>CAXAMN010011980.1:84953-114459 GCA_963970005.1 Durusdinium trenchii
TGCTATTTGGTTGGAGGCCATCGCTGTTAGGTTGGAGGCCATCGCTGCTAGGTTTGAGGCCATGGCTATTTGGTTGGAGGCCCTGGCTATTTGGTTGCAGGCCATCGCTGTTAGGTTGGAGGCCATGGCTTTTAGGTAGGAGGCCATCGCTGTGAGGTTTGAGGCCATCGGTTGGAGGCCATCGCTGTCAGGTTGGAGACCCTTGCTATTTGGTTGGATGCCATCGCCTGTAGGTTGGAGGCCATTACCATCATTAGGCTGAAGACCATTGTTAGCTACTAGGTTGGAGGCCATCGCTAGTCGGTTGGAGGCCATTGCTATCACCATGTGGCAGTGCCATTCACTTATTGGCTCGTCAGGTACCGCCAAGATGGCCGACTTTGGCTTGTCATGCGTCCAGCGCCCAGTTGGCCGAAATCCTCGGAAAACTCAAGCAGGAAGAGACTGTCAAAGGTGTCTGAGGGTGCTCAGCACAAAGTGAAGCAGGCTCGGTCAACCGCTTGTTCAAACTGATTTTTTCGATTTTGACTTCTGAAGTTCAGAAGATTGAAATCAGGCAAGTGGGACAGTGGGCTATGCCTGCCCTGAGCACTGCTCCAAGTAATGAACAAACAAGTCGAATGCCAAACAAACAGAGTTGTCCGATGTTTTTTGGGGCAGAGGCGATTTTTTATTTGGATGTTTTTCAATGTGGTGTTGCTGTGAACACCCGCAGCAGGTACATTCGCACTGGTATCATTACCGAGGGCAGCGAGGTTATCAGTGCGGTTCTTTTTGTCAGTGGAATTTATTGGCCCCTGAGCCATGAGGGTGACAAACCGGAGACAAGAAAGAAACGCACGCGCGCGGGTGTGTGTGTGTGTGTACCCCTTGGAGTCACAGGGGTCCAGTCGGATTTGCTTTTTTACCGAATCTGATCAACGCGGCGTACCTTGTACCTGCACCTTAGTTGTGAATGTTTTAGCCATTCTCCAATCGTAGCGTTCCTCAGGCTGTTGCAGGATGATACAGGTCTGCAGATGTGCATTGTCGCCTTCGTTGAGTTTTTGGGCTTTGGAGTTGGAGGCCTTTAAGGTTCGAAGATGTTTGGACCACCGTACTTATACTTATACCTGTTCTGGTTCCTTGTTTTTTTCACTTAAGCTGGCGTGTGGCAACCGCAGTCGGGTCAGTACGCATATCTATAAGTGCGCCCGGCTTCATGTCAGCCCAGGGTGACCCTGACGAGTGGTCCCTGTGGACTCGTTGAACGGGGGTTTGTCCATGTTTCCACTGCCGCGCACGTGCCCAGAGCGGGCGGAGTAGTAGTAGGCTTGTGCCAAAGTCACTTGCCGAGATTTGATGGATTATTGCAGTCCAAGTAGGCAGTCTTCGGACAAGCCATTAGGTGACCGCAGCGGCCCCAAGTCGCACGCCATTTTGGCATGGCGCAAGGTGACCAGAGCGGTCAAAGCGCTCTCACTGGAACCTGTCGGTACCTTAATCCCTTTCCTCCCCTTTCCCCCCTCTCTCTTCCTTCTTTGGCTTTTGGGATGTTCCTGAATGCAACACTCATGTCCAACCCTCTCCCTGGTGTGTCCCTGGACACTTGTTTCGTAGCTGGGAACACCTGTCTCCTTCCTTTTCTTCCCTCCTCTTTCTCTTTTCTCTCTCTCTCTCTCTCTCCCTCTTTACCTCCGCTTTCTTTCTTGCCTGGGTGTCCCTGGATGCTTCTGTCATAGCTGGGAACGCTTCTCTTCTTCTCTTGGTGTGTCCTTGGACGCTTGTGTCGTAGCTGGGAACACCGTCGTTTCCTTTCTGTTTCTCATTCTTTTCTCTTTTCTCTCCCTACCCCTCCCTCCCTCGTGCGCGGCATGCTTACATAAACGAGGCATTTACAACAGGCTTTCAATGAGGTTTTGGTTTCATCGGTTCCTGTCCCCTCCATTTTGCATCCCTCTCTTCATGTCTTGGCATCTATATAATCCTTTCTTTCGTTTGCACACACACTGGTCCTGACCTTAGTATGTACGTGCGCGTTCACAGCCACTTCAAACCCAGGTTTCAGGTCGCCCAGGTTCTGACAATGAGGCGGGGTTCATCTTTTGTCCCTGTGCATTTGGTCTCCCTTTCATCGCAATCACGTACCCTTTGTCCCGTCTGTCCTCTTTCTCTTGTCTTCACCTTTTTTGTCCCCGCTGCGCGCGCACATTCACAGTTGATTTTTTCAGCCCTAATCGGGAGGCGTGTGTGTGTGTGTGTGTGTAACCCTTGGAATCATAGGGATCCTTTCGGATTGTTTTAGCTTCACAGTTGTTTTCCTTGTGCAGCAGGGGGACTGTCTACCCCGCAGAAGTGACAGTCCAACGAAGAGGCTTCTGTGGTGGTACTGATATCACTGGAGACGTCCAGTGACGTACCTGCAGTTTTACCTGAGACACTTCATCTTGGGCCCTGCTTCTAACTAGAACAAGGACTCCAGCCTTTGCAACGGTTCTTCATCCGCAGACTCTGCACGTTCCGTCGTCCTTGTCGCTCGATCGTTTCGCGGTTACAATTTGGAACTTTGGAGCTTCTGAGACCTTGACCTCGTGGAGATTTAAACCGTTTCATTTTACCCACCCTGTTTTCCTTAGGCTTTTTACTTAGGCTGGCGTGTGGCACCGCTTTCAGTTCAGTACACCCTATCCTAAGTGTGTTTGGCCTCGTGCCAACCCGGGATGAGCCCGCAGAGTGCCTCCCGTGGACCCGTTGAACGGGGGTACGTCGTTATCTCCCTTGCTTTGGAGATGTAAGTGTCCGGAGCGGACAGCAGATGGCTTACGCCACAAGAAGTGGGATGTTTGTCTCATCTTTGGAATTCCAAGTTGGCTCATGCCTCTACGTGACCGCAGCGGTCCAAGCAGCCAGCCATTTTGGCACGGCGTACGTGGCCGCAGCGGCCGAACACCTGCCTTTTTCTTTTTTCCCTCCTCTCCCTTTCTCTCCCTCTCTCTTTCTTTCTTTCCTTCTCTCTCTCCTTCCTCCCTCCTTGGGTGTCCCTGGATGCTTTTGTCATAGCTGGGAACCTTCTCCTTCCTTTCTTTTCTCTCCTTTTTCTCGTCTCTCCCTACCCCTCCCTCTTGTCGGCGCCTTAGCTTGGGATGCTACTAGGGGCTCCTGGCCTTCCTACTAGGTGTTAGGTGTTTCTTTGACGCTACTAGCGGTTCCTGGCCTTACCACTACTTGGGGACGAAGTACACGTCGTTGCCTCGTTGATTGGAATTCTTGCCTCCCCGAGGGGAGGCGTGTGTGTGTAACCCTTGGAATCATAGGGATCCTTTCGGATTGTTTTAGCTTCACAGTTGTTTTCCTTGTGCAGCAGGGGGACTGTCTACCCCACAGAAGTGACAGTCCAACGAAGAGGCTTCTGTGGTGGTACTGATATCACTGGAGACGTCCAGTGACGTACCTGCAGTTTTACCTGAGACACTTCATCTTGGGCCCTGCTTCTAACTAGAACAAGGAATCCAGCCTTTGCAACGGTTCTTCATCCGCAGACTCTGCACGTTCCGTCGTCCTTGTCGCTCGATCGTTTCGCGGTTACAATTTGGAACTTTGGAGCTTCTGAGACCTTGACCTCGTGGAGATTTAAACCGTTTCATTTTACCCACCCTGTTTTCCTTAGGCTTTTTACTTAGGCTGGCATGTGGCACCGCTTTCAGTTCAGTACACCCTATCCTAAGTGTGTGTACCCCTTGGAGTCACAGGGTCCAGTCGGATTGGCTTTTTTACCGAATCTGATCAACGCGGCGTACCTTGTACCTGCACCTTAGTTGTGAATGTTTTAGCCATTCTCCAATCGTAGAGTTCCTCAGGCTGTTGCAGGATGATACAGGTCTGCAGATGTGCATTGTCGCCTTCGTTGAGTTTTCGGACTTTGGAGTTGGAGGCCTTTAAGGTTCGAAGATGTTTGGACCACCGTACTTATACTTATACCTGTTCTGGTTCCTTGTTTTTTTCACTTAAGCTGGCGTGTGGCAACCGCAACCGAGTCAGTACGCATATCTATGTGTGTAAAGCGCTCACCGTTTTTTGAGTTCTATATATTTAGTTTTCTATTTTTGCCTCGCAGTGTTGCAGGTGCATAGTTTTGGCATGGTCCTCTTAGAGCTACTGACGGGCGCGCCGCGGGGGTCTGAAAAAGCGTTCACAGACGGTTGGTCGAAAGAAACACGTGAAAAGCTAAGGCCCGCAGTGGAGAAACCCAACAGACCGGGCGAGCCTGGAACACAGAGATGCATTGAGTTGCTCGAGTTTTTTGGGCATGATCTTTTTTGTCGCATCTCGGAAATGTTTCTGTTTGATGTTACTGTATGGCTTGGACCTGCCTGAATGTAGGTTGGAGGCCTCGATCGCTCCATCAAAACCTCCATTCAGCCAAAGAGCCGTGGATCATGCTCAAGAAGGGCTTGAGATGTAGAAAGTGTTCTTGTTTGCGGTGGATCTGATAGCTGATAGCTATGACGTCCGTGCCCTGTGGCCGTTGCCAAGTGATTCAGGATGTGGCCAATGGCTGGGAAGGCTTCTGCCTAGGCTTGCAGTTGCTCAACAGCTCAACGACACCGGAATTCTGCCGGGCCAAGTGCTGTGATGATCCAAACTGTGAGGTTTGGCAGTGGGGAAACACCCGAGAAAACTCGGGGGCAAAACTTGGGAAATGCTCCACTGGAAGAGGTCTCGAGTGCCAAAGTGAGCGTTTCGATGACTTCTTGGTGCTGGCAGGTCAGCGGATTTCACATGGAACCGTCTCAGAAACCATTCAATTGGAGAAGGGTCGGTGGTGTCGAGGGATTGGGATGAAGCAAGCCGATGTTAGAGCCGTCAGCGCAGTTGGAACCTACAAGGCTGAAGTCTTGCAATGCAGAGACGTTTGCTATGGAGATTCTGGCTGTTCCATTTGGGAGCACAGCACTCAGGCCAATCACGATTCTAGAATCGTTTCGACTTTTTTGAAGCCCGCTTGACACTTAATTGAGTAGGCAGTAGGCGCCTACAATTAAGTAAGGAGGTAACCTCCTAGGTAGGACGCAGGATAGCTCATGCATGCTCACGCGAAGGCTTCCAACCTGCTAGGATGGCTGTTGGTATGGCTATTCTGACCGATGCTCACGATCCTTTGCGGAATCTGCCACGATGGTGGCAGGCGAACGTGTGGCTCGGGCGTGCGGACCCGGTGTGCTGGTTCAAGAGCCCACGGACTATGTCAAGGTGGGGCGGTTCTCCACAGGTTCATCTCTCCATCCATTTTGAACCTCCTTTCTTTTTTCAAGTAAGTCTTTCCATTGGCCTTCCAACTTTCTCCCAATCCATCCCAATCCTCTTCCCTTCTCAATTTGGATCAGATAGCAGATCAAGGTCTTTGGCATCATCGGCTTCGTTGCCTTTCTGCTCTTTTGCTGTGGTGTCCTGGTCGTGGCCCTGGGCGCCTTGACCGGTGGTGCCGAGCCCAAGACGACGCCGATCTCGCCGCCGTCGCCGGCCCAGCGCGATGCGCCGTCCGCGGGGCCGTCCGCGGGCACGCGGCCGCTGATTGATGCCAGTTCTATGCGACTGCCACCGTACAGGGTGCAGACACAGATGCAGATGCAACAGGTGAGGCCACCGTTGTAGAAAAGGTGGGAGTGCGCACTGATGCCAGTTGCAAGGTGATTTGGACTGCTTGGGACTCCCATCCTCCCAACCTGAGCAGACACAGCTCAAGCAGACACCGCTGAAGACAGCCATCATCTCTCCCCGCTCCAATTCGCCGCTTCGCCTGGACAGACTATCGTGTCGTTTTGTAGAAGATAGATGGAGATAGGAGCGAAGCTTGATAGATGAGGAATCGAAGCTGTGAAACCGTGGGGAAGAGGAGCTGTCCAAACAACTGCCCTTGATTTTCACAAGAGCCCGCAGGACTCTTTTTGAAGATGTGAACTATCGCCGCCTAGGCTATACCACAGTCCAAGGCTATACCGGTTATTATACCCCTACTAAGCGCCCTAACCTACTGAGACGTAGCTCGGAACCCGTTCGAAGCCAAGGGTTGCATGGGCCCGTGGTTTGCCATGGATGAAGCTCCCTTGCGCTCGGTGCAGCATGCGGTGCAGCATGCGGTGCATGTGCAGCCCCGCGTGCGTTTGAAGTGCCTTAGCGCGGCGGTGGTGCTCAGCAAGGTGAACTGGGGCATTGGGATGATTGCAATGCCCTTCTACCTGCACTCAGCTGGCCTTGGCGCTGGGCTGCTCTTCTTTCTTTTGAGTATGATCTTGGCTGCGGATGCTGCGGTCCTCACCCACCGGCTTCGCATCATGGGCCCAAACACGTACGTCGCGTTGATGCGCAAGGCGGTGGGACCAAAAGGTGAGATCCTCGCAGTAGCTTGTGTTTTGCTGGCTGGTTGGGGCTCTGCCGTGGCCTGGATCAAGTTCATTGGCGATAACCTCGCACGCTTCCTGCCATTTCACCTGCCCAGCCAGGGCTACATCGCCATAGTCATGATGCCCCTCTTCTGTTGTGCCTGGGTCGATGAGATCACGGTACTGGAGCGCTTCTCCTACATGGGCTTGCTGGCTGGACAGCTCTTTGTGATATTGCTGGTCATTTTAGCCACACCTCATTGGGAAGAATTTCCGTCTTACTTGGCAGCTCAGCCCTTTCTACGCTACAAGTCCTTCCCAGTAGCTATGGGTTTGGCCGTTTTTTGCAATGAAGGTTTGGTCGTCATGTCCCCCGAGGTCAGCGCTTCCATGTCTCACCCAGAGACTTTTGCTATTTCAGTGGCCTTGGCAGTGACCTACTTCTCTGTGAACTATTTGTTGATGTCTCTATGTGGAGACTTTTTGTATTCATATGTGGCACATGATGCAGTTGCCCAGGAGGTCACTTTATCCAGTGCTTTCACCGTTACTCCCACACACCAAGCGATGGTGCTGTGCTATGTGCTTCAGCTTTTGTTGACCTTTCCCTCTTCGCTGTTTGTCATGTTTCGCAATGTGGAACAGCTCGGGGCTGGCAGTTGGTGCAACTCGCACTTCACCCACTTCCGACGCTCAGCATGTGGTGGCCGCTGTTGGCGTGTGGTCTTGATCCTCTCCTTCTCCGCTGTAGCGATGGTGCTGCCGCGCTTTGGAGACTTCTTGGCAGTCTTCGGAGCCTTGGCCAACTCATTGTGCATTTACATCCTGCCACACTGGGCCTTCTCCAAAGATGCTTCGCACGGGCGGAAGTTCACCTCTTGGCTGGTGATGCTGGTCTTCGGCCTTTGCTGTGGAGGCTTGGCTGCAGTGGTGTCCTTGCAAAAGCTGTTCTGAGTCGAAGCCGCCACGCAGCTGCAAAAAGGACGAAAGGTGCGGGGAGCGAAAGCAAAAGGTCGCAAAAGGCATTTCTGTGGCGATTCATGTTGCATTACCTCCCCACCCAACAAAATCGCAAGTTAAGGTTCAACTACTTGGTTGATCACATCCAGGGCAGCAAAGCCAAGGCAAGGATTGTGTCCGTGTTGAACCGATTCTTTCCTGAACAAATTCCAGGTGTTTCACGGAAGAAAGAAGATAGCAAGTGAGAGAAAGGGAGAGGTACAGTACAGAGCCAGCAAACGTACGTCGTAAATTGAATAGGATGCCAAAAGGGGCAACAATGAATAACTAATAACTGAATAACATGTCATGTCCGTTAGTTATGGTAGTTTGGCTACTTGTTGAGAGGTGATTGGCATGCTGGATGAGAGTGGCCAGTTTCCTGTGGTGATCTCCCAGGCACTGACAGATGCCGCGCCCTTATGCCTGGAAGTGGTTTTTGCATGCTCTTTTTCGTTTTTCTTTTCCATCCATCCATCCATCCATCCATCCATCCATCCATTTTGCTTTCTTTCATTGTCACCTCTCCTGCTGGAAATCGACTTCCAAGGTTTCTTTCAGATGCATCCGGCCGCAGAGCTCTCAGAGTGCAGAGAGAGGGTCAGGGAAGAGACCAATAGGAAGGACTCTTCTGGCAACCCCCATGGTAGAGTTGTACAGTTTCGCTTCGAGGAATCCAGTTGAGCGGCCTCTCTTCAAAATGCTTGTCGATGAGCTTCGAGATCTTTATCTTGCCTTTCTGGCTGAGTTTGCTAGGTCCTTCTCGAAAGAGAGGCTCCGATCTTCAGTTTGTCCAACCTAATAGCAATGGCCTTGTAGAGTCTCTTTGTGTGCCGCCTCGGAGATTTTTAGGTCTACTTTGGCCAGACTGACCATGTAACGCTTGGGGCGCTCTGGGTCGGTGGACGAGCCATGGCCGACAAAGCCACTGAGCTGCGGCGGTTGCTGCGTCACTGGGTCGGATGAGAGTCGGGAGACTTCTTGGAACAGGTTACTACTAGTACGGCACTTGTTACTAGTAGCTTCTTGTTACTACTAGTAAGGCACTTGTTGCTAGTAGCGATGCACTTGTTCCTAGTAGCTTCTTGTTTGGTCAACCTGTGGTGTTCTTGCAGTTGTTTGGTGCACTGTGTTCGCAGTCGCGGACATCTTCAGACTTAGACATGAAAATGCTTGGAAAGCATCATGCTATGGTAGAAGGTTGGCAGCATGGATTTGGATTAGGACCAGGACCAGGACAAAGAGAGAAAAAAAGAACTACTAACTGACTACTAGGTTCAAGAAATACGAAGATTGATTTTTGATTTTGCCTCAGGTTCAAGAAATGACCCAACGTTCTCCAAACAGGCAGCTTGGTGACTTTTAGGCGACTTTTAGGAGGCCTGCGGTTCCCTGGTGCTGTTCCTTTTTTTCAGTCCCTGTCACTTTGGCAAGGAATTGCTCCGAACGGCACTTGCACTTCGAAAGGAGAGCCTTTCTGCGAAGGAGTGGACTATCATACTAACCTCAATGACAGCAGCAGTGCTGTGGCCGGAAGCGCTGTCTACCCTTCAGAGTATGGGACAACTTCGTGTTGAGTCTGATGCGGCAGCCCGTCATGCAGCTTTTTCTGGATGTATCGGGGAAAGCTGGTGGCATGCCCGGTTACTGTTGGAAGCTGAAGTCGCGAGAGGCTTGGGGCCAGGCACACCACCGAAGGATATCCATGATGCAGCGGCGGTTTCTGCACGTGCCTGGGGCTCTTGGACCATGGCGGGTTCAATTCTCTCGTGGCTCCGGCAGAGCTCGTTGGACGTGTCGCTTCGTACACGCACAGCCGCAGTGTCGGGGCTCTCAAGAGCATCAGCTTGGTCCATGGCGATTTCCGCATCTGCAGACTGTCTCGACTGGGATGGGCAACTGGTTACTACCGTTGCCGGTGCATGCACGAGAGCTGCACAGTGGGTCCAGGCCCTACATTGTTTCCACGGGAGGGAGAGAAAATCGTTTGATCGAAAGATGCAGGGCTCTTTGGTGGATGCGCTGGGCAAGGGGCATCAGCTTCAAAAAGTTCTGGAAATCCTGGCCGGCTTCCGTTCTCACCGCATGCAGCCAACCGTCATCACTTTGAGTGCTGTCATTGGTGCTTGCGGCGGTCATTTGGAGGGAGGCCGCCACCTTTTCTTGCTGAAAGAGATGTCTTGGGCACATCCCTCGCATGATGTTCGCTCCTGCCGAATGAGCCCCTAGTAGCGCCCTTGCTCCTGGTAGCGATGCCATGAGCCCCTAGTAGCTTCTTGCTCCTAGTAGTATGGCCAGGAGCCCCAGTAGTCCTTGTGGTGACGGCGACGTGTTCACCATCACTGTTGGAGGTTGCTAAACTGTCGTGCCACACAGGGGCATGTTTTGAAACGGTGGGTCTTTTGGCCACACCCGTCATGATTTCAGCCATTTGAAGTGGTTCGGCAGGCCACAGGTCTTGGCAAGTGGGCCTTCATCTGGCAACTGGGATGGCTGAGCAGGGCCAAGGCAGGGACACACTGTGGGATGCTTGGGGGAGGTTGGAATCACTTCACAGATGACTGAGGTTGGGACATCTTCCTGTACAACCACTTGGCAGCTCTTTGCGACCGTGCCCGGCATTGGGAGTTGGCAATCTCCCTCACTCTTGGGAGCAAGTTTGCGCTACTTGGTCGAAAGATGATGGGTCCTGAGAATGGTGTGGCCTTGATTGCGTGGCTCAGGACGCTCCAGCCGGACATTGTGACTGTCAATTCACTGCTCAGCTCTGCCAGCAGCCTTTCTCACTGGGAATTGGCGGCATCTTGTGCTGCATCCGGAAATGAACCGTTTGCCGAGGGGAAGGTGTCAATTAATTAGGTCGGCTGTCAGGTTGTTGGCTTGCAGCGATCTAGACCAACGTGCATGTGATTCGGGGATGAGTCAAGGCATTTTGGTTGAAGGAGGGCATCAGGCGCGGGATGCCTCCTACCGTCGAAGGCTACGGCACTGTCCTCAGTGCTTCTCGCAAGGCCGGCATTTGGGACATGGCAGCTCGGCAGCAGGCAATGACATCATGCCATGTGGGACTCTCCAACCTAATAGCGATGCACTCCAACCTACTAGCAATGGCCTCCAACCTAATAGCGATGGCCTCCACCGTAGCAGCGATGGCCTCCAACCTACTAGCGATGGCCTCCAACCTACTAGCGGTGGCCTCCAACCTACTAGCGATGGCCTCCAACCTACTAGCGGTGGCCTCCAACCTACTAGCGATGGCCTCCAACCTAACAGCGATGGCCTCCAACCTTATAGCGATGGCCTCCAACCTACTAGCAATGGCCTCCAACCCAATAGCGATGGCTTCCACCGTAGCAGCGATGGCCTCGAACCTACTAGCGATGGCCTCCAACCTACGGCTGATGACTGCTAGAACCTTTCAATTAAGGAATGTGGCTAGCAGGTAGACTCTAAATAAGGTTTCTTATTCGCTCTCAGCCGTCCCTCGAGCTCTAAATCGCCCAACCGCATCGCTATGCGCATGGTCTTTGACTTCTTCGACCCGTATCCCCGGATGTTGTATAATGTTCTATCATGGTATAATGCTCAAGAATCTCAGATGAGGGGAGGGAGGGAGGGAGGGAGGGAGGGAGGCTCAAAGTTGAAGGCTCCATGGGACTTCTATGGGTTAAACAAACTGAAGCTTTTGCTCTACGTACGTATCATGGAAAGGGTTCATAGATGATGTCAAACTTGTCATTTTACACCTGCACCCTGGAAATCCAGGGGTCATTGTCTAAAAGCGGTTGTTTGATCGCCCTTGTGCCGCGTCATTCGGTGTGGGGTCTGTAAGTGAGATACGTACGGGGTCTACAGGATAATGAAGGCTCGCTTTTAATTAGGTACCGTTATGGTCTTTAATTAGGTACCGTTATGGTCGTAATTCGGCGCGTCCAATAGTACCTAATTTCGGCCGTAGTGGTACCTAATCAAAAACTCCTCTTCATGCACCCACTCCATGTTCTCCAATAACTTCCGATGACCATCAGTGACCATATCACTTTGCGTTTTGTGCTGATGGTTCGGAACTTCAGGTTTTTCCTCCAACCTAATAGCGGTCACACTTTTGCGATAGCCTCCAACCTACTAGCGATGGCCTCCAACCAAAGAGCGATGGCCTCCAACCTACTAGCTTTTTGACAAGTTAGATGCTACAAGTTGCTAGGCTAGTTTTGTGATTGTGTTTCTGTCCTTTTGCACTTTGACATCCCATGAGGCTATGAGGGCTTTCTCTTCCAGCTGCTCCGAATGGAGTGTGACTTATGCAACTGCAATCAGTGCCTGCCAGCTTGGCTTCAGATGGAAATATGCTATGGCCCTTCAAGAGAAAGCTGCCCAGAGACGCCTTCGGGTTTCCATTGAGACCTCCACTGCGGTGGTTGACTGTTTGAGCAAGTGCGCAAACTGGCAAGTTGCCCAGACTGCTTTGTCAGACTTTCAACATCACAGCTTTCATGTAGGCAGGGCAACGTCGGTGTTGCAATGGACCGAGGATGAAGTGGATGAAAACACAAAGAAAGATTCAACTCTCAAAGCTTCCTGTGAGGATCTAGCATGGAGAGAGCAGAGTGGATAGCTGCTAGCTTAATGCATACGACGTGTAGTGATGCTCAAAACCTTTCATTCGTGCAAGGATCTTTAGCCTTAGCTGCTGCAACGAGGGCGTGTGGGAATCGTGGCGGGAAGGAGTGGAGACAAGCAGCAGCCCTCCTTGAGGAATTTGAACGGCTTGCGCTTGATCCTGTAGCTGGGCACAACTAGGCATGGGAACAGGTTTGCCGGTTTTGGGTAGGAGTGCCTTGGGTAGGGTTTTGTCAGTAGGAATGTAGAGAGATTCGCAAAGTTTGAGTATGTGAGTCATGGGATAACATATGCGATGGCCTCCAACCCAAAAGCGATGGCCTCCAACCTAAAAGCAATGGCCTCCAACCTAAAAGCAATGGCCTCCAACCTAGAAGCGATGGCCTCCAACCTAAACGCGATCAACCTAGAAGCGATGGCTTCTAATCTAAACGCGATGGCCTCCAACAACAACCTAAATGCGTTGGCCTCCAACATAAGTGCGAGTGCCTCCAACCTAAATGCGATAGCCTCCAACCTAATTTGCGATGAAGCTTGACCCAAGGAGACAGCTGTTTTGTGTGATGCGCTCGCAGCTTGTGAAGCCTGGGCAAGATGCAGAGCAGGTGCGCAGCAAATTATAATGAATTGGCTGCAGGAAGTTTGCAGGAGGTTTGAAGTGCTCATTTTGAACAAACGAGGTTTTCCAAACTGGAATTGAAAGGACAAAACTGCAAGATGTCCGCATCACCCTGGAAGTCCGCTGTGCACGGTACAGCTGCTTGAGGCTTGAGTGCAGGAGATGCCACCTCAATTGGCTCCTTGAACCTTGGCAACCTGTTTTCGTGTCGTGAAGCATGCCATACGACGTCTCGAGATGTTTTTCGCAGCTTCGCGCTTTGAGGACGGAGCAACTGCAAGAGAACTTGGCCACGTTTTTGCATGGGATTCGGACTGTGCGGCTGGCTGTGGTCAAAAGCTGCGACAACAGACAGTGGGTGGAGTTTCGGGCTCCGGGCTTCCTTCCCACACGACAAGAGACTTCGGAATGAGCAGGGTTCACCAAGTTCAATCTTTTGGGGAATGATCGAGTCCACCAACAGCCATGCACTCTTCAGCCTTCAAGCCATGCCAGTCGTCTCCAGCAGAACCTGGTGATGCCGACGTGACGCCCCTTGACCGCACAAGTGCAAGAAGGAAGTAGACAGAGCTTTGGCACACGCAAGGTTTGGCTGTTTTGCTTTTCAGCTTATCGAAGGTCCAGCAAAAGTAGGTTGGAGGCCATCGCTTTTAGGTTGGAGGAGGCCAAAGCTAGTAGGGGGAGGCCAAAGCTAGTTGGGGGAGGCCATTGCTTCTAGGTTGGAGGCCATTGCTATGAGGAAGAGAAGCTCTTCCTTTCTTGAGCTGAGGCGAGATCATCGAGAATCCCAGCGCGAGAAGGCACCACCGGCGGTACGCCGCGTGCTGTTATCAGCTTCACTCTCAGCGATTCAAGTCTTGAGCTGAAGGGATCTGTTATCGGCCTAAGGCAACATTTTTTCTCTTCTTCTCCGGGAGCTGACTTGGAGATCATGTCGACCATTTGTCAATCCTCTGTTGAACGACTCTTTTTGGTTGGTCATGTGGGTTTGTAATCGGTTTCGGTCAAGCAGGAGCACAAACCTGAGGTCGGTACTGTGGTCACTAGCCGCTGGCGTGGTGGTACGTCTTGGCGGCTTGGCAGTTGCTTTGTGGTTTCGAATTCCTTTGAGGAAGAAGGATAGACAAAAGAAATCATGGGAAACATGAGAAGTTCAATGGCTTTTTTTTTGACCCGGGCCTTACGAACTAAAGGGGCCCTTCCCTCGCTTTTGCATTTTTGGTTCTCGCCCTTCGGTTTCAGTGCCAAGGCTCCGGGGGCGGATCATTCACATCAACCGCGACGGCACCTTCAAGATCCAGTGCGATGCCAAACGCCTGGAGCAAGGACGCTACTAGCCTTCTTGGCGATGCCAAGAAGCTGACGTTGCTTGAGGCGACTTTCTTTTTCGTCGCGGAGCGGAGGTATGACCATGGTGAAATCGAGCCAAACGTCCCCGCGCTGAACATCAGGCAAGCTAAAGAGTAAAAGAACAATTGTCGTCTTTCTTTCTTTCTCTCTCTCTCTCTCGCTCTCTCTCTCTCTCTCTATCTCTTTGTCTCTTTCTCGTTCATTCTTTCTTTTCTTTTCTTTCCTTTTGTGTTTTGATAGCCTTGTTCTTTCTTGTCCACACCTCTTTTTTTGAGGAAGACCGGTGGGCTGATGAGACTTGACCTTTCCAAGGGCGGTTGACCTTCCAGCCGTGCCACGACGGGACAAAGAGGAGGGCTATGGCCCTCCGCCACCACCGTTTGGAAGCCCAGCTTGCAGTGCCAGGAGCCCCTAGTAGCTTCTTGTTCTTCCTAGTAGGCCAGGCGCCCCTAGTAGCGTCCTGCTCCTAGTAGCGATGCCAGGAGCCCCTAGTAGCTTCTTGTTCCTAGCGATGCCAGGAGCCCTAGTAGCGTCCTTGCTCCTAGTAGTAAGGCCAGGAGCCCCTAGTAGCGTCCTTGCTCCTGGTAGTAAGGCCAGGAGCCCCTAGTAGCGTCCTTGCTCTTAGTAGCGATGCCAGGAGCCCTAGTAGCTTCTTGTTCCTAGTAGTAAGGCTAGGAACCCCCAGTAGCGTCCTGCTCCTAGTAGCGATGCCAGGAGCCCCTAGTAGCTTCTTGTTCCTAGTAGTAAGGCCAGGAGCCCCAGTAGCGTCCTTGCTCCTAGTAGCGATGCCAGGAGCCCCCAGAAGCCCTTCGTTCCTAGCAGTAAGGCCAGGAGCCCCTAGTAGCGTCCTTGCTCCTAGTAGCGATGCCAGGAGCCCCTAGTAGCTTCTTGTTCCTAGTAGTAAGGCCAGGAGTCCCTAGTAGCGTCCTTGCTCCTAGTAGTACGGCCAGGGCTCCTAGGCTCAGAAATGAAACCAAGGCCACCCCCTAGAAGGGAAACGCCGAGGCGCGATATTTTGAAGCCTTAGCTTCGTGATATTTTTGGGTTTCGATGAGCTTGTTGAGGAAACTTGTGTAAAAGTAGTAGCGTGCTCAGCTCAGGGGCAGTAGCACACAAAGTTTCCTTGCCTGCCTTTCTCCCTAGCCTCCTAAACACTGGTCCCTGGCCAAAGTTTTTCTACACACGAGAAACAAGGAATTGAGGAAGGGAAATGCCGAGCACCTTGCTGGTTAGCATGGATCTTCACTTCGATGAATTCATTTTGCTTTGATCTCTCTCCCTGAAGTCGTTTCTCAGAAATTTCGGGGTTTCCTTCTTGATTTGCCGCTTCTGAAGGCCTCCTCCTCGACCGAAGTCGGTGGCGCCGCCCAACCCGGACCGGAACGACCGGAACGATCCGCCCGGCGCCCCGGTCGTCTCGTCCGGTTTCGGAGCTCCGGAGCTCCGTTGGGTTCGAAGGCCGTGGCTGGCACAGCCGAATGGACATGCAGGACTGCCAGGACCGTGATGTTTTGGGTGGCGAGAATGTGGTACCGTACAGACAGAGCTTGGATGGGACTAGGTGTGTCAAGTATTGGACTTGTTTGTGAATAAGAGCATTGAGCTTGAAGTGCTGGAAGCCATTTGGAAGCAGTAGGGAGGGGTAGATGCCCTCATCAGGAGCACGTGGTGAGCACCTTGGTGATTTGCTGGATCCCTCTGCCCTGCCCTTGGCCTTGGGACGCTGAAGGGGGCACCGCAAGGCTTAGTTGAAGGTATTTCTTCAAAGCTTTGTTGTTTTTTGTTGACATTGTTGAGTAGACTGAGCAGGGAAGGAAACACGAATTGTTTGTCGTTTGAGCTGGGAGGGCATGCCGTGCTTGCGTGCCTGATCTCCCTCGCAATGCACTCGCAAGCATACATTCAGCACATCAAACACTCAATATTTGGTGCCGTTGTCTGGCTGAGGCTGTGCCCCCTTACCGCCTGTGGTGGTCACCTCAGAATGGGGTGGCCATCACCAACCAGACCTTCGTTTTCGACCCAGGTGCGTTTATGCTGAAGGGGTTGACCTTGGAAAGCTGACAGCGCAGCAGCGGTCCTTGCATGGAAGCCAAGCACAGTGGTACCACTGCTTCGCGCAGTGATCGTTGTGCGACCCATCAATGCAGTCCTTAAGTTTTTCTGGTTTGATCTTGGACTACACGGCTTGGACATCAGTAAGGTCAAGCAACCTGCCAGAGCTGGTGGTTGGAAGGACAGCTCAGCCGGCGGCGGCGGGGGAGCCAAGTGGATCTAGCATTGTGACTTAGAATGACTTAGAGTGATTTTCTCCACAAATTGTCCGATTTTCAACCTGCGGATGTGCTGAATTGTATGTACATATCTATTATATTTTATCTCTCTGTATATAATGTGTGAGTATCAACGTCAACAAGGTCTGGGAGACACTGGTGCCTGACAAGTCGAAACCCCAGAGCTCCGTGGGTTTTTCGTTGCTGTTCGCGGCGACCTCTGGACGCGGCGAAAAAACGCGCCAGGCGTTTTCATGCAACGATCTCCCGGGAGCACCTGAAGGCTTGGGAGAGCAAGTGGCGCTACCAGGAACAAGAAGCTACAAGGGGCTCCTGGCATCGCTACTAGGAGCAAGGACGCTACTAGGGGCTCCCAACGAGAACGGCCAAGTGGCCAACGATAGCAGGTGATAGCTCGCCAAGGCTCACAAGGTGCTCAGGCGGACCAACGTGGCAAATGTGGCAAAACGGCTGAGGCAGTACTCGGACTCTATCAGCTCCCAGCCAGATCTGTCAGGCTTCCTTCAGCGTGGCTTGTTTATCGCTGAATGGCGTGATGCTGAATGGGCATTTCATTGGGAACGGCTTCTTGGCCTCAAAGAAACAAGAGGACGCGACTCAAAGAGCACACGCCCGGAGATATCACGATGGCCTCCAACCTATAGTGTTTTCAGAATAGATGGCACAATCCCCAAAAGGTGGTTTATATGGATCCCCATCTAAAAGACATCTTCGGGTTTGTCACATCTACTCTGAAACCACTGTAACAGCTAAATCCTGTCAAGCCTGAAGTCATTTTCGATGTTCAAGTGATTAGTTGTGCTTCTCAGATTCCGGAGAGCGGCCTCTTCAACACGGAGATGCCTTGGCTTTTGCCACCATGGTGGACGTCATGGCGCCCATCGAGAATCAAAGCCGAAAGCCTTTCGTGGTCCTCCAGTTTGAGGTGCGGAACTGATTCTTCAACTCTGCAAGTTCAAAGTCACTTTGGGCTTAGGGCTTGGCAGGCATGGCAAGTCTTAGGGCAAACTGGGAAAAGACCGGGTTTGACAGCTTCACTTTGCCAGTCCATCTCAGCATGGAATGCCAATGGCGGATCATTTGCAGTTGCCGAGTCGATGGCACAAACCCTAATACTGAGACTCGTGAAAGATTTTCCCACAGCATCGAGTCGGCTACTGAGCGCGAGAGAGACTAAAAAGTCGGGTATGTGCTCGATAGATAGGTTGGAGGCCATTGCTAGTTGGTTGTGTGCTCGGTACCTTCCAGGTGCTGGGCCCAAGTCCTGCAGCTGAAGCCCTTCCCACAGCTTATCCATCGAGCCCAAGGCTGCGAAGCGCTCCCGTGAAGGGGCCACTTGGTTTGCCTTAGCCAGTTGTGGCATCAGGAGCGTGGCACCGCCAACTTTTGCCCATTTCCACTTAGGCCCTTTGATGACCTGGAGGATAGAAAGGAGCGTTGCCAAGCCAAAACATTGACGCAAGGAGGTATAACGAATCCCACAGCATTCCTCGACGATGTGATGCAGGAGCTATTGCACCCTCCTCCCGGAATGGTTGCTGGTCGGTGGCCCCTCACCTGCATTGCAACATATTGCGACTCAGGACATTCCTCGACAACCTATTGCCTATATAGAAAAATAAATATATGTATGTATGTATATATATAATAGACAGCAATAGAAAATCCTAGACACTACCTTTATCTACCTTGAACACTAAAGACCCTTGAGCATGCCTCCATCCTCTGCGGGTGCGCGCGAGCGTGCTCAGGCGCACTTCACCCACGGCGGAGGGTCCACCTGATGCACTTTTCTGTTTGGAGGCCATCGCAATTAGGTTGGAGGCCATGGCTATTAGGTTGGAGGCCATCGCTAGAAGGTTTTCCATTTGGAGGTGCCCACGTTTGCACTTTTGAGCTTGAGACGTTGGGAGCCTTGACAGCTTCCCCTGCTTGGCGACAGTTGCATGGGAACGAACTTCGGCCTGGCCTCCCTGCTGAAGTCCGATACTGAGGGTTTAGGACGTTTAGGAGGGGCCACCCGCAGCTTCACAAATCTCAAGCTGCACGCCTGGTGATCACCTGTCCCATGTGAGGCAAGGCAGCTTTTCTTTTGTTGCGACTCGCAGGCCCCTTTTTCTGAATGCAATTTGAGTTGGATCACTTGACAGCTGGATTCGTGACATCCAAGATTAGGTGAGTTTCTGACGCTTTTGAGCGCTTAAGGGGGACACTCAAATTCTGGGAAGTACTGGACATTGAAAAGAGGGCGTTCGAAGGTGAAGCATAGTAGCGGCAGTAGTACTAGGGGCTCCTGGCCTTACTACTAGGAACAAGGAAGCTACTAGGGGCTCCTGGCATCGCTACTAGTAGCAAGGACGCTACTAGGGGCTCCTGGCATCGCTACTAGTAGCAAGGACGCTACTAGGGGCTCCTGGCCAAGGAAGCTACTAGGGGCTCCTGGCCTTACTACTAGGAACAATGTTCGCTACCAGCGTTCTTGCCGATTGGGTGGTTTCTTTGGGGCAACTCGCACAACAGCCGAGCTTTTCTCCCCGCCATTCCGCCGGGGTTCACATGCAAACATGCCAACGCTCGGATCTCCGGTTTCGGCCAGGCCAGACCTTCAAGACTGAGAGTAGGCCGATACTACCAGCGTGACTGGCCCCAGAGATGGCATTTGATAGACGCTTCCCCCAAAAATATCCCTTTGTGTTCAACACACGGTTGTTGTGCACGTGCTCCAACACTAGGTCATCTGTGGGAGAACATATTGAGTGAAGAGATCCTCACAGGAGGTGGCTGATTGGCGAGGAAATTGCCATACCTCTCCCATCAATTTGCAACACCGAAATCGCACAGGCACGCTTTGGGCTGCCATGATGGCTCAGGACAGCACTGACGGCGGCGAAGAAGTTGTGGTAATCCAAGCTGTTGGGGTCCATGACGACATTTGGTTGAGGAGTGTTGAAAGAGCCAGCGGAATGTTTTCCAGCTTCACTAGAAATGCAAGTCAAACCCACTTGGATTCTGAATGATTTGAAGTAGGTTGGAGGCCATCGCATCCTTAGCATCGATGAGAGAGTGCCTTACTAGTAGTAACTGTGAAAGTTCAGCTGCATGAGCATTAGCATGTGTTGACCCTCATTCCCGTCGGTCTTAGGGCCCGAGCCAATCCTTTCAGCTTTTGCGGTAAAAGGTGCGCCATGACCGCGTTTGGTTGCATCACCCCTGTTTAGTGCCCTTCATCCCATTGCACGAGGGGCCACTAGTTGGCACCGGAGCCTGATGTTCGACTTCTCGGCTTTGTCCGAGCTTGGTGATCCGCAGGAACACGACGGCCCTTCGCCTGTTTCCGAGACGACCTCGGAACCCTCTTGGCGTTGTTGGAGTTGTGGGAACGACACCTTTGCTTGGACCGGTGACGGATGGATATGCGCTAATTGCCGCAGTGGAGACTACTACAATGCTGTTGTATCCCAGCGTAGAGAGACAGACAATGGCGTTTGGATGTATGTTCCCCGGCAATCCCAATCCCATGGTTCAGGTTCAGATCCGCCTCCGTTGGACCCTCTGCCGGACACGACGTCGCAGGCGTTCGATCATAACCGGACACGTGTTGGCCACGCTTCACCTCATGAAGGACCATTCCATGAGAGCAGAGAGCGGGCTGAATCAGAGGCTCCGACAGATGATCCTGTTGTTGATCCTGAGCATGCAGGTAGCACCACGTCGAGGAGCAGCCGCAGATCCAGGAAAAGAGCCCACAATCGAGCTATGAACATTGCAGCACGACAAGATGTTGGAGTTGGCAATGTTGATACATTGAGCAATGCAGTGCATGGTACATTGTTTGATGACCAGTCGCAACAACAGCATCAACAGAGCAATGCAGATTTGACACGGCAGTTGGCACAGTTGGTACGCACATTGCAGCGTGCTGTTGATCAAGGTGGCAGTGGCAAAGCGTCCAAGAGCTCTGAAGGTTCGTCTTCTTGGAACTCCCAAAAGGGACCAGAAAGAGGAGTTCGATATCGTTCAGGAGCTCCACCACCACCACCTGCCTGGAAATATGCCAAAGATGATCTTCGCAGTTTTCCCAAGTGGCAGAGAAAGCTGGAAATCTGGAAACGTCAAATCACCAGTTTCATGAGTCGCAAAGACGCTGCACTTTTGCTTTACTCCAGCCTGACTGGAGAGGCTGAAGAAGAGTTGGAACATTGTGATTTGGACAAGTTGGCATCGTCGGAAGGCATTGAGTACATTGAGCAAACATTGAAATCAGGGCTGGCCACTCGTCTTGTTTATCAGAAGCGGAAGCTGATGAGCGACTACGAAAGCATTGTTCGACAACCGTCGGAGTCGGTCAGGGCTTTTGCAAATCGGTATCGACGAGCTGAACAAGCACTGCAGAGCGTCTCCGTCGACATCCGTGGGATGTACGACGACGAATCTCGAGGCAACAGATTGCTCGAGAGAAGCAGGTTGAGCCCAGAAAACCAAAGATTGGTATTGATCGGTTCTGCCTACAACCTTGCCTATGAGGCCATCGTTGAGAGTTTGTGCATGAGTTTTCCGGAGCACAAGTCGCCACCTCAGTTGTTTGGCAAGGACGGTCAACCGATCAAAGCAAGACAGAGTTTCACATCCCCATCGACTTCATCCACGACAAGTACTTCATCGAGTTCCTCAAGCTTCAAAGGCAAAGGCAAGGGCAAAGGCTTTGGCAAAGCCAAACACGCCTTTGTCACTGAGGTCGAAGACGACCAGCTGGAAGCCATTGAAGAGGAAGATGGCCTTCATGAGTCCGAAGCTGAACATGAAGCCGAGCAAGAAGATGATCAATACGATCAGCAGGAACTGGCCGATGAAGAGGCTCCTGAAGAGTCCTTTGCAGACATTGCCGAGGTCCTTACGGTGACAGCAAAGAAGTTGCAGTCGCTTACATTGGGGCGCAAGTTCAGTGGATCCAAGTCGATTGAAGAGCGAAAGAAGACAAGTACATGCGCTGCTTGTGGACAGGTAGGTCACTGGAGTGGTGACAGCCAATGCCCAAAGAGTTCCAAAGGAAAATCTGATGGCAAAGGCAAATCCAAAGATGGCAGCAAGAGTACGCCGAAAAAGGTGTACATGAGCCTCCACCACCCTGACGGTTCCACAACCAGCCACCACCAGGAGGATGCACCGGTTCCCAACTTCTTCACCTTCGTTACATTGATGGTACATGAGGTTTGTGTTGCAGGTACATCTTTGTATGGGAAGATGGTCATAGACACCGCTCGCCAGAGGACATGTGCGGGTTTGAACTGGTTGGACGGGTACAAAGCATTGCTTCATCAGCATCAACTTCGTTGCAAGACGGTGCCGTCGGCTGAGGCTTTTCAGTTCGGCAGTGGAGCACCCATGCAGGCAAAGGACCGAGTTTACATGCCGGTCGCTTGTGGAGATCATTTGATGTTGATTGGTGCAAGTGCAATTGCAACAAACATCCCATTGTTGGCATCCAATGTTTTTCTTGAAACGATGCAAGCAGTCATTGACATTGCAAGTTCAAGCATTTACTTTGGTGTCATTGATGTTTTGCTTCCGTTGTGCAAGTTGAACGGTCATTTGACAGTTGACATTGCATGTTTCCCACCGGATGTTCATCGCAACCCTGTTTGGCAAGTTTTGTCGGACGAACGTTTTTGGCACGACCCTCACCCAGAGATTGTTTCTGAAGAACCGGCACTTCGTCAGCTTACGAGGCCCAAGAAAGCATCCACCGTTCTCGCAGTCGCAGATGTTGCGACCAGCTCCTCCGAGATGGTTGAAGGCATGGCGCCAGGTCATCCAGACCTTGCTGAGTTTGGAGTGGCTCTCACTCCAATGGATGTCCAAGATGGTCAAGCTGCAAGCAGGCAGGTTCACACGAGCCTGGATGACACTGCACGAGACCGTGGCACAGCAGGAGGTCGACAAGACCCTAGCTCGGATGAAGCGCGAGCCTCTCAAGATGCCGACAGAATGCTCGCACCCCGAATGGAAACGGCACGGCAACAAGTACGGCAGTTACGCCGCCTGCACTCTATGTCACACCCGAGTCAAGTGGAACCCGGACGTGCAGGAATGGGAAGCTTCTGCTGGTTGGTCGGTCTCGCAAAGATCTTCCTTGCCGCAGCCCTCCTTTTCAAGTACATTGCATGCGGCTTCATCCAAGGCCAAGGGCATCAAGGCCATGGCGGCCACTCAGAGCAAGTCCAAGCCGAAATCCAAGGCCAAGCCTGAGGCCATCAAGGAGACACAACCAGCTCCACTCCCATCTCCGCCTATGGCGACCTCTTCTCGCCATCCTTCGAGGCCACCTTCGAGCAGCTTGGGGGCGTACGCAGCTCAAGCATCTCAGGCGGCTCAAGTCGTGATCTACTCGGACGAGGAGGAGTTCATGGACGACAGTCAAGTGAACAGCCAGGACGAGGAATGGAACTGGGAGGAGCAGCAACAGCCCATCCAGACTCAGGGACCCATCCGGTCGGTCAGTCCGGATCCCGCTTGGGCAAAGCACGAACAGGACAGGGCACAATGGGTCGACTCGGCAGGACCCAACAACCTGTTCTCCTGAACACCATCGGCACCGGCGTGAAGCCGGGACAGCAGAAAGAGCTCCTGGGAAGGCATGCCGCCGAAACAGAGTGCACCATGTATGAGGCCCTAGCCACAAGACACAAAACCAATCGCTCTAGAAGCGATATACTTGAGGTGTTTGCCGGCCGAGGACTCATCTCACAGCAAGCCACCAGGCATGACCTCATAGCATGCACACCCATGGACTACAGCACAGGTTTTGACCTAGCAACAGAACATCACCAGGCAGCAGTCCGTAGAACCATCCGGCAGCTGCTTCCGTTGTTTTTGATTGCTGAACTCCATTGCACACCATGGATCTTGATGCAGGACAACACCAACTACAAGGATAGGCCTGAAGAACTGGCCGAAAGACGTGCTTTGGAGAGGCCTGTTGTTGAAGAAGCCATGCAGTGGTGTCGAATGCAGCACCAAGCAGGACACTACTATCTCATAGAGAATCCTCAGACCAGCCGTTTGTGGGATGAGGAAAGTGTCCAATCCATGCTGCAAAACACCGGAGGACAGACAGTCTCCTGTCATTCAGGGGCTTATGGAGCTATGAACTCGAAAGGCAACCCCATCCGTAAGACCTTTCGTTTTGCCTCCAACAACAAGGACATTCTCACCTTCCTCCAGGACAAGCTTTCAGCAGAAGAGTTGAAGTTGCGCGTGCCACTTGAGGGAAAAGAAACCACACTCTCGCAGGAGTACCCTCAACGCCTGATCACCTCTATCCTCAAGGGTGTTCGATACGTGGCCAGGCAGCACAATCCGACCTCAAGAAGGTTTATGCCACCTTCACCCAGCCAGTGTTGGACCAGAAGCCATGGCAAGACGTGATCGCCCAAGCCAGAACTCTATTTACCTCATCCTCAACGAACAACATCATTCTTGAGGCCTCCAGCGGCCTATACAAGAAGATTCAAGAGCTACTGCCATGGGAGATCACCAGGTTGCAAGTTTGTTTGCGACCACTGGTACAACGACTGCCGCAGCACGTACCTCACACACACCGAGGTCATGTGCTCAAGTTTGTGGGAAGAGAAGACCTTTCCATCATGGCGGAGGACCTAGCCGACATCCATTTCCCGCGGGGTAGATTCGAAGCTCCAGTGGAACTGGCAATCTTCTTCTACGGCTATCCCAGCTTGTCTGATGAGCATCTTGGCATTCCAGGAGAGGAAGCAGCCTTGCATGACCAAGAGCCACAACAAGCAGAGCACCGCCAGAATCCCACCAAGGAGATCTTCCATGATGAGATCTTCTTTCCAAACACCCCTGGCATCGATCGCACCATCAAAGCATCAGTCGCCAGGATGCACAAGAACATGGGACATTTGCCGCCCAATGAGATGATCAAGCTGTTTTGTTTGAACGGCATCACCAGTGACCAGGTGATCAAGTGCACCAAGGCTATGACTTGTTCGGCCTGCGAACGAGCAAAGCCTCCCAAGCCCCCCAATCCAGCTTCATCACATCCTCAGTACTTGGGACAATTCGCAGATAATTTGCAAGCAGACATCTTCTACCTCAGAGATGCCACATCCAGGAACCATCCAGTCCTTGGCATCATATGTGAAGCCACTCATCTTCACACAGCAATCAGGCTGGACTCCAGACAGCCGATCCACCTAGCTCAGGCCTTCCGCAATGCCTGGGTGAGGAACTTTGGATTCCCGCTGAGACTTTCAGTGGACGATGATGGTGCATTCAAGTCCGCTTTCATGGACTACTGCGATGAAGGAGGAGTCTTTTTGGACTTCATCCCTCCTGAAGCTCACTTCAAGCTGGGCACCATAGAGCGCCACAACGGCACACTTCGAATGCTGCTGGAAAAGATTGTTGACTCAACTCCATGCAGCACACCAGAGGACCTGGACAATGCAATCGTCTCGGCCCTATACTCCAAGAACTCAGCAACTTGGACTTCAGGTCGCCCTCCATTCATCGCTGCCTTCGGAAAGATCCCAAGGGTAGGACTTGACTTCATCAACGACCCAAGAGCTTTGATTGCAGGTTCTTCGAGGTCTGAAGCACAGCAACAGGCCGCAATGATGAGATGTGAGGCCTACAAGGCCCTAGCCGAAGCATCGGCATCCTCCACCCTCAGACGTGCGCTGCTGAGGAAGACCAATCAGCAGCCTGCTGAACCACCAGAACCTGGGTCGCTCTTGGCCTACTGGAGATGGACGGTCAGAAGCCACAGAAAACGAGGTGGCTACCGAATTGCAAGATACTTGGGCAAAGATCCAGACAACAGCAGTTACTGGATTCAGTCCGGGAGCCACACCATCAAAGTGGCACCAAATCAAGTGCGCAATGTTTTTGGGTATGAGGAGTATGTTCCAACCCGTGAAGATGTCAAAGCGCTCAAAGCTGCAGAAGACAACATCCGCAGCGACCTTTGGCAGGACCATCGACTACCTCCAGAGGCAGAGCCACCATTGCCCGATGAGGAGCCCGAGATCCCGCCAGAAGATGCAGCAGCCTTTGAACTGGCTGATGGAGACTTTCCGTCAGTGGATGCACCGCTGACAACACCTGAGGTTCATGAACCACCACCACATGAACCACTTGTTCTGCCGCTGCCCAAGAAGAGTCCAGCAGCTGCAGAAGAACCAGATCCACCGGATCGTCCAGGACAGCCTTTGGAACCACAAACACCACAGACTGTCATACACATGCATCAGAACATCACCCAAAATGTTTTTGGCAGAAAGGCTGACAGCACCTCTTCGGTTCCTGTTCCAGCCCCATTCACTCCAAGCAGACGTGTTCGACCAGCCAGGTCAAGGACACCCACATCAGTTCGAAGAACTGAAAGGACGGCCACGCTGACCGATCCTTACATGCCACCTGAGGCGCTGGCGATCCAAGATCAAAGAGAGTCTTTTGACCCTTCGCAACCTTCAGCACCACATCCAGGTGATGGTGAGAGTGCGCCTAACAATGCGGCTGGGTGGCTCACACCGCATGGCCTTGATCCATCACCGCCTCAAGCACTACCAGACCAGCCAGTTGACCTCACAGGTGATGATGATGATGGACAGCCAGACTTGTCCAGAATAGTCCCAACGACACCAGAGGGCATTGCAGACGAGCCCTTGCCTCAGCTTCCGGCCAAGCGGCCATTCGATGCTTTGAAGGCAGACGTCTCTGCCCGGATGAACGCTCCAGGTAGCTTCGAGCTTTATGGCTACCAGAGCGACTTTGCAAGACCTTTTCAGAATTTAGAATGCTGGGCACGGCTCGACCTTTGTGTTTCACAACCTCAACTCCCAATGTCATCAGGGCCACCGATGAGCTATGTGAAATGGCGTCGCACCATTGATGCCAACGCCAATGAACTGATCTTTGAAGGTGTCATCGACCCTGATGAGGAAGAAGAGAACAAGCTCCATTTTGGAGAACCGAGAAACATCATCACTGAGTTTTGGTTCACTCCACCACCTGAGGCAAACCACTACTACTACAGCTATGACGAGACCATTCGTGAGATTGAGCCAGGATGGGACGGTTCAGATGAAAATTACCTGCCTCCCACCAAGCGCTACTACCAGGTCTACGTCGAGCAACTTGCCTCCAGTGTTGATGACCTGCTGAGCCGCCTGTCAGATTCCGACACCGATGTTGATGACTACAAGACTGGCAAAAGGCTCACGAGGCAGGAGAAGAAGCAGATTGAAAAAGAGTTGAGTTTTCACGACATTTTGTCGCAATCAGAAGAGTACATTCAGAAGTTCATTGAATCGGCACAAAAAGAGGAAACAAGCTTTCTGGAGTGGAAGTCATTGAAACCAGTTCCTCCAGAAGAGACGAAACGCATCCTCTCGGACCCCGAGCAGAAGAAGAGAGTCATTTCTTCAAGGGCTTGCTACAGGGACAAAAACAAAAATGTCCCACCACTCAAAGCCAAAACCAGACTTGTAGCAAGAGGCAATCAAGATCCTGACTTGAAGAGCTTAACACGGCAAGCACCAACGCCAACCCGTGTCAGTGAGATGATGACCTTCCTCATCTTCCTTTCGGGATTGCACTCCAAGGCCTTCCGGAGTGACAAAGTTTGGAAGTTGTGGGCTGGGGACGCATCCACGGCGTTCTTGCAAGGCCAGCAGGACTTGAGCGAGAGGGCAGGCAAGCTCTACCTCAAAGCACCACGAGATCCCTTGCTGATCAGAGCTGGTGTTTTCAAAAGCGAGCTGTATGAGATACTGGGAAATGTGTACGGCCTCAGCAACGCACCGTACACTTGGGCACAGGAAGTGACCAAGAGGTTGGTCAATCTGGGATTCATTGTTCACAGTTTTGATCGTATGATGTTTTGGTATCCTGACCCAGACAATGCACCATGCCCAGCTGCAGTTCTCATTTGCTACGTTGATGATTTCCTCATCACCTTCAACACCTCCTTCCCATTCCAACAGTTTGTTGACTCCTTCAAGTGGGGCTCGCAACAGTTTTTGGAGCAAGGTTCACCGTTGGTTTTCAAGGGCAAAGAAATTCACCTGGAACAGACTGGCGACGTCCAGACTCTCAGGATTGTCCAAGAGACCTTCATCACCAACCTTGAGATGGGACAGGTTGGAAAGAAGCAGAACAAGGCCGAAGTTCTTGCCAGCCATGTTTGGCCGGAATTCAGGTCGATCAGCGGTTGCCTACAATGGCTGTCAGGCCAAACACGTTTGGATATCTCATCAGCTGTTTCATTGTCCAATCGAGGACAGGAGACGACCTACGCTGACCTTGACTGTTTGTACAAGACGCTGCAACATGTTAAGGACACATCCAAGCTTGGCATCCGGCTGTATCCAGTGCCGATCGATGAGAGCACGGTCGTCATGGCGTATTCCGACGCCAGTTGGGCGAACGCTCAGGGGAGCGCAAGTCAGCATGGACAGATCATCTTGCTGGCGCCCGCGACTGTGACAGAGAAGCCATGCTATGGTGGGCTCATTGACTGGAAGAGCTCTCGCAGCAAGCGAGTATGCAGATCGACATTGGCCGCAGAGGCCGTATCAGCCGACAGTGCTGCAGATCGCTTGGCATACGTCCAGTATGCGCTGGGAGAGTTGGTCTTTGGAGTTGCTGCCCACCGAGTGGGCCCTCGCCTTCGAGCTTTGTTGGCAACTGACTGCAAGTCGCTGTACGACAGCGTATCGAGTCCGAACCCGACAGTTGAAGACAAACGCAGTCTGGTCAACATCCGCTCCATCCAGGAAGTGGTAAGTCGCAATACCATTCACTGGATCCCGACGGCTTTGCAGATGGCCGACTCACTGACGAAGGTGTCAGCTGACCTTCGCGACAGCCTTTTGAGTTGGCTGCAGAAGCCTGTCATCCACCTTCGTGAATGTGGGTCAAAAGAAAACATTCCCAGTGTGAAAGTTCAGCTGCATGAGCATTAGCATGTGTTGACCCTCATTCCCGTCGGTCTTAGGGCCCGAGCCAATCCTTTCAGCTTTTGCGGTAAAAGGTGCGCCATGACCGCGTTTGGTTGCATCACCCCTGTTTAGTGCCCTTCATCCCATTGCACGAGGGGCCACTAGAGTAACAAGTGCATCGCTAGTAGTAACAAGTGCCTTACTAGTAGTATTTAGAATTGTAATAATAAGAATTTAATTAGAATTGTAATTACTAGCTTCTTGTTACTACCAGTAAGGCACTTGTTACTACTAGCGATGCACTTGTAATTACTAGCGATGGCCTTAGCATCCTTAGCATCGATGCGAGAGGATCACTTCGAAATCGCCGCCATCCGCCGGAACAACCCGCAATTGGCGGAACCGCCAGACTGGCGCTTCCGGCTACGGGCAGCCTGGCTGAGAGAACAAGATGTACGACCGGTCAAAAATATAGATGAGATTCAATTTGGAATCAGAATCAGATTGAACACTTCAACTTCAAAGCGGAAGTTGATGACAGTTCCTCATGTTTTCTACATTTTCTTCCATTCTCATGGCCATATGGCCATATGGTTAAGGTTCTGAGTGCAGCTGGGGTGGTCTTGAACTACAGCATCATGTGCACCGCTGGTGACGAACGAGTGGCTCGTTTCACCTCATTGAGAGTAAAGCTGTTGGTCCTTCAGTACTGAGTCCTAGCCTAGCATAGGGCAGATGTTCCTTTAATTTCCGTTCGCCCGCAATATCTTTAAGGCTCATTGGGGTTTCCCACGTCGAACATTTTCGCTTCGACTCGCCCTCTCCAAGGAGCTGAGCCCGAGTGACACGCAGGGCTCCTCAGATGTGTGGGTGGGATTATAGGAGCAAGGACGCTACTACGATTATACGATGAGCATCTGAAGCTCGAGCACCTCCAACACCAAGCGCCACATGCCACAAAGGCATGGTCAGGCATGATGCATGATTGGCCGGGCAACTGCACGTCTACATGACAATGCGAGACGGTCAACAATTTGGAGGCCATTGATCTTAGGTTGGAGGCCATCGCTATTAGGTTGGAGGCCATTACATTTAGGTTGTGGAGGTCATTGCTATTAGGTTTTGAAGGCCATTGCTATTAGGTTGGAGGCCATTAAAATTAGGTTGTGGAGGTCATTGCTTTTAGGTTTTGGAGGCCATTGCTATTAGGTTGGAGGCCATTAAAATTAGGTTGGAGGATGTTGGAGGCCATTAAAACTAGGTTGTGGAGGTCATTGCTATTAGGTTTTGGAGGCCATT
>CAXAMN010011980.1:126367-148457 GCA_963970005.1 Durusdinium trenchii
ATGGCCTCGAACCTACTAGCAGTGGCCTCCAACCTAAGAACAATGGCGTCCAACCTAAGAGCGATGGCCTCTAACCTAAGAGCGATGGCCTCCAACCTACTAGCAATGGCCTCCAACCTAAGAACAATGGCCTCCAACCTAAGAACAATGGCCTCCAACCTAAGAGCGATGGCCTCGAACCTACTAGCAATGGCCTCCAACCTACTAGCAATGGCGATACCCTAACCTAAAAGCGATGAGCGATGGTTACTTTAAACATCCAAATGGGCCAAAACGGATCCCATTGGCTCCAACTGTCGCCACGAAGCTGCTTTTCGCCGTTTTCAAGATCCCTTCGCTGCCAGGGTTTCGTGCCGGCGATGTGGGCGTTGAGGAGAGACACCAAGGGTGTGGCCATGGCCTTTGACCCCACATGTGACCCCAGACAATTGAAAACAAACACTTTGGTACCAATATAATACAATTTATAAAGAGATATATTTTTTCTGCGTGTATATATATATATATATTCATAATATATATATATATAAGTACCTTTCTGTCCTTTCCTGTTTGCCTAGGTCTTAGCAGTGCCCAATTGGCCCTTCTGTCAACTGTCCTTGTTGGCGAAGTGTCGAAGTTTCCAGGAGGAGTTGCCGGACCCTCCAGAAGATCTGGTCTCGACCTGAGATGGCTCAATGAGGACGAGCAATCAGATGGGCTGATGGGCTGGTGAGGACGGGACACTTTCGCTCACCAGAAGAGGCGAGCCTTGCGTCGCTTCTTGTCGAGCATGTCCGTTGATGAGAAACCACCTTGAGAATCCAGGTCATATCTCAGGATCTTGGTTGCCCAGTTTCTCCTGCTAATAGTCTGCAGGGGCCCCTGGCCACCAGAGTCAGAGCCACCTGAGCCACCAGTGTCAAGCCACTTGGAGGATTGGCTTTGCCACTCCACCCGGACTCCACCGGACAAGCGCCCGAAGACCAAAGAGTCGAAAAGGATGGTGTTTGACGCCCATGGAGAGCCGGAGAGCGTGGGATCATGCGGGATCTTCGTAGCTTCTAGTTACTAGAAAGCTTCAAAGACCTAGTAGCGTCCTTGCTCCTAGTAGCTATGCCAGGAGCCCCTAGTAACGTCCTTGCTCCTAGTAGCTATGCCAGGAGCCCCTAGTAGCATCCTTGCTTTTACAAGAACCCTAAGACCAAATCCAGCCTTCATCCTTTTGATTGCCAGCCTCGCCGCTAAGCAACTACGCAAGTATTACGACCCTGCACCCCCTCAAAGTCACCTGTGCTTCAAAGCTCACCAACTCTCTAGGAATTCCACAAGCTTAACATAATTAGCCGAGAGATGTCGCCGCCCTCCATCAGCGAGCTGTCCTTGAGCGGCTTGATTGCTCGCCTCAAAGAGGTGTGATGGGGATGGGGAGGAGAGACCAGGGATGCCTCCAACCTACTTGCGATGGGTATCTACATATGCCGCAACAACGGATCAATAATCAACATACCCCAACGGATCACCCTACAATAATGGACGGCACCAATTCAACTGTAAGACTAAGTGTCTCCCCGTACAATGATGGATTGCATCCCCAACCGTATCAGTGCACCTGTCAAAGCCACCCAAACGCTGCTATCTATGGACTGCTCCCTCGTAGTCTATTCAGTTCATTTCACGCCGAGACCCAAGCCTTGGTAGATTGACCTTCCCGGTGGCCTCCAACCGAATAGCAGTGGCTTCCCAAGAGAAACTTAATGCATGGCACCAGGTTGATCACATCAAAGGCATCAAGAGTCCGGACGATGAGCAGGCTCTGCCTCTTTTTGTGCAAACATCAGTTTCAATGGAAACATGCGGCCAGGCAGCGTTACTTGCCACTGAAACCGATGTGAAGAAGGCACTTTTCGAAGAGTTGCAGGTTTCCGGCTCAGCGATCTGGCACGTGTTATGACGTTTTGCACAAGATGGTGACAAAGCTTCCGAGTTGCTTGAATAGAAACAATAAGCTCCTAGTAAAAAGTGCCTTACTAGTAATAATAGTAACAAGAAGCTATTAGTAATTAGAATTCAATTAGAATTAAAAGCTTCCTAGAAATCCTAAATTTGCTTGAGGGGGCCAGTTCCGGCATTTTTTCCTTCGAGAAGAAGGTTGCAAAAGAGCCAGGACCTCAGGGCCCATCACGCCCCTCAGGGCGCATCAAGACCCAGTGCGGGTAGAAGCAAAGGTAGGACACAGTGCACGAAAAGAACCTTGCCAACCTGCTTGTTTGTATTTTTGCCATCGCACCTATCTTTTCGTTCAGCTTCTTGAACACATTAGGTTAAGTTCGTGGCTTGCGACATGTTTGGAACCCATCAGCGCAATGCAGCTTGTGCAGAGGTTTTTGCAAACACAGATCAAGTCGGTGGATGATGCAGCCAAAGGCCAGAATGGGCTGTAAGAGCTACATCCTGGAGGGTGTTCTTGGACAGGAGCTGATGCGAAGAAGATGAAGCTTCAGGAGCTTTTGTCCGGCGTTGAGGTTGGAGAGCGATTGGACTCTCGTACTTTTGGCAGCATTTCCTTTGCAGGGCGCGGCTTCAAAGGAAGACCCTGCTCATGTACGGCGTGTCGGGAACACCGAGTATTTAATTTTCACCCAAAATTAGGAACCAATGATCAGTGTGAGCGCTTCTTCAAGGAAGCTCCTCCCCGCCCTCAGGCTGGGAGAGCTTCCTTGAAGAAGCGTGAGCTATCCTGCGTCCAGTAGGTAGTAGCTTCAGTAGCTTCGGTAGGCACCTACTCAATTAAGTAGGGAGGCGGGGCAGCGGGCAGAAAATAAGAGAGAAATTGATTTTCACATGTTCTTGGCTGCTTCAGGCGCGACAGGACCTTGCCAAGGCTGAGAAAGCCTTTGAGGCACTGGGAACCACTAGACCCTTTCAAGTCCGAGATGTGCATTTTTTAAATAGATTCCGTTTTTGAATCCATTTTTTCTTGATTTCTTAACCTTTGTCAGGAACTTGTCGTTTTGTTCCCTTTCTTTGATCCCTCCAGCCCAAGTCTGTTTGCGGTCTTTAGGAAGCGACGAAGAACTACGAGCGCCAGGGCCTCAGAAACGAAAAATCGGCGTCCACTGGGCGGTTACGTGGCGCTTGGCATTGCTGGTGCGGTGAGGATGGGAGAAAGGGAAGAAGATGTCGCGCACTTTTCTCGAAGCGATTCCCAGTGGACCTGACCGTGTGTTTTGTCAGTGATTACTGACAACACCGAGGTTCTCCGTGGATGAGATTAAGGCGTTGAAAAGAGCCTTCGAAGAAGGGAAGCAAAAGGTGGAGAAAGCGAGGCCACTCAGCATGTCCTGAATTCCAAAGATCCGTGGAACGGCTGTGGTGTTCCCAACCTCTTCAGCGCCAGGGGTCTGGTGGAGCAACAGCAGCAGCGTCGGGCCACCGCAGCTGTAGCCCCTTTGACCGAGGAGAAAGAAAGGCCTCGTCCCACATCAACGTCAAAGTCAGTTGGGTTGGATGTCTTGTCCAGGGGTGCTGCGGCTGTAGCGACAGAAGCGCGGCTGGCCAAGAGCGCTAAGGCCTGGACTTCGCAGATGTTGCGCCTGTCAACGTCGCCGATGTAAGGCGCCTGGAAAGGTGGCCAACCCAGCTGTAAGCACCAAGGCGCATTTTGGGTCGGAGACCGAAACCTGAGCCAGCTCAGGCCGAACACATGTGAAACGCTCTTCTTCTGCCTCCCAACATGGTGTTGGGGGATTTGTTAGAACCGGTGGCCAATCCGAGAGGCGGCGCCCGCAGGGTATCCCAAGCAGCCACCACCAGCAGCGCTGAGACAGGCGCAGTTGGCTGCACAGGTGGGGAAAAACACCGAGCAAGTGAGGGGAGGGATTTCGAACGATCAAGTCAAACCAACGGAACACAGAGTTTATGTCCTGCCTTGAGATCACTGTTTTCTTTTGCTGAGACATGTTTAAACATTTTCCTTGTACACCTGTTTCTTTTTGCTCATGCCTTTTTTGATTGTGGTTCGATTGGTCAAAGGATTATAAGGAAGTGAATGTGAAAAGGCCTTTGGTCTTGGACTCCATGTCACTACCTTCGTTTATTACTAGGAGTGGATTGTAAGTTGTAAGGTCCAAAAAGATTCCTTGAACAAGGGCAACAGGACAAGGTTCTTTTGAATGCCCATTTCTTGCCAGCCTTACTGACGCGAGGTGCGGATGGAAGCACAGCACCCTGAGGCTTGGAGCCTTTGAATTGGACATTTTCAAGCTGGCATGGTTGATCCTGCTTCTTGTTGCTCAAACCCAACGGAACCCCACAACCAATAAAACCCAGGACCCTGACCCCGAACGGGATGAGCGCAAACATTGCCAATTTGATGAGCAGAAGTGATCCACATGCTCAAGAAATCTGGGGGTGCAAGTAGACAAGTTTGGTTTGCACATGGCCATTGCTACTAGGGTGGAGGCCATCGCTACCAGGGCGGAGCCCATTGCGCAGACCTTCCTGATCTCAATGCTTCGCGAAAACAAGACCCATGGGCGCATGGGGATCTCGCAGATGTGGTTTTATGATGTTTTATGTTGCGGGTCGTCGAGTGTGTTTTGTGTCTGCTGGGAGCTTCCTGTGCCCTTCCTCTTTGTGAAGGCTGTGGGTCTTGAGTCATGCAGGGGAATGATGCTTCTGAGTGCTTCCACACCTTTTGAGTGCCAAAACCCAGCGCGTGCACAACAGCCCTGTTCAATCCCACTGTGTTTGTCTCAAACTCGTCTATACGCGGAGGACTGTGGACACCTGCCAAAACAGTGAAATCTGAGCTCAACAAAGTGAACACAATAAATCAAGACCTGTTTCATATACTGTAGTGTCACGAACGCACCTAGTTACTAGTTACTAATAACACGGGCATCGCCATCGCTACTAGTAACAAGGGCATTGCTACTAGTAGCAAAAAGCTACTAGTTCTCCCAAACAGATTTGGAACTCCAGAGCTTTGTTGCTCCCACAGGAGCCGAAGCCAGCACCCGCACCACGACCCAATCCACGACCACGAGTTGAAGCTCCCAAGGCGAGGAGAAGAGCACATATTCATTTTTGAAAACACGTTTCTTTTCGAAAAATTTTTCCCCAGATAGCGAAGCTATGGGGTTCTTACTTCAAACAACAATGAGCTGCCTGTGCACGCTTTCGAGACTGCACGTGGTGGAGACAGGGTGCCAGTGCTGGTGCTGGGTGCCGGTGCTGGTGCTGCTGGCTGCGCGCGTGGTGGAGACAGCCGGTGCTGGTGCTGTGTGCTGGCTGTGCACGTGGAGACCGGGTGCCGGTGCCGGTGCTGGGTGCTGGCTGTGCACGTGGTGGAGCCCGGGTGGTGGTGCCGGTGCTGGCTGTGCACGTGGTGGAGACAGGGTGCCGGGTGCTGGGTGCCGGGTGCTGGTGCTGGGTGCTGGTGCTGGGTGCCGTGAGCTGGCGTGCCGGTGCTCGGTGCTGGTGCCCGCTTCTGACAGTGAAGTGCTAACAACCGCCGCTTCTGACGCCATTGTAGCAGTGAAGGGCGAGCAGTCATGGGCCGCATGAACTTTTGCACTCAACATCATACGGCGTCTTCGCTTTCTTTGTCTATTAGCGCTGTTGTCTATTAGTTGTCACCATGCTCTTTCAAAAGTACAAGGACGTTGTTTGCACTGATGTGCCTGAGGATGCGCCAGTGCTCTCCTACGCGTGCACCTGTTCTGCAGTGGCAGAACATTTATGCGTCTCAGAGGCCGTAACCTTCTTGACTTTGGTTGTTGGATTGTGGAACCAAAGTCGAAGTGAACAGGAATTTCAGCAAAGCATCTTCTAAGTTGACTAAGTCGTCCTTGTGGACGACTCCACAGGCGCAAGCTCGAGACCTTGCACAGTCTGCTGGTGAATTTGCTCAGCATTTTGATGAGGAGGTCTGGCAAGCAATCCAGGCGAGATGATGCGGGATGTGTTGCAGCAGAGTTGCCCTTTTCATCTTCGGGATGATTGCGCAGTAGGATCTTCCGATATTCCTCATGTGCCAGGACAGATCGTTGGCCATCGAAAAGGCTAGCCTGGTGCTGGGCAGCAGAAGGGGTTCTTGCGTCGGTGCCATGAAGCAATAGGTCCTGCTGGTTCTACTTGGTCAAGCCTTGCAAAAATCAGCCCTTGCCTTCAGGCCCTTCCTTTATCCTTGCTTCAGTCTGTGAGCGGAATTAGAGGCCAACAGGGAGAAACAGCGAGAAGCGGAACGGAGGAAGCAGGAAAAAGCTTTAGCCAAGGCTTGGGTAACAGCAAGAAAGTCAAGCCATGTCAAGCATTCAATGTCCATGCGCACACCCACCAACATAATTGCTTGGATTGAACGTATTTGCGGGATTTCAGTTTTGCTAAGTGCTCTAATTTGATGAAAAACTGAAATCAGGTGACTCAGGTTGAAAGCAGTGGCCATCTCAGCACAGTGGAGCTGAAACGCTTTTTCCGTGCCAGCATCGGCCATGAGGTGTGGCCAATGGAGCCAATGGACAAACGACAAAGGTCGCAGCACCTCAGGCTCCAATGATGAACGTGTCCCCAAGAATGGCGCCGTCAGCATTGACGAGCATGCCAAGTTGGGTTCTTTCGTGAACGTCGATTCAGCAACGGCTAGCATCGTTTGCGTCGAGAGTTCTTGTCGGAGGAAGTAAAGAATTGGAGTCACAGCGCTCCAAACGCCAACCGCTCCAGAGCCTTAAAGCAAAAGCGAGACCACATGTTTCGTGTGGAAAACCATCGCCGCCCATTCGCAGGGAGTGTTTTATAGAATTTTGTAATGATTGGGCTTTCCTTTTGAGAGAATCCCCGCCCTGACTTTCATTCTATATGGCCCTTTGCAGAGATGACGTAATGAAGGATTGAACAGGATTGTCAGGATTGTCTTCGACACAAAGCTTTTTAAAACAATTTCACTTATTCCACCCAAACCATTCTGTGTAAGAAGGCGCATGGGGGACTCCAAAGCTCTAGCGTTAAGCTTTTATGCAAAATAGTGGCAGAGACTTCTTTTAGATGGTCTTGTCTTCAGGATTTGGAGGGTTAATATGGAGTGACTTGTAACTTGTAACGAAGCCCCAACCGAAACCAAAAACACATGAAACAAGTCTTTAGTAAGTAGACACTGGACCAAGTGCCGCAGACAAGAGTGCGCTGTGCTTCATGTTGAAAAGTGCACTGGTAGTCTAACTCACCTTGTGAAGAAACAGTGGGTAGTAGCCTCACTGGTGCCAATCCGTGGAAAACCAAGGCGGACGCAGAAAACGCGCAGCCTCAGTAGATGAGATCAAATTTGGAACGTTCATGTTGAAGTTTCGTCACAAGATGTCACAAGGCTTTCAGCTTGGACCGGTCAGGCCATGGACCCCATCAAGTTCCGGGAGGCCGCGAAGGCCAAGCCGCAGCCCAAACCGAAGGCTCAAGGAGCGCCGAAGGCGAAGGATGCCAAGGCCCCAGTCAAGAAGCTTGCGGTGGCCAACCGCTTTGGAGGCGCAACGACGAACGTCGAGAAGCGATGCGATGGCCTCCACCCTAGTAGCGATGGACTCCGCCCTAGTAGCGATGGCCTCCAGGGCCCCACCCTATTAGCGATTGTCTCTGTTGACACGCACAAATCCAGAGTGTGACACGCACAAATCGAGTAAGTGTGAAGTGTTCAGTTGCCTTTTCGACTCAAGCGCCTGCGAAAGGAAACGGCGTGAGGGTTGTGGGAAGGGAGCGCCATCAGTGACGCATAGCGGAGGTGCTTTTTTGGACGGCTCGTGAACTTCTTGGTTCATCAAGGCCGGCCCTGTGCTGAGCTTTGGCGATGTCTTCGCTCACTCAAAGAAGAAGATGAAGAAGAAGAAGAAGGAGAGGAAGAAGAAGAAGAAGAGCTACTCCTCAAGAGCTTGAGGAGGGCCAAAGGCAGATCGAAGCTGCCCACCAAAGAATGCAGGCTGAGGCCAAAGAGCGGGGTGAACTGCCTTTAGAAGATGGGGGACTAGAAGAAGAGACCAAAACCCAGCTGGTTCCTGTCCAGGGCACGCCATCGACCTCTGCAGCCTTGGCCACTGAGGATAGTCAGCCCAGGACCTCGGATTCCAAGGCTTCAAGCCGTCAGCCAGGACCCCAAAGCCGACAGGACAAAAGAAAGAGCCTGAAAGAAAGGGAAGCGAAGCTGAATTGAAGACCCCGGAAGACCGAAGATTCTGGGACCTGGCATCAAGGGCAAGACAGAAGGGAGGGGTGGAAAGGGAGCAACAACAAGACCCAGAAGAAAAGGAAGGTCTATGTCCACCCCACCTGAAGAGCAGACTCCGTTCTTTTCCGCCGAGCAACTTCGTGGTTTGCGTGACATGTATCAACAAGCCCCCTGGCTTTACTCAGAGTTCCAGACTCCTCAATCCTCTGTTCAGCGACCGGCTTTCATTGAGCAAGATGTAAAAGGAAGGCCTAGAAGGTTAAAGATGGAAGATGAAGAGGAAGTGGAAGAGAAAAGAATGCTCGAGGAGCACATGAAACAAGAAGTTGAGAAAGACCAGTTGAATAGGTACATCCAGCAACTGATGCTGGAAAACCAAGGCCTGAGAGAACAGACAACTCAGGTGATGATGGAACAAAAGAAGCGCGATGAAAAAAGAAACCACGTCTTTGACATCTCCGTGAAGTGATCGAAGAAAACAAGCGGTTGCGAGGTGATCTACGTCGACTTGCTCTTCAAGGTGAACCACAAGAAGATGGCCTCTTGCCACTCCGAATGGCAGTTCAGGGTGGGAGGAAGAGCCAAAAGTGGGAAGAAGGGAGGAAGTCGGAGCTGAAGAAGACCCGGAACCACTTTCAAGAAGTGGAGAGAGAAAAGGAGGTCAAAGGGATTCCCAAAATGAAGAAGGTGAGGTGGAGACACCCTTCCTCCTCAAACGTATCGACTTCTCCGATTGGCTCCTCGCGATCTGTCCTTTGATGGGTGGCCTCAGCAGTAGTTCTGGCAGTGCGTTGTTGAGACCGCCAAAAGCTGGTACCACTCCCATATCAGCAAGACTTTTTTGAGCGACTACAACATCATCCGACAATCCCTCCAGCCTTGAAGCAGAAGAAGTGGGCCAGGTTGGAACGAAGAGCTTCAAAGGGAGAAGCAAAGCCAGAAGATGATGGAAAGGAGACAGGCCCCACCCCGAATGTCAAGGACTTGCTCGAAGAGGCAAACAAGATGCTGAAGCCCCTCAACAGCTCCCCAACGGCATCGTCCAATTCTCCATCAAGCCAAGGGGGTCAGCGTCAACTCTTGCGTCAAAAGGCGTTCAGGTTGATGAGAATGAAGAAAGGAGAAAAGGTAGGCAACCCATCCACTACGTCCAGCAAAACGAGGAGAAAACAAGGAGATCTATCATGATTGCAGAAGATGAGGACATCGAGCCAATCATTTGCGTGGGATTGCTCGCCACGGTGACCTTGGATGCGCTATCTCCTGGTCTCAGGGACAATTGGAAGTCACCCATCCGAGGCATGGAACTCTTCCGGTCGAAGATCTTGATCCCAAGAAGCTGGCAATCCAGTTGGTCGAAGAACTGGAACAGGTCAAACGTGGGATGAAGTTCAAGGAGGTGGAAAAATATGGTGAAGAAACGAAGTGGTTGAGGGATGTTGTGGCTTCACATCCCACACTTTCCAGCCTCCCCGAGGACATCAAGGAGGAGCTCATCGTGAACCGAGGACCATGGAATGGACTTCCAGTCAACCGAAGAGCAAGAAAAAATGAAAAGAGATGGTTTCAAGGTTCATCTTTATGCTGGACCTGATGAAGGATTCACGTTGGGACGTGCTTGGCAGCAGACTGGAGGGAAGGACTGTGAACAACGGAGTCAAGGACCAAAGACATGAGTTCGCTGGCCATTTTGCCACGTGGTGCCGCAAGCGACGGTCGAGCAGAGTCAGCTGTCAAGAGAGCCAAAACCATGATCCGGAAGGCGCTACATCAAGGAGGAAAAGACTCAAAGTGGTGGTGGCCATGGGCCGCTAGATATGTCAATGAATGAAGTGCTCCGCTGCGATCGAATCTATGAGAAACCAGACCCCCCACATTCATGGAACCAGTGTTGGCGAGGAAGCGAAGATGGCAGAAAGAAGATCTGGGTCCTACCATGCAAACTGTATAGACTAATTGATCCCATCGGCTGAAAATCATAGACACTGGGTTTGCAAGGAAGGCGAATGTCCTCGTCTGACCAGGTGCATCACGAAGAAGATCAATGAACGTCCAACTGAAGGGCATTGAATTGCCCTTGAACGAGAACTTCTAGATGGCCTCACTCTTCGACGGCGACTACGAGAAAATACCACGACAAAGAAGATCCAAGGAGCCTTTGAAGAAGAAGAAGAAAAGCAGAAGGTGAATCGAAGAAAGATGAGAGAAGTTCTGGAAGAAGAACAAAAGAAGAAGATACACGAAGATGATCCACAGTTGGCCGTATGCTCAATCCTCATCTTGGGGAAACTTCGGAAGAAAGCGGCCATGAAGAAGAATAAATTCTTCAAACCAAGATCGTCTCACCTCGAGAGGTGGCAAAAGTATGGAAGAAATGGAAGCCTTCGGCAGAAGACGAGGTCAATTCACCCCTTGCGGAGAAACAAGCCCTCGCGCCGCTTCCAGCTGATCAAGTTCAAGCCTTCATGCAGAAGGCGAAAGAAAGAGGACTTAAAGTTCAACTGATACCTTCCAAATGGTCTTTGCCAAGAAGCCGGGCAAAAATGGCGGCAAGCGGAACGTCCGCTGTGTCATTTGTGGAAATTTCGAGACCCGTCAGCCGGATGAGTCAAACTATTCAGGTGGCGCCGACACCTCGGAGTTCAGGATCATAATCTTATTGGCTTCCTACTACCAATGGGAAGGAATAAGCCTGGATGTGAAAACCGCTTTTCTCAATGCGGACATGACCTTCAAGGGGATGAGCGCCTGATCCTTGTGCTGCCGCCCGCCTGCTTCGTGGAAAGAGGGTTCATGGAAAAGGGCACCTACTACTTGCCTCAAGAGGTGGTATATGGCCTCAGAAGACCTCCTTGGTTGTGGAACATGCCCATCAAGTTTCTTGGCATGGAAGTCTCAAAATCCAATGTCCGGTCGATACCGCCGGATGATCTCGCAGGCCTATTACCTTGAAGATCTGTTGGAAGTGAAGCTGAGAAGCTGCAGCCCAGAAAGATCCCGATGACTCGCGACCAGTCCAACATCGAGCAGGCCGAGTCCACACCTTCACAGGTGGACATCAAGAATGTTCAAAAGGTGGTCGGCGAATTGTTGCGGTTGGTTACAAGCACACGTCCAGATCTCATGTACACGGTCTCCAGGATGGGTTCAAACATCCTCAAGAACCCAATGGCTGTGGCAGAAGCTGGCATACAAGCCAAAAGCTACTTGATTGCCACCAAGGGCCAAGGCATTAAGTATATGACACCAATGAAGTTGACGAGTTGGTGCTCAATGTCTTCGCGGACGCCTCCTGTGCGCCCAGTGCCGAGGAGTCACACGGCTGTTGCGTCGTCGCGATCGGTCAGAATCCTGTTTTTTGGCGGTGCGGTCGACAGTCGGCGACCACACTGTCCACAGCCGAAGCTGAACTCAATGAACTGGTTGAAGGAATGGTCGCTGGAGAATCCATGGGAGTTGTCATCGATGATATTGGCCGTGTTCCCCGACTGGCGTGGACAGACAGCCAGTCTAGTCTGTCAATCTTGACCAATGAAGGTGGAAGCTGGCGAACCAGGCATCTTCGCAAGACGTCAGCCTTCGCCAGACAGGCGATTAGGGCTTTGGACCGTTGGCCATATCCCAGGCAAGGACATGGTTGCTGACATCGGCACAAAGGCTCTCATCTCCACTCGCCTTGAGACTTTGAAGATGAAGACCAATATGGTCACCGCCGCAAAGAACGAAGAGAAAGTTGAAGAGAAAAAGGGGAAGTCACCGGAAGAAGCAAAAAAAGAAGGACGGATGTTTGCAGTGAAAGAAAAGACCGCCACGGTCATCAAGGTTTTGATAATTGCTGCATCACTCACTGCAGCCAAGACCGGTCGTCGGCCGTCCCCCGAACGGACGAAGCCCAGTGACATCAAGCTGGGCGAGACCCAATGCCCTCGAGCGCAAGGCGAAGTCCAGTTGGCCATCGGTTCAATCAGTGTTCAAGGTCTACGCCGTCCTGGTGATCTGTGCCACTTTGCTCTGCTGGTGGATCCTGAAGGAGGGAGTACTGCGGAAGTAGTTTCCGTCGCAAAGTGAAGAAAGATCGACGGAAGCACGAAGTCCTCCCAAAACACCACCAAGAAACGGAAGAAAGATGAAGGCCCTAAAGGTGAAGAAGAATAAAGATGACGAAGAAGAAAGTGAAGAAGAAGGAGAGGGAACCCTTGAAATCCCTCGGCCACAAGACCTGTCATCGCCCATGCAGTTGACGCCACAGAGGACTGCAGGACTTCTCTCTGGCATTGCGCCTCCCAGTCAAGCAGCTGGGACACGAGCTCTACCCAACCAATGGGTGTGCGAGAAAGGATGAAAAGGTATGAAGAAGAAAAGAAAAGATCAGAAAAGAAAAAAGAAATAACAAACAGAAAAGAAAAGAGGAGGATGAAGGTGCGGGATCTGCCAATGCTACATCAAGCTCGATCCAAAGAGGTGGAGGTCGAGCGCGCAGCACTGCAGCTGCACCAAGTCACACTGAGCCAATGAAGAGGAGGATCCAATCCTCGCAACGAGGTACACCAAGGGAAGCTGCGAGTACCTTCAGGCCCTTGCAAGAACGGGCCTGGCGAGACAATCGAAATGGTGCCCACTTTGCGCCAATCCTGTTGGTCGGTCCACGAGCTTCACGCTATGCACCAATAGCTGGGGCGCAGAAGCCCATGTGAACAGAAGCTGTCCGAGAAGCACCGTGCACCAGCTGCACAGGTTGAACAGCCTTGAAAGGCAACTTGAGCTGGAAACTTGAATTTTGAAGGGAATGTTTTCCCTTGGCTGCCAAGGCCTAACGGCATGCCAGAGGGGGAGTGTTGACACGCACAAATCGAGAAGTGTGAAGTTAACTGTTCAGTTCATCATGCCAGGCATTAAGTTGCCTTTCCGACTCAAGTGCCCGCGAACGGAAACGGCGCGAGGGTCACGGGAAGGGAGTGCCATAGTGCTATCAGTGACGCAAAGCGGCCGTGCTTTTTTGGACGGCTCGTGAACTTGTTGGTTCATCAGTCCCCACCCTAGTAGCGATGGCCTCCACCCTACTTGCGATGGCCCCCACCCTAGTACCACCCTCGTCGCGATGGTCTCCATCCTATAGTAGCAATGGCCTCCAACCTAATAGCAATAGGCTGAAGCCAACCATAGGGTACCCGGGTACCGGGTAGGTTGTGAGACTTGAAGATCAATGCTTGACTGGCACCGGTGCTTTTGCCTTCTAGAAGTGGATTGATTGTGCCAGGAATGGAGTCAGATGATGACGAAGAAGAAGGTTCCCACGACCGATTAGTCGTTTAACTGTTAGTGTGGTAAGACGAGGTAAGAGGCTTGTAGGGTTCTGCAGCTTTGCCAGCATCCGGTGTCATCAACGGAGATGTGGTTCTGGTCCGCTCTTGGACTCAGGTTGGACAGCTGTGAGGAGATAAAACATTTTTCGCTCGTTGATCCACGAGGTTGTACAGATGCCAAAGACCTCAGCACCGGAGTTCCGGTTGCAAAAAGTCTGCCTCGCATTCTCTTTTTCTAGGTTGCAGGCCATTGCTACTAGGTTGGAGGCCATTGCTATTAGGTTGGAGACCATTGCTACTAGGTTTGAAGCCATCGCTAGGAGGTTGGACGGCCTGGCTATGAGGTTGGAGGCCATCGCTATTAGGTTGGAGGCCATGAGGTTGGAGGCCATTGCTTTTGGGTTGGAGACCATTGTGCTACTAGGTTGGAGGCCATTGCTAGTAGGTTGGAGGCCATCACTAGTAGGTTGGAGGCCATTGCTGCCATCACTAGTAGGTTGGAGGCCATTGCTCAGGTTGGAGGCCATTGCTAGTAGGTTGGAGGCCATTGCTAGTAGGTTGGAGGCCATCACTATTAGGTTGGAGGCCATTGCTAGTAGGTTGGAGGCCAACGCCATTAGGTTGCTATTGGGTTGGAGCCAACGGTATTAGGTCGGACGCCATCGGTATTAGGTCGGAGGCCATTAGCTAGTAGGTTGGAGGCCAACGCCATTAGGTTGCAGCCCATCGCTAGTAGGTTGGAGCCTTGGAGCCATGGGTATTATAGGTCGGACGCCATCGGTATTAGGTCGGCCATTGCGGCCAACGCCATTACCCTGAACCTCCTAGAACCCGAATTTAGTTGGACCATTTATTTAAGGAGTCTGATATAACAAAATACGGAGTCTAGACCCGCTAATTTAAGGTGTCTTTTTAACGTGTCTAGATGTTGTTGTTTTCATCAAAAATTGAAGTGAATCCTTCACAGGATTCGAAAATCTTTCACAGCCGGAATCCTTCACAGGATTTCCAAAAGATTGGTATAGAACCCTAATGCAAAACATCAAGGATTGGGCAACACCCCACCTCAATCCTTCAAAGGGTTCCTGGTGTGTCAACTGAGGTGAAAAACTTTCCAAAGGATTCCTGAAGTGAATGCGCAAATGCAAAACTCTCTCCCCTGAATCCTGAAAGGATTGGCAAAAGAATCTTGTCAACTTTACTTCAATCATGCCAAACTTTTGAATTTGCTAAACACCTGGTGGCCTGAAACCCAGGTTGCTGATCTGCAACAAATGATTTTCACCTCTGGATGGGCCACCCAGGCACCAAGTTCTGGGCTCTGAATTTCATCAAGACATTCTTCCAAGAAGTACTATGAGCAGAGTTGGTTCCCCCTCTCCTTTTAGGGGCAGCTGCCACAGATCCCCCCCAGTCTTCATCCCTGTAGGTCCAAGACAAAGAAGGAAGAACTTGGTCAAACTCTGCCAACTCTTGCAGCAAGTGGAATTTAGGCTTGAACTTCCACAGCCCTTCAGGACTGCTCTGTTCCAGAGCCAGATAAAGAAGCGGGAACTTTCTAGTGAGTTCCTTGAAGGTAGCTTGGCAAAATGAATTTTGTGATAAACAATCGTACATTTGCCAAAGCAAATGAGCGGCCTGGAGGACAGTGTTCTCCCAAGAGTCCTCCGTTTTTTCTGCCAGTTCCAGAAGCCAAGGAATCAAACTTCTCATTTCTCCATCACTGGCTCTCAATTTAGGCTTGCTTTGGCCTCCTTTCTTGGACCCTGTCCTCAACATTCCAGGTGTCAAGGCGTTGAGTTCATCGGTTCTTCTGTAGAAATCTACAATGCTTCTGTGCATAGAATTGCACTGCTGCTTGGGGGTGGCTCCTGGAAACCGGTCTAGAACATGGCGCGTGAGATTGCCAGCAAAATCTGCAGCAACCCGCAGGTCTACCACACGCAGCCAATCAATTTGGAATGTCGACAGAGAAATGCCAGGAGATTTGAAAATTCCAGAAATGTGCTTAGCTTGCCCCAAATGATCAAAGAAATGTCTTCTTTGGGATCTCCACTCAGCTGTCAAAGTGGCATCCTTGATGCTGTCTTTGGCATCGGAAACAACAGGACTGTGGATCCAAAATGCAACATGGAATTCATGGAATCACCCAAAACAAAACTATGTGGGTGTGATGTCCTTCAAAGGACAAATAGTAATTGGATGTGATGTCCTCTAAAGGACAAGACTAATTGTGTGTGAAGGCAAATTCATCGAAGTGAAGTGCACAAAGCCTTGGTCTGGGCAATGGTTCATTTTCTGTCACCGCATTACAGGATTGCGTTAGAAGTGCCAGAAGGCGAGCAGAAACACAGTTTTCCTTCCAGAAGCATATTGAAGAGGACACGTGCTCTCTGAGCTTGACAGGTCATCCATGCCATGGAACTCTATGGACAAACTCAGGTCAACGGCGCTCAGGTCATAAATGTCTTCAGGCGCTTGCGCGAAGCCTTCAGGCTATTCAAGTGCATGGAGCCATTGTTGGTGTCAACCTCCAAGAGCTTCTTCAAAGAAGAGCAGTCTGCCTTGTCACTGGAGACCAGCATGTCCTTTCCCTGAGCCAAGTTGGTCCTCAAGGAAGCCAGCGCAGCCTCGGCTTTGCCCAGAGCCTCTCCCACATTCTTCAAAAACTCTTTGAACTCTGGCTTGCCACTGGCCTCCAAGTCTTTGTGAGAGGCGCTGCATTCAAAGACTTGTTTTTCAAGTCTGGCCTTCAGAGCACCTGCAATTTGAACTTGTGAGTTCAGCTGCACCCAGCTTGGGTTCTCAATTTTCAATTTGACATCACTGCTTGATGCATTGCCAATCGCCTTTTGCATGGTGGCCATGCCAAGGTTGGTGCGCAGCTTCATGGTCTGGTCGACTTTGTTTGTGTCCTCTCGCGCATGTTTATTCTTGGTACACTCATCCGATTTGTCCATACCATATTCAACACTCCTGGAGAAGAGCTTCCAACATCTTGTTTCTCTTCTTTTCTTCGGTTTGTTCCCAGAAAAAACCATTCAAAATAGAGATTTGCCCTGGTGTCATCCAACCGCTCTCAGCCACATCCTTCTTCTCAGTAGTGTCAGTCACTGTCTCAAGGTACTCACTGACCCATTGAAGATTCTTCAAGCCACCCTCACTCTTGTAGCGCCCAAGCAAAGCCTTCTTTTCATCCATGGTCATTTGGTTGTATGCCTGGCAGGAAGTAACACTTCACGACTATGTTGCACGATAGTTTTACTACAAATAAACTTTTCATGTAACATGCATATGCTAATTTAATCATATGTATGTGTGTTTATTTATGGCAAGCCCTTCGAAAGGGGTCAGGTCTGTGAGAATGGAAAGAATAGATTTGTTTTTGTGAGGCCCCACCTCAAGGATCTTACTTGCATTTGTTTCACCTTTCTTACCCCTTCTGTACTTCAAGCCATTCAGCATCGCATTGAGATCTTTTCGGGTTGAATCTTCTATCTCTTCATCTTTCAGCCTTTTTGGGAGCAGCTTTTGGCTTGCCCATGGTTGATGGCTGGATTGAAAAACACTACTCAAGTTGTAGCTTGAAGCTGAATAAGCTGAATAGCAAAAAATCCACACAGCAAGAGACAAATCACACCAACAGTTTTTACATTGACTGCTAAAATGAACCTATTGTTTTTGGTTATGTGTCTCATTCCTCCAAAGGATCAATCTACTGGTTAGGTCTGATGCCAAGCTCTCAACTCCTGCACCTAACCACCAAACGTTTTGCAAAGGAAGGTGGGCCTCAGTAGGTGCAAATCACACCAGCAGCCTTTGACACTGACAGAAAACTGAAAACACGCTTCTCAGCAAGTCTGACCCAGACTTCAATAATTAGACTTCATTGTCTCTTTGAAAATGTTGATTCCTTCAAAGGACCAATCTACTGCTTTGGTGTGACGACAAGCCCTGCCAAACCCCTCAAAGGATTGAGCTATTGCTTTTTCATGGTAAGCTGTCTGAACCCTTCAAAGGATCAACGCACCTAGTGTTTAAGTGTAATGCCAATCCTCAACCCCTGAGCTGAGCCACCAAACTTGCAAAGGTTGAGAGGAAGGAATTTGACCTCACCAAATGCAAAACGCTTCAACGACTGTGACAGTGAGTGACTAAATGACCCCAGCATGGGTGGCATTGACTCTATTCCTTTTAGAATGTCTTTGATATCATTGAAGGCATCAGGACATGACATCAGTCCTTTCAAAAGTTATGAAAATCTTGTGAGCAAAAATAAGCTTGTGAAAATCATGTGAAAAAGTACTTTTTTCACATCCTGTGAAAAAATGGCTTCCTTTTACTTTAAAAGGAAAAGTACTTTTTTCCACAGCCTGTGAACAAAAAACTTTTCGCATGATTTTCACAGAGTTATTGTTTCTAAAGCCTTTTGTGTGGCAAGCTTTCTGAATCATTGACAAGATACGTATAGACAATATAGTTCTGTTTGTCTACTGCCAAACCCTCTCAACTCCTGAGCTGAGGCGCCACACGACCAACGGTTCTGGGAGGCTGACCCCAAAAGAGATAGGCTGAACAAATGATTCAACAAATGTGAGTCCTTCAAAGGATTGAGCTATTGTCTATTGTTCAGCTATGTGAATCCTTCAAAGGACCCATTTGCTGTCCATGACAAACTGCCTTCTTTTTCAGTGCTGTCTGAACCCTTGAAGGGGCCAAGCTGCTTGATCCTGGCCCACCACAGCTTCTGAAGAAGGTTTTAACCTCAGAAGAGACAGATCACACCAACAGCTTTGAAACTGACTGAAGACAAGTTTCTCAACAGTGACTGGAAAAGAGCCATTGGCACTTTTTTTAATCTTTCTCTGAGACATGTTCTGAGTCCTTCAAAGGATTGAGCTATTGTTTATTGTTTTCATCTGTGTGAATCCGTTAAAGGAACAATCTACTGGATTGTTCTTTGTCTTTTTCAACTTTTGGCCATAGCTGCCATCAGTCCAAATCACTGCCGCTGCCCTCCCCCTCAGGTTCAGGTTCAGGAGGTGCTGGCTCTATTGGCGCATTTCTTGCCAAACCGCTGCTTTTGGGCATTGCAGGAGGAATGCAGCAGGCAATGCTGGGCGCTGTCTCCATGGTGGAAGTGGAGGCATGGGCTTGACTTTCACCCTTGGATCTATGGTGATTTCTGGTTTGTGCCAGTCAGGCCTGGCCAGAAAGTGGGTGACGGCTGACCTCATCCATACTTGCTGCTGGAAGAGGAGGTCCCCTGCTACTGGAAGAGGAACTGTTGGGAGAGCCGGTGGATCAGGCTTCTTAGCTGGTGGTGTTGGAGCAATTGGTGGCTTCTTAGCTGGAGGTGCCATCGAAGGCTTCGCTGAGGCAGCAGCTCCAGTGCCATCATAATCAGCAGCTGGTGCAGCTGCAGGCGCGCTGGATGGCTTTTCTGAGGCATCAGCTGCAGTGCCATCAGCGCCAGCTTGGCCATCAGCTGGTGCAGGTACAGGTTGCGCACCGGATGCCTTTGCTGAGTCAGCTGTGCTGTCAACTTTCTCCCATTGCCAGTGCCATTTGCCATCCTGCTCCCACCAGGTTGTTCTCCCTGCTTTACATCCTGGATCCATTTTTTCCTCTTCTGTCCACCTCCGGTCTTGGATCTATAGTATGCAGTGCCCCCTCCACTGCCATCACCATCACCAGATGTTCCTCCCTGATTCGGGGCCGATGCTGAGGCAGGTGTTGAGGCAGGCGCAGCAATTGAAGCAGCAAGTGCTCGTGCAATCCTCTTGGCTTTGGCTGCCTCCAACTGCTCTGGTGTGGCCACCTGATTGTTTGCTTGGGCACCCCAGCTTTGGAGTCGCTGGCCAACCTCCACTGCAGGCATGTGCATGAAAGATAGGCTGCCAACAGGGTTGAGACTCTTGAGACATATGTTTTGGCGGAAATAGCTTTGCTGTCCGCTAACTCCGCGCAGCCTCAACCAATTGGCATCCCCTGCAGCAGTTGGCAGTTGCAGCAGCAATGGCCTGAACATGAACATATTCTCTGGCCAATTGGCGGCTCCAGAAGTCAGCGCTGGCCTCTGGAGTCGGTTCCGCAACCACCGATGGCAAGGATCCCATGATGCAAGCTAGGCTGCAGTCAGCAAAAAGCTCGAATGGGATGCGGTCTTTCAACTCGAGTTGCAAATTGCTGCAGTCACAAACAACCCTCCAAAGAGCTGCCAAGAAACCAAGTCCTGCAAAAGACTCTTCTTTGCAGATGGCTCCCAGCATTCCTCAAGAGGACCGCTGGTTCCTCCTGAGGAATTCCACCTGCAAAGGATGGCAGCAGCTTTTTGCCCTACAAAGGGCCTGCCAAGCTTTTCCTCCACAGGAACCACCTCATTGCCTTACCAATCATAATCCTACACATGACATGCAACTCTAACAAAGAACACGCAGAGCTGGCCTACACAACCCTATACAAGATTCTCAAAAGATCACATCAGGTTCCTACAAACTCCCTTTGCACCTGCTTCTGGCCAGGCTCCTCCAAGACTGTCTCCAAGACCATGAAGACCTGACACAAGTGGCAAGGACCTGAGACCAGTTGCAGAAATGGGTTGGGATTCCTTAGTGGCAGAAATGGTGTGTGTGTGTGTGTGTGTGGGGTTCCTTAGTTTTTTCACTTCAAAAACCCTGCTGCTATTCAAGAGGCCATATCACTTCCTGTGAGCAGTGTACTTTGCTTCATAGTGCTCTTTCAGAGCATGGCAGGCGCACAGGCATCCACCAAGACCTCTTTGCACAAAGCATAGGTCGCCCACCCACTTCATTCGGTCCGGTTCAGGTTGCTCAGCCTTCCTTTTTTTGACAGGGTCCACTTCATGAGCAGGAGGCTCAGGCTCAGGGTCTAGCGGTGTTGCAATTGCATCTGGGACCTCAGGGTCTAGCTGGGTTAGAAGCTCTTCATATGAAGAAGAAGGCCGAAAACCAGGGTCAAAAGCTTGAGACGCCATAGCCAAAAAGATTTTGAACCAAAAACTGCAGATATGGTACACATACTGGTGCACATCTGCTGCCATTATAGTTGCCATCTATGGCCATCCACCAGTTTGCCAAATTACTTTTCCACATCGCTGTGCTTGAAAGTCAACCCTCTAGCTGCTCCAGTTGTCTGAAGCAAAAATCCTTGGCCTCTTCAGGAGCCAATTTCTTGGACTTGAGCTCAGCAATGGCCATGTCCAAAATTTCGTACAGATCAGCTGTCTTATAATTTGTACCTCCAAAGTGAAACAATTGAGAACCACCACCACTATACCTCAAAGCAGCGTAGCCACTGAGATAGTACATCTTCACAAAGCTTACACCGGTGGCTTTGGCCTTAGCCTTGGCCTTGCCTGCAGCTTTAGCCTTGCCTTTGGCTTTAGCCTTGGCTTTGCCCTTATTGCCATTTTGGGCAGGCTTTTTCAGCATTAGCAACAACAAAGCATTGGGCACTTCAGTTTGAACTGGTTTCTCATCAGTGTCCATGACAGCTGCTTCAAGCTGCCCTGGTCATGCCTCACTACAGCCTGCAGCTTGGCATCGTACCAAAAAACCTTGGCTGGACCTGGTGGGTTGCCAATTGGAAGCACATCCTCCTCACTGGAAGAAACCACCAATTCATCCGTGGCCATTGCAGGGACTGCCGGTTTGGAAACCATTGCTGCTTGCCAATTGTGCCCCTTGGCCATCGAGCAAGTGGTACATGCTTGAAATGCTTTCTGCTGTGCTCAGCTCAGGCTTCTTCCTCTTGGTAGGGCTGCTCATTTCCTTCACAAATTGGTTTGCCACACTGAGCGCAAACAAATTCAAAACAAAAAATTAAAGTACAAAATATTCAATCAACAATGCAAGGGATCTTGTTTCAATTGCCGCACACACCTCTCTGCTTTGGTCCTAGGAGCTTGCAAATCCTTTTGGCTGGAACTGAAAACTTCAACCTGGGACCTGAACTTCTCAAAGCAGTACGTGGCAGCCTCATGCAATTTCTTGCTGAAATCACTGGCAAGCTCTGGCTCTAGCTTTTGGAAAGCTTTTCGCAAACCAGTGTGCAGCCATTTAGCATTAGGCCTGCAAGTCAAAAGAAGCAGTTCTTTGAGCAGTTCTTCATGTTCCTGCGCCAATTCCTCCATCGACATTGCTTTGAAGGCAGCACTAACACCATTGGGAAGCGCAAGCTTCAAAACTTTACACAAATCCTCTATTGAGGCTTCATTCTTTCTCCTGTCCATTTTGGACTGTCCACTCCACCCTTGAGCATGACAACCCCTCACACATAAAGGATGCCAGCCAACTTCACACCAAATTTTGCAATGCCCTAAAGGATTTGACGCACATCCTCTAAAGGATTTCTTCACCAATTCACCAAACAAGTTAACGCGTCTAGACTCCTTAACTTAAGGTGTCTTTTTAAGGTGTCATTTTTTAAGTGCAGACTCCTTAAATAAGGGTACCCCTTAAATAGGTTTCCAGGGTAGGTTGCAGCCCATCGCTAGTAGGTTGGAGCCCATCGCTATTAGGTTGGAGCCATCGGTATTAGGTCGGACGCCATCGGTATTAGGTCGGAGGCC
>CAXAMN010011980.1:167421-194507 GCA_963970005.1 Durusdinium trenchii
AGCCTTGACTTGTGGTGAGTTTGCGTGGGAAACAAGTGCACGCAGACAATCTAGAACCTTCAACAGCAGTAGTCGCATCCTTCTTGAGGTAAACTTTTACTCAAGGTTTTTTTGTTTCTCTTTGTTTGCCAAGTCAAGTGGGAAAACCCATAAGTCTCCAAGGGAACAGTTGCCCTCGCGGTGACAACGTAGAAGTTCTCAAAAGGCAGGTGCTGGGAGCAAGTTGCCGCTGCAAGATGGGATTTTTGATCTTGACATCATATTTTCTTCTCGATTGTTCTTCGGATTCTTCCACTCATCATGTTCACTGTGACTGTTTGCGCCTTCTCTAGTTTTATACCTTGATGACGGCTCACAGAACAGATTGCAGGTGTTTCCAGCCAAACAGCTGTGACAAAGCCAGAGCTTTCGAAGGCAATCTTCAGTCTCGCTACTAGGTTGGAGGCCATCGCTACTAGGGTGGATCTAATAGGTTGGAGGCCATTGCTACTTTGGTGGTGGGGGCCATGGCTACTAGGTTGGAGGCCATCGCTACTAGGTTGGTGGCCATCGCTACAAGGTTGGAGGCCACCGCTACTAGGGTGGAGGCCATCGCTGCTAGGGTGAGGGGCATCGCTACTAGGTTGGTGGCCATCGCTACTAGGGTGGAGGCCACCGCTACTAGGGTGGAGGCCATCGCTGCTAGGGTGAGGGGCATCGCTAGTAGGGTGGAGGCCATGGCTACTAGGTTGGAGGCCATCGCTAGTAGGTTGGCGGCCATCACTATATAGTAGGTTGGAGGCCGTCGGCAATAGGTTGGAGGCCATCGCTACTAGGGTGGAGGCCATCACTACTAGGGTGGGGGCCATCGCTAGTAGGTTGGCGGCCATCGATGGTAGGTTGGAGGCCGTCGCTAGTAGGTTGGAGACCATCGCTATTAGGATGTTTTTTTGTTCTGGATGACTTTGACCTTTATGGTTGTGTGCACTTGGCATATCTTGGCATTCGTCTCCCGGAATTGGTGATGCCGTCTGGGGGTGGGTGGCTGTGTCCTTTTTGCGCCTGCGAACTCTTGACAGTTCATTCCCTGCATGTGGCGTATGCCCATGGGTAGCTCTGGCTTTGCTTTGCCTGAGGCTCATGAGGCAACAACTGGTTGCGTAATATGTTTTCCAGTTTGGCCGTGATTGCATCTTTTTGCTGCACTCCTGAGAATTCGTTACTTTGTACCTTAGGGCCCCCTTGAAATATCTGACGGCCAGGGAGTACTGTGAAAGATATGATTGTGACAGAGTCCTATCATATCGGACAAATGCCAAGGATACCTTCCTCAGAGCTTCACCTCAAGTCGCATCAGAGTTGATTGTATTTCAGTTTGTTGTCCTTCACCTCGCATCATCACGGTTCATGCTCGTTCTATTTCATCACATCTAACTAACTGTTCTATTCTATCAAACCCCACCTGCTGCATCCTCACAAAATGTTTTCTCTCAACTAGCCTCGCTTTCTGTCATCTCATTTATGGAGCACTGGACTTAAGCTTGAGCCGCCAGCGGGGTATTTGGACCCCAGGCTGCCTTTTGTTCATCCCCTCGTCATAAACGCATGGCCCTTCAAATGGGAGTCCGCGGTTCAAGTTCTGCTGAGGTTGCAGCCGCCTTGGAGCTGTTCCGTTTGTTTGTTGTGCCAGTCTTTGTAGACCAAATGGCAGAAAGACCCTTCCTTCTTCGTGTTTTTTATCGTTCTTTCTAGAAACTACTGGAACCATATCTCTCACCACTGCTCTTGCAAGACTCCAATGCCAAACTGCAAACTTGATTGCTGTACAGTAGGTTGGCAAGTGAAAACAAACTCTTTTGTTGAATGTCATTGAAGCTGTTCTTGATTACAGTAGTGTGAAAGCGTGCGGCTCCTTTTGGATTGAAAGGGTTGTATCTTTTCACCCGGAGAGAGGGGGTTGTTTACCCCGCATGGACAGAAACGTGTGAGTAATGAGCTTCTGGTGGTGAATTGTTCAAAGATCACGTTCATGACCCAATCAAATGAAACTGTAAATTAAACCCTAGGTTGGCTTTCAAACTCACAAAGCTGGATAAGGGCCAGTTCGCTCCGCAGCGGCTCTCAAACACTCACCAAAACGATGTCAACCAATGTGTGTGGACAGCATAACTGACCAGAGAAGTTCTGGCTTGGCTGCTGGGAAGAAGCGCTGCGCACGCTGCGCTGCCTCTCAGCCCTTCAACTTAAGACTCCAACTAACCAACCCAAATCCCAAGGCAACTTGAAAACAACCCTGCGCGCAGTCAGGGACAGCATGCCTTTTCACAGAAGCTTTGGCTTGGCTTGCTTGCGAGGAATGCACCATGCCCTACCTACAACTTCCTGCAGCTGGATTTTTTCGCCAATCCAAAGCTCAAGCCCCTGCGAAGCATTCTTTACATTTTTACATTTCGCGGCTGTTTGTAGGCGTCTGCCTATAGCGAAAAGCGGTCAGTTGACCAAAAGCTAAATTAGCCGAACGAGCGGTCACTTCAGATCATTCACACGGAGGGACAACGATCGGAACGCGCCGCGCCAATGCACTTCCGGCAGAGGCGTCAAACGCACAGCATGCAGCGGCTCAGGGTGTCCGGTCGGACCTGAGTACACCGCCCTCACTGGTTGCTCATGGTGGACGCCAAGCCTGAATTTGTACTGCGAGATCATGGGCATGAAGGAGGTGTTGGCCTAGCTGCCAACTCATCATGACTGCCTGCCACCAGGTCAGGTCTTGATCTTGTAGATCGGAGCGCATGCACCACACAAACAGTGCGCCCAAAAGTTCACATTCAGGAAAGTCTTCCCAATGGTGACGCATCTGCGTCACTGTCCAGCACTTCGCACACTGCTCATGGAAATCAGCAAAGAGCGCCTCCCCTGTCTGCGGGTCACTTCGGAAAGAGATCCCCTGAGTGCACAACAAGTGCTTCTCCTTCAAGAACTCACCCTCCAGGTAGCACAAGCACCAAGAACCAGAGGTACAAGGGGCACTGCATCCTTTCTTGTCGTCCCAGGGAGCGCAACCAGGTTGTCAGCCGGCAAGTCCTCCCTATGTGCCTCTGCAAGTCCGAACTCTCTGATCCATGCTCCACATCTGTTAAGTCGCCCTGGTCGGGAAGCATAACGTAGGTGAAACTGGAGTCTATTGGAGGTCCAGTACTGCCGTAGGCAGACGACACACGTCGTGCTGTGAATGAGGCCATGTTCCACGTTGCGCCAACCATGCATCTGGACTCGATGTAACCTCAACGCCTTTGTGCTTTGGAAGGCGGCTCCGCAGTGGCATACACACTGCATTTGGTCCAAGAGGTCTTGCAAGGTGTCCCCCTCTGCATCTGGGCCCGCAGGTGGCCGGTTCAACCTGGGCAGCATGAAAACATGCTTCTGACCAGCTTGCTTCACGATTCGTTTCCATCCTGGCCGACCTTCTTGCCACCAATGCCAAACTTCATGAACCGCTGTGGCCGATCCAAGCCACGTGAGACCTTCTTACAGGCCAGCCCACCAACCATTAGGTAGCTCCTTTGCTTCCCTGCGAACTTCAGCAATGACAAAGGCCGGCCCATAGCGGGCAAGCCGAGCCGCCATCAGGAGACGTTGCTGCGCGAGGCGAACTCGTACAGGAGCACAGCCAGTGCGAACAAGGATTTCAATGTCCGTTAAGACTGCCCTCCCTTTCACTTTGTTCTGGCGGAGTGCGCCGGAGAATGTTGCCCTGGCAAACCTGCAACCTCCTCAAATCTCCATTTTGTAGCAAAGGCCAGCTACCACAACCATAGTAAAGTTTGGTGAAGATCAGGCGCTCCACAAGGAACAAACGAGCCTTCTCTTTCAATGCCACATTTGTGAAGACTTGACGTGCCGTCGTCCGGAAGGCTCCCCAAGCAAGGCCTACACGCCGCTTGACTTCCTGCCCCAGCTTCCCACCTGAAGTGAGTGTGGTGCCAAGATGTTTGTATTGCGATCCAAGTGAGAAGGATCGTTCACCATCTCCTTCCAGAGGCAATCGAGAATCACGCCTCATCAGCTCTCGGGCTTCTTTGGCACCAGGCCCAACATAGGTTAACATGGCTTCAGTCTTGCCCCGTGACATATTCAGCCTCATACCTTTGCTCACAAAGGCCTCCTCCACAATCGCAAAAATCTGCTGGACCTACGATCGCCAGATCGTCATTGGATGTGGCTAAGACCGGAATTGCAAGGTCATCGGCCCAGACAATTTGTGCACCATCTGATGCTGGCTGTTCTCTAGCGATCTTTTGTTGGTTTCGTTGTCCAATGTGGTCTTCGAGCCGCTGCACTATGGGCCCCATCAAACAGTGGAACATCGCATCTGCTATCGGGCTCCCCGGTCGCGTCCCTCTTGTGGTGCGAACTCCTTGGCCATGTATCACTGCCCATGTCCTGCTGCGCAACTCTCTCAGCAGCCTTGTGAAGGCCGAATCTTCCATCATACCCTGCTGATTCAGTAGGGAGGCAACTCCTTTCTCATCGAAGCCTTCTTTCCACAAAGCATCATAAAGAATTTGCCTGTCAGCTTCTCCGCCAAGTGAAGATCCCAAAACAATTTCACGAATGACAGAGTGGAAAGCCGCACTAAGGTCCACGAAAATGATGGCCACAGGGAGCCCTGCTTTATATGCCCTGCGCAAAAAGGATTGGATGTACAGGCTACCAAAGCAGCACTCTTGATGAGCAAATCCACCTAATTGGCCGGGCGGCTTGTGAAGAGCTGCATGCTCCATAAGCGGAGGGCGTAGGAGGGCATGAACACGCCGAACCAAAACACCTAGCAGCATGATGCCACGGAATTGGAAAGGAGATGTTGGTGCCGGTACCTTCGGCAGCATGCACAAGGAGCCACCCTTCCATTGGATCGGTTCTTGCCCCGTCAACAGCATCTTCAGGATCAAATCAAAGAGCTTTGGTGCAAGTGCACTGGCACCAAAGTGGACTCATTCTGAGGAAAGGCCTTCTGGACCACACGCTTTGCCGGGACCAGTAGCCCGCAGGGAGTTCTCAATCTGAACCAAAGTGGGGACTTCATCCAAAAGGCATGTAAGGCCACTATTTCCATCCTGTCCAGTGTCCGCCTCCAGCATTTCCTGATAGAGATCACGAAGTCGAACAGGACCTCCCGCTTCAAGCTCTTGGAGATATGGTCCCCATTGGTCTCGAAACTTTTCCTGCTGGACAGCATGGCGATGGTCTCTGCGCTCCTGCGCTTTTGGGAGATGCAACACGCCAAAGCTCTTTTGACCTAGACGGCTTGTCGCAGTCCTCCCATTCTTCTTGGAGTTGATCAAAGAAAGCCACACTGTCTCTTCTCTGGAGGCTCGTAGCCTTGTTTCTTGCTTCTTTAAAGGCACGAAAGAGGTGAGCCCATCTATTGCACGCCCATTTCTCTTCCGCTTCCAAGCCGCTCAAATCGATCGGCTCAGAGCGCCAGGCTTGTTGCCATGCCCAAAAGCATACTCGAAGTCCATGTCGCCGTTGGGCTCCTTGAAAAGACAAGAGCTGCTGGCGAAGAGATACTTTGGTCCGGATAGCCACTTTTGTGTCATCAGCAAAGTATGGCTTCCCATGAAAAAGCCTGTCGCTCAGGTACTATCGCCCGAACTCCTGCTTCAAATCTGGTTGCTACTTCATGGGCATGTTGGTGAACATCAAGATGCCAGCTGATAGGAGCCATAGAGTCGACAGCATGCCACATGAGATCTTCGACGTCATTCAGAGAGGCCAAAGGCTGCAGCTGCTTCCTCTTACGAACATGCTGTAATGTGGACCCACTAGTCAGCTCTCCACATAGCTCAATACACACAGCATGGTGGTCATGAAGATGTCCATGGGCCTGCAAGCCGTAGTCAACCCAGGACTGTATGCTCTAGAGACCCCACGCTCGCGGAACCGCAATGTAATCCAAGTGGCTAGTATGGCCACTAGGGTCCAAGTGTGTCCCACAGTGACTGTCCTCAAAGGTGGTCATGGAAACACGAGCCACTCTGTGTTTCTTCCTCGCCTTGCCAAGGTGTTTCTTCAGCTTCTGAGACTACTGATCCCACACGTGCATTCGCATCCACGAGTAAAACCATCTGCTTTGCACGAAGGTAGTCAGGGATCAGCCGCCTGAAAAATCTCCAGAAGCTTTCAATATCTTCACAAGGTCGACCAGAGTGGGGCGCATGTGCGTTCACAATCAAGACATCCAATGCACCACACCAGAGTCTTGTGATCAGAAGCTCAGAGGAACTGTGCACCACGGTCCAGTAACGTTCAGTCACCCCCTCACCATCAGGCCCCTTCAGGCGAAAAAATCGCCTGTGCAGGGCGAGGAGCACTCCGCCTTTGCCTGAGACCGCTGGATGTGTGACCACAATATACTCTGGATGTGTGAACCTCAAACGCTTCAAGCGAGTTTCCTGCAGGGCGATCAAGGAGATCTTTTTCTTGTGGCCTTGATCAAGAAAGCTCATAGTGGCCAAATAGGCGGAAAGGAACTTGTCCTTCAAAGAGAGCACATTGCAAGTCACTGCTCTAAACTTGATCATACATGAAGGTGCCTGTACCTCCTTTTCTTGCCACGAGTCCAGCGCCTCAATCACCTGCGAGTCCTCTTCCAACTTGATGTTTGGCAGTTGGAGAAATCCGGAGAGCCAGTGGCCCCTCAACTCTGGGCGTACAAGGACCCAAAACCATTGCATCAACTCCGTGGTGACCACCTCCTCAGCACAACGTCCATTCCAGAAGTCATCAGCGGCGAATGCATGGGCAGCTGCATAGTTGGCAAGAGAGTCAGCCGCTTCATTGCCAGGATTACCCTGATGTCCATGGGTGTGCACTGGCTCAATCATAACTTGGTGGCCATGTTGTAACAATTGGTGAAGAGCTCTTGCCTTCTGAACCAAACTACCATTGGCAATGTACCACCCAAGAGCAGATCCCGCCGCTGAGGTGGAATCAAAGTGGTATACAAAGCGAGGGCGCCTTGGCCAGTGGCGCCCATGGGTCCTCAGGATATCATGTAGCCATTTGGCCGCCATCAAGTTGGCAGCAACTTCTGCGTGGAAAGCACCTGAGTAGCAGGTCAGATGGCATGGAAGCGCACCAGCCCAGAGCCAGCGGTCCGTGTAGATCCAGATTACCACTGCTGCACCCGTGCCCTCATCGGTTGATGAGCCATCCAGCTAAAGATGGACCTCATGAGGAAATTCCCCGGCCCGACGAGGAATCTGAGTCCAGGGCAGGGAGCAAGCCTTCCATGAGACTTCCTGAGGAAAATTCCCGAAAAAAACAGTGAAAGTTTAATGAAAGTTTACTGGTAAACTTTCACTTTTTAAGTTGAAAGTTTACCAGTTGCAATTGAAAGTTTACCTTTTGCAAATTGAAAGTTTGCCAGTTGAAATTGAAAGTTTACCAGTTGAAATTGAAAGTTTACCTTTTCAAAAAAACAATAAAATAAAGAATCAAAATGTATGTGATTTTGTTAAAGAGAACTACTACAATTTTCAACAAGTAAACTTTCAATTTCAACTGGTAAACTTTCAATTTGCAAAAGGTAAACTTTCAATTGCAACTGGTAAACTTTCAACTTAAAAAGTTAAAGTTTACCAGTAAACTTTCATTAAACTTTCACTTTCAAGTTCAAACCCAATACCAAAATCATCAAAATTATCACTCAACAATCAAATAACCAGCAAGGTTTACAGCAAAAAGAATGCAATCTAAAACAAGCTTTTCTTCTTTGTCAAGAAAGGATTCATCCTATTGCCTGCACATATTCTCAATAGTCCTATGGCTGTGCCAGTAAACCTACAAACAGTTTCACTGTGGGAACATGTGTTGTTTCACGCTAGGATGTCGTATACATGTCTCACTTACCTACCGTTTGGCTCAAGGAAAACCAGGTGCGACTTGTTGGTAGTTCTCGGTCGTTTACCTGTATCTACAGGTTATCAGCCGTATCGCCATAAGTGCGGTACGTGCTTTCTACTAGCTGTGGTCTCACCCCACCCTAGGTAGTGCACTATCTAGAGGCCATGGCTGATGATGATGGTTCCCGTGGTGACCGCTCACGCTCAGGCTACGTTCCTACTTCGCCTGCGATGTCCAGTTCACCTGCTGCTGATCTCCCTGTCGTTCCGCTGGAGCTGCGTGTACCAATTGCGCCACCGACGTTCAGTGCACAGGGGGACCTGTTGCCTAGTGGTCAAGCACCGTCGCCGTTTCAACCTGAGTTCTCTCCTGTGATGAATGTCCAGAACGTTGATGCAAGACAGATCCATCAACAAGCAGTCTTCGTCAATGAGGACAGGTCAGCACAGGTAGCTCAGATCGCAGAGTTGCGGCATCAGGCCATTTTGGCCGAGCACGGGCAACAAGTAGCTGAGGATGCTAGGCATTTTAGAGACTTAGTGGAGAACCAAGCTAAAGTGGCTGTCCAGGAGTCTAGGGAACAGATTGAGGCTTTAGCCAATCAACGATTGAGTGACATGAACCAAGCCCATCAAAATCAACATCTTCAAGAACAACAGGCTTACCTAGATCGCCTTTCGCTCGAACGACACACCGTCGTTGAGAACGAACGCGCCTCTGCCAAGCAAAGAGAGGATGCACTTCGGTCAGAGTTAGCAGAACAGAGTCGAATCATCAAGGAGTTGAGAGAGAGGTTTGATAACGCCTCGGGGAACCGAGCGCCTGCACCATCAGTGCAGCCACTTGGGTCTCAGGTGTCCCCAGCTTTGCCTCCAGCGAGCCTTCGCACTCAGTTGGAGAAGCCCGGGATCGAAGGCGGTGATGAGCCTCATCCATCCGATGCTGATGAAGAGGGTGGTGATAAATCAAAGAAAGACAAGAAGAAGAAAGGTAAGGATAAGAAGAAAGAGAAGAGCCCTAAGAGGGGCCGCTCGAGGGAGCGCAGAAAGAAACGCTCTCCTTCCCCATCACCATCGTCACCCAGTTCATCAGGAGGGAGTGATGACTCAAATGACTCAAGCTCTGAATCATCGCGTCTTGCACGCATCATTCGCAAAGAGTTGAAGAAGCAGCAAAGGAAGTCGAAAGACAAGGATCATGAGAGTAAAGCCAAAGAAGCTGACAAAATTCTCATTCCCAAGTTCCCCACACCTGAGAAGTACAGAGACTGGAAGATCAAGGTGAGGGACAATATTGCTGCAGCTTCAGCGAAGCCGGATGAGGCGAGATCTTGGGTTGGGAAAGTCTACAAAGATTCCCAAACCATTGATGCCTTGGATGATTCAGAGGGATTTGCAACCCTCGACGCAAAGCTTCTTGCAAGCTTAACCAATTGCGCTGAGGGGGACCTCGGTCGGCAGATTGCTACATTCAAGGAGTTGCGTGCTCGTGAAGACAAGAACGTGAAGGGTAGACACTTGCTCCTTCGGTTCCACGAGTATTTTGCCACAAGCATCAAGCATGGAGCAATCTACGGACTCGAAGACCTCATGTCCGTCAAAATGGTCAACGATGACCTCAAGGGCTTTATAAATAAATGGGATAGCGTTCTTGCCGGAATGAAAAAGGAACCAGAAAACAGTGTTCTGGAAGCCTATTTCCACCTGGCAGTGAAACGTTTCAAGCCGCTTGAGCATGATTTGGCCTTGTACGACCGTGCAGCCGATGGAAGCAAAGAAAGAACATACGACTTCCTGATTACTGCTGCCCGGGCCTACCTCGAACGGAAGAGGTTGGAAAAGATGCGCGACGCCACGAAGCGTTCGCTCGGGTCCAAAGACACAACCATGCCAGCTCCGGAGGAGAAGAAAGGCATCTGCTACGAGTTTCAAAAGACCGGAAAATGCAAGCGCGGATCATCATGTCCTTACAAGCACGAAAAAGGCCGCGAGAAAAGCAAAGGAAAGGGAAAGGGTAAGGATCGCAGCCAATCTCGGTCAAGATCGCTGACACCAGGATCTCGCAAGGAGACTTGCAAGTTTTGGAAGGCAGGACATTGCCACCGAGGAAAAGACTGCGCATTCCAACACCCTGAAAAGACTGTCCCTGCGAAGAAAGAGGACAAAAAAGAAGAAGAAGAAGAAAGACAAGAAACCTCGCAAGCGAAGCAGCTCACGAGGATCATCAGGCTCCGACAACTCAACTGGCTCTGAGAGTCAGAGGAGAAAAGGTGGGAAGTCTTCTTCTTCCAATGCACCGGCAGCGGTATGCCTCCTTCGAGCAGTGGTCATGGCCGCAGTGGTCTCTCAGGGATCCTCCGTCCTCATCACTCGCCCGCTGGGAAGCGTGGCCATGCCAGTCCTTTCCGCATCAAACACTATGTGCACCGATTTTGACAACACAGAAAACATTGACAGTTTTGTTACGCAAAGAGTCCGTTTTGACGATCAACCAAACGTTTTCAATCATGCTGTTGAGTCTTCTTCCAGTTGGAGATCCGTTCAACCCCGGAGTAAGAAGAAACGAAGACCCTTTACACCAGGTCGACCGGAGCATGCTGAGGCAGTTCGTGTCGCCACTGAGGACGCATCCATTGCAGCATCACACCTTCAGAATGCTGTCAGGAACGAACTGTTGTCCTTGCCGGCAGAATGTTCGTACCTGTGCAACTCTGATATAGGTTGCATCAAGTGTTTTGAGAGGAGGTCATGTCCAACAGTGCCCGCCACTGAGATTGCATGGATTGCAGATACTGGGAGCGCACACGATCTTGTATCTAGACACATGCTACATTCGGATGAAGTGTCACAATCGTCCAAACCGGTCAGTCTTCTTACCGCCAACGGAGTCTTTCAAGCCACTGACCAAGCCAGAGTCAATGTCCCCGTGTTGGGAGCTGACATCAATCCTTATGTCTTGGAAGATAGCCCAGCCGTCGTATCGGTAGGACAACGCTGCATCGACGCAGGATGGAGCTTCCATTGGCCCGCTTCAAGTAGGCCGTACTTCAAGAAACCAGACGGAACCAAAGTCAAACTTGAAGTGGAGGATTATGTTCCATACTTGCCATCAACAACTGGTATTGCAATGTCCGCCATAGGTCAACCTTACGGTACGAACGATCGGTCAAGGGCACTGCGACCAATGATCCCTCTGCCCGCGTCACCGGCTGAAGAGGCAATTGAAGTCCAGGATGATGAGGACAACCCCATCGGCGAGGATCCTGCTGAAGATGATCCCGAGCCGGTGGATGAAAGGTTGGTGGAGAAGCCGTTGGACCCGAAGAGGGATAGGGGAGAGAAAGCTCCCAAGGAAGAAGCGCAATCCATTCAACATCTGTTGACTCATACTCCGAAGAACCCCTTTTGTCAAGCCTGCTCGAGAGCAAAGATGACCAAACGCCCATCGTATAGCAAGGGTGGTTCAACCCAGGTAGAGGCGGATCATTTCGGACAACATTTGACTGCTGACCATCTTGTCATTCGTGACGATGAGGAAATGGACATCGATGGGGCTCGCGTCGCATTGGTCGTGAAAGACGTGGCAACGGATTTCAGATATGTCTATCCGGCCGCACGTCGATCAACACGTGAATGCATAGCAGCCTTCAAGCATTTTGTCCGTTTGACTGATGATGTAGGAGTATTTTATTCCGACAATTCACCAGAACTCATCGCGACTGCCGAAAGGCTAGGATGGAGGCATCAAACCAGCTTTGCATACGTCTCTAAGACCAATGCTATGGCTGAAAGATCGATTCGGTCCGTCATCGATGGAACAAGGGTAAACCTAGAGCAAGCTGGCCTACACCATCAATATTGGGCTCACGCTGCCAGGCATGCATGCATGGCAAATGCAAATGGAAGTGCAGCGACATGTACAGTGCAACATGTACATATATATGTACCATATGTACTTTGGCTCAAGGATCAAGCGACTAGAAAAGGTGCGGTTTCCGTTCCGACGCTACGCCGCTTATGGACCGTCAGTGATAGCTTCAAACTACGCTGATTAAGATCCACTCGCAGGTTATCAGCCGTACGCGCTCTTTATAGCCGTACGAGCTACACGAGACCAAGAACAAGACTAGTCATTACAGAAACCTGCAATGTCAAGCTCAGGAGGAAATGGAAGCGAACCCTATTCATTCGCTGCTCCTGGTGGTCCCAACACCATTTCGTCGCCAGACTCTACAATGGGTACTGACTCATCAGCAAATGCTGACGTTATCACTATGCCTACTGGATCACAAATCTCGGAAAGATCCGTGCCACCGGCTCGGAATCTGACCGATCTTGCACCCGTAGGACCAAGAAGATCGATGAGAGCGACAACAAGATCTACATCGCCTATAACGTCTACCGCGAGATCCCCAAGAAGGAGTATAGAGAAGAGACGTGACGATGATAGAGGAACAAAAGAGCAAAGAAGAGAGATTCAGCTGGGTGAAGAATTGAGATCGGCGAGAAACGCATACAACTTTCTTCATCAAGAATATGAATGCATCCAAGCCGGATACTCACGACTACACCACGAGGCTGAAGTGGAGTTCAGGCAAATGTCTGACTACAACAGGAAGATGCAGGAACATCTACAGGAGATGACACAGGAGGATGAAGGAGCGACAATAAGAATTGAAGAGCTCGAACACAAACTACGCTTGGCGGAATCGACAGCTGAACATATCTACATGAGATATCAAGAGCTTGCACAAGAAACTCATCAAGAACATTCAGAGCTTGAATCTGTGAAAGCAACGAAGGACAGAATGTCCCAAGAGCTTCAAGCAGCGATTGGACACATCCAAGAACAGAATGAATCTTCATTGGCGATCAATAGAAGATCAAAAGCCATTCAGGATGAGAACACAGCCTTCGTCGGAATAGCTGACCAGATACAAGCTAGAATGATTGCGCTACAGGATGAGAATGTCAACATGCACGAGGTGATCCAACACCAGAGAGAAGAACAATGGAATAGTGAGGTCAGGGAAAGACGTCTTCAACACAGTGTTCACTCATCTCAAGACCAGAGCAATCAGGAAGCTATGGTTATTGATCATCTACGAGGTCAACTAGCTATGGCACGTGGAGCTGAACTCAACGCGAGAGCGGAGATAGGAGAGATGGAAGTGGGCATGAGGATGGAGATGTTTATATGCCAGACTGAAGTCTCTGCTAAAGAAATGGCAGATGTGAAGGCGAGCCACCATGAATACGAAGCAAACGTCGCAAAGGAGGTTATCGCAAAAGGAGAAATATTCAATAACGAAGTCCTAGAAAGTTCCATCCGTGAACGACAACAATTGAAAGACGTCAACCTCGCTCTATCCGAAGCCAACGCACAGCTGAAAAGAGAGAATATGATGAGAGCTCCTATGTTCGGCGATGATGGTGCTGAAATTCAACAGAAGATCAGAGAACTGGAGGATGCACTATTGGAAAGCCAGAAGGAGACAAAGAATGTCATTATGGAAAATGCGAAATTAAAAGCAGAAGCACGAATGGCACCCATAGTCTCTCGGTACAGCAAGCGTCCTAGTTCCAGAGACCGCGGGTTACCAACCCACGCGTCCGAGGAAGATGAGGTTCGGAACGCAAAAGAGGAGGCGAAGCACTACAAGGACGGGTACAATGAAATGACAGAGAGCCGAGATGAGATGTATGAATGGTATGCCGAAACCCACAATGAGTACGCCGAGGAAAGGGAGAAATCAATTGAGCTATCCGAGGCGAACAAATCATTGAGGGACAAGATTTCAGAAACAGAGGCATCCTCTTCATCTCATCTTGCACCGGCAACCTCTACTGTCATGAAAGTATCGAGGAAGGAAGAATCAAAGATAAACGTTCCGTCATGGCCCAGGATCAATGATATTGGATTATGGAAGGCAAATCTCATTCAATCAATCATCATTGCGGCCAATGATTCAGATCAAGAGCCCTGGATCGACTGGATCAAAGAAGCCATGGACGATCCTGATCCGGACAAGTTTGTCGACTCAGGAGACCAAAGATTCCATTCAATCGATGCCAAACTCGGCCTAGCTCTTACCAAGGTCGTCATGGATGCGAAAGATGATGGTTCAGGTGTAGCTATGAAGTTGAGGACGAGGATCAATGCAAAAGGGAGAACATCAAGCCTCATAAAGGGAAGAGAGGTCCTAGCCCTGATCCTTATGAATTTCAAGACAACATCAAATGTGGAAGTCTTATACACTTCAATGCACCTCTACCAACTAGAATATCAAGGAGACAAGAGCTTATCGTTGTTCTTCCACACTTGGGATGAGATTCTGGCAGGAATGAAGCCCGTTGACGTCCCGAGCGACGAAACTCTTCGGGATCTCCTATGGAGAAAGATCAGGAACTCAAACCTCATGGCATACGACATCAGCGCCTACAACAGCATGAACGACGATGATGCCAAGAAGACATACAAACATCTACGTGATATGATCAGAAGGCACATCGAACGGCAAACTGAAGACAGGATGATCCTGGAAAAGGAGAAGGCAGTGAAGAATGTGGCCAATATCTTCCAGAATCTCAAACCAGGCGGACCTGCTCCAAAACTGAAAGCTGCACCAGCTGATCCGAAGAAGAAACCAAAAGGGCAACAAGAACAGGTTGTCTCAGAAGACGCTGCTGCAGTGAAGCCGAAACCCAATCCCAAGAAGCATCCTGAAGACAAGAACAAAAAGGGAAAGGGGAAAGGTAAAGGTGATGGAAAGGATCGCAGCCGAAGTCCGAGTACAGACAAAAAGAAGATACCGTGCAAATTCTTCGCGAAAGGTAACTGCACTATGGGGAAAGATTGCCCATTCAGTCACAAGAAACCCAGATCACCATCCAGAGGACCTTCTGTCGGAAAGAATGACAAGCCAGTATGTTGGATGTGGATTCGAGGAACTTGTGACAAAGGGAAGGATTGCAAGTTCTACCATGACCCAAAAGCCTCTCCTAAGAAAGGGATATCTGCACCAGCTGACTCAGGAGACGATAGGCCAAAGCCCAAGGCAAAACCCAAACCGAAACCTAAGGCGAAGCCTGGAGCCCCAGCCATTGGCGGTGAACTCTTCATGGACGAATCCGAAGATGAAGGGATTGCTGCATCCGCCAAGGCAAGAGAAGGAGGTGCAAAAGTATCCTTTGATGAAGAGACTTGTGAGATCATGTTGAACGAAGCGATCTACTCAGTCAGGGACAAATGGAAGGTAGTAGAAAGGAAACCTCTACGTCCAGACATCAAACGATACGATGAGAAAGAGCTCACCTGCTACACGAGGAAAGAACAAATCAGATTTGAAGAAAAGGTCGCAGAGGCGAGAGGCATACTGATGGTCCCCTACACTGAGATCAAGAGGGTCCGAATACCAGTTGGACCAAAGGGTGACCTATCGGTCACTATGTCTTTTGACGAAGATGACGGCCTAGTTTTCCATCATAAAGTCATTCCTCATGTATGCGAGGGAAAGATCATGCAGACACAAAGACATTGTCTATTCCAGCCAAAGGGTCAAGAACGAAGTTCATCATGGACACAGGATGTGGGTATGATTTGATATCGAAAGGCAGAGCCAAGAAATTAGGTCTGGAAGTGAGAGAAAGCGACCAATCAATGTCATTCTATACCGCAAATGGAGTGACATCCACAAAAGGAGTCGCTGACATTCATTTCGACGAATTTGACTCTACCTACTCCCCATTCGTCCTAGATGAGTCTCCTTCAGTACTGTCTGTTGGAAAGAAATGCATGGAGGAAGGATACACATTCATATGGCCAGCCTGCGGCAACCCGTACATGGTTTCCCCGAACTACAAGAAAATCATGCTAGAAGTAGAGGGAAACATTCCATATATTGTCAAGGGCAGTGACTTCTGTACTCCCACCGACGATACAAGGGCGGAGATGATCGCAAGGTTCACCCTAGGAGAAGATGAAGCCGATTACCAATCGACTTTCATCAACTGTGATGTGGATCCTCAAGGAATCATGTGTGATGATGACGACCTTCCTGTGATTGAGCCTCCAAAAGTCAAAAGGCGAAAGAGGAATAAGAAGTTCAAGGCATCTCCTGGAGAAGAAGATGAGGTAGGATCAGATGTCGCCGGAGACAGTGAACCAGAAGCTGACGATGATGATGCAGATGACATCGAGGTGGATGTTGTTGACGGTGCAAGTAGAATGGTGAGAAGAGGAACTCTGAAAGCAGATGCCAGGAAAATCGAGCATCTACTCACACATCGTTACAAGAATCCCTACTGTGAGTCATGCATCAGAGCAAAGATGAAACACTTCAAGACGCATCGAGGAGCGTTCAAGAGAAAGCTCAAAGCTTTTGGAGATCTGGTTACCTTTGATTTTGTCGATACGAGGAACATCCTTGATCAAGGGATCAGTACTGATCGAGAGATCTTCGTCATTCGTGACAGGTACACAGGCGTCATATGGGCCTATCCATCGAAAGAGAGGTTTACCAAGGACGTGGTCAATGCAATAAACCACTTCAAAGGATTGAAGAAGATCAAGATTGCTTATGCCGACAAAGCCCCAGAGTTTGAGACGGCTATGAAGCAGCTGAAGATCCCATTCGATCACTCTCTACCGAATCATCCTCAGAACAATTCTCTGGCGGAGAGGAACAATCAGTTCATTATGATGACAACCGCAACTTGTCTCTTGGAAGCGGGGTTACCACCATGTTTCTGGAGCTATGCAGTAGAATGCGTCAGTCATCTTTTGAACATTGAGGAAGGAGAGGATGGAGTGAGCCCTTGGTACAAGCTACATGGAAAAGAGTTCCATGGAGAGAAGATTCCCTTTGGTGCAAAGGTCTTCTTCATGCCGAGCAGTCAAGGAAGGATTGAGCAGAAGCACAAGTTTGACCCCAAGGGAATCCCAGGTATCTTCGCCGGATATGAGATCAAGCCCGGGATGAACTGGTCGAGACAATACAGAGTGTGGAGTCTTGAAACTTTTGCGCATCAAAGCCTTGCGTTTGATGCCAATCGCCCTATCAGAAAGCTACTCACACCACAGCTCACAGAGACCCTGGTATTCCTCGCTCCCATCGAATTCCCATTGAAGGAAGGATACGAGAAGATCAACAACACGTTGGAAGGCATGAAGATCCGTGACAGGAGAGATGGAGAGCCAGAGGTCGGAGATCCTAGTCAAATGATTGACTATGGAGATTACGAACCAACTGAGCCCGGTATGGATTTTGAGGAGCTTGCGGAAAGGGAGATTAGGGATGAGGACGACGAAGACGCCATTGGAGATCATGAAGCAGATGATGAAGAACGAGATGATCCCGGTGATGATGATGATCCAAAACCTGATGGCGGTCACTCCAAAATATTGTCCAAACCTGCCAAGGCGAAGGTACCACCTTCGACCGGCAGGGAAGATCACCCGCCAGTTGGAGATCCTTCAATGGATCACATGTCCATGGGAAAAGCAAGTGATGGTATCATCTACTTGAATGATGATGGTGAAACCGTGAAATTGGACAGGAAAGGGAATCCATATAAGGTTGGATCAGATGGAAGAAGGTTCTTCAGGTCATCACCGAGACCAAGATCAAAATATACTCCAGAAGAATGGAAAGCGTTATCTCTATCTGATAGAGCCATCGCTGAGAAGAAAGAAGCTCTCGAGAAAGAAAAGATGAAAGAGAGAGAGAGTAAAGGTGCGGGATCCAGCAAGGACAAAAGGAAGAAGAAAAAAAAGGAGGACAAGGATGATGATCCTAAGGACGTATCGCCCAACATCTTCATCGGTCTGAAGAAAGATCGGACGCTGATCACCGATGACGATGACATGGGGGGCTATAGTCCATCTTCGGCATCTACACTTTCCACAGAACTCCCAAGCGACGACGATTATTTAGTCGAATGGGAGGAATGGACGAGTGTGGAGAATGGGTTCGGCCCACGTGCTACTTGGGATCCACTCAATATCATTGATGTCAACAGTGGAGAAATCCTCAATGATATGGCAGTAGCATATGCAATGCCAACGGAATCCAATAGATGCACGACCGAAGATTTCACAAAGAACTTGAAAGATCATCACTTGTCATTTCCGTCAATGCCGTGCATCAACTCGATCTCCAAACATCGAGAAAGATACACATATGCCGACGCAACGAACCCGATGAGTGCTTATCGGAACCTGTTCAATGCAGCAGTCTCCAGACCTGTTAGTCGAGCAGAAATGTTGAAGAATCCCAAGGCTAAAGCCTCAATGAGAAAAGAATGGTTGGGACTTCACGAGCAAGGAGTGTTCGACTTCTCTGTAATTCGGGAGTATCACGACGTAAAACAAGAAGCGCTCACTCTGAAGCAGGTCGTGCACTTTGCAAGGGTCCATGGCATCATTGTGGAAAAGAACTACCAGTTGCCAATGAGTGATGAGAGACGAAAATTTAAGGGAAGAGGAGTATTGCTAGGAAACAAAGTGAGGAATCAGAATTGGGAAGCAGCTTTCTTTCAGGACTTGGGCAATTCACCAGCGTCCTTTGAATCTTCTAGATGGGCAGATTTCTATGGATGTGTTCCCGGACATTCGGTCAAGCTCGCTGATGAAATTCAGGCATACATTCAGGCTTCTCTTACGGGACCGCCCTGTTGGGTCGAGTTACCGTCAGACGCGTGGCCAGATGATGTTGATGTATCAAAGTATCATCGACCAGTGGTACGCCTCCTCAAAGCCTTGTATGGACATCCGGACGCAGGTACAATGTGGGAGAAGCACTGCGATACGCAGGTGCGCCAACTTGGCTTCAAACCAATTGGTGATGAATGGCCATCAATGTATTTTCATGAAGGCCTGAAACTTCTTCTCGTTATATATGTGGACGACCTGAAACTTGCCGGACCGACCGAGAACATGACCAAAGGATGGTCTATGCTACGAACGAAACTCAGGATTGAGCCCGAGACTGATCTTGGACTTTACCTCGGCTGCATGCTCACACGAGGAGAGTCCAAACTCCACGATGGAACAATAGTCAACACCGTCTCATACAATATGGAAGGATTGTTGAAACTGTCCGTCGAGAAGTATTTAGACATTGTCGGTCATGATACAAAATTGAAGAAGGTCACGACACCAAGCGTCCCAGAGGAAACCAAATCTCATCCCGCACGAGCACCTGCTCCAGGGAAAGAGGCCGTTACGTGTCCAAGGTGTGCTAACACCTTTGACCCCAAGTATTCTGGTAAGTTGCACTCCAAGTCCGAACCTGACGTCACTCCGGACGATGGAAACCGTGGCTCTTTGGCGCCACATGCAGCGAGCATACTCATGAAGTTGCTGTATGCTGCCAGAATTGCTCGATTCGATCTATTGAGATCAATCAACATGCTGGCCAGGAATGTGAATAAATGGACCAGCAATGATGATGCTCGTTTGCATCATCTCATGTGCTATGTCAACAGCACTCTAGACAAGCGCATGATTGGATGGGTTGGCGATCCGATCGCAACTCTCTCAGTCGGAATCTTCGCTGATGCTGATTTTGCTGGTTGCGGTGAGACCCTTCGTTCCACGTCGGGCTCTCACATGCACGTACAAGGTAAGCATACACGATTTCCCATTGCTGGGGGGAGCAAGCGTCAAGGATGTATCAGCCATTCAACACCTGAAGCAGAAATAGTCGCGGCAGATTCCACTCTCCGCAACTTTGGGATACCCTCCATCGGCCTCTGGCAAACGCTCTCGGGCAAAGCTCCTGAAATATTGTTCCATGATGATAATCAAGGTATGATTGGAGTCGCCAGAACCGGGAAGAATCCCACCATGCGTCATCTTGAACGCACTCATGGGATATCCATTGTCTCATTGCATGAACATTTTCAACAGGACCACTTCGTGCTGCTCTACGAGATCTCCCACAAGATGTGTGCTGATATTCATACAAAGGCCTTTCGGACTCCACTTGCGTGGCGCCGGGCTTGTATGTTGATCAACCTTCTTGACCCAGAGGATTTGAGCTCCAAAGAGTTGGCTGACATGGTCTCTCCATCGGTCGATCATAAGAAAATCGATCATCAAATCTTTCAGACTAAGACGGATGACATTCCTAATTTCCCATACACCCAGACTCCGGTCTTACCTCGTGCAGTCTTTGTAAAAGGAATGACAGGAAAAGAAGGTGTCCAGGATCTCCCCAATGGAGATTGCATCTATGTCGTCAAAGTCCCAGTCTATTATCGTCGCTTCCCACCGGGTCGCTACATACCGTCAGACACTTGTCGGAGTACGTGGGTCCTTGTTAATGGTTCCTGGAATTGTGTGGAACGAGAAGCTACGCCACTGCAGCAAGCGTTGCGCTTTGATCATTGGGTCGAACGTGCATGCTTCCTGTATCATGCCTCCAAGGCATCCTCATCTCCAGAGGCGGGCGCATGCTTATCTCAATCTCCGTTCCTGGCCTTAGCCAATGTTCCTTGGACTCCTGACGCTGTGCTACAGTTTTCTATTGCCTCCTTGTCGACTGATCCAGCTTTGCTCCAGTCACAAGAGGTTCCTCTCAACAATTGTCATCCTGCCACCCTTCGTGTGATCAACACGCTTTTACGTCTTGTTCATGGGGGGAGTGGGGGGCAGGACGGTGCATCAATTTGCGCTTTCGGTGCGGTGCAAGACCATTTTGTGCGCCTGGATTCGAAGGGGAAAAACCAAAAACAAATAAAAATTACCGAGATGAATGGCGACGCGACGGCGACACACTCACCCGAGTGCATAATGTGCCGAGAACACAAGAGTTTGTCCCTAGTGAAGACTCACACTGTCCTGTCCGGCTGTCGGATTTGTCTGATTATCGTAGGACTGAGAGGTACTACAAGAGCGGTAAGGACACAAAAGTTGATTCCTGGCGTTTCAAGGGTAATTCCGTAGGTAAGGACGATCCATGGATAGGAAGTACAACATTCCTGATCGTTTCCAACGGTCACGGACACAGCCCACAACATGAAACGACAGACAACAGCAATAACAAGCAAAAGGGCAATGTCACGGCGATTGCAACAGGCATACAAGCGTGGGGGATGAACACCATTGCCCACGAGCACATGTTCATTGCACAAACAGCAAAATATGTTGCAAGTGACACACCTCCGGGAAGAAAACCCGTGTTGCATTTGGTCTTACAAAGGAGATCAGGACGGTCACACAAATATCAGTTCGAACTCCATCAGCAAGACGTCAAGGGTCCTCAAGATATCTTTGATAGATGCATCATGCTACAAGAGCTCGACAGAAATGTCCCGTGTTTAGTCCTCATGTGTGCTGAAGAACAGAATTGGTTTACCTTTCTCCAGACTTGTTTGAAGAAGCAGTTCATGAACATCGTGACAATCACAGAGGACGACGATGCCTGCTCTGCTTATGGCATCAATAAAGTGAAAGCATGTGTCCGGTCCAGTCTTGATTGTGTCTTCTTTGCGGGTCCTTGCACTGGTGGTTCTGCATGGAATCGCTTGAATAGGACTGTAAGTATAAAGGCCGAAATGCAGATTGAGAAACATCAAGAGTTGTATTGGTCATTGTGGAATTGCTTTGCCCATGCACTTGACCATGTATTCGCTATAGGAGCATGTGCGCTTACTGAGCTACCTAGAAGTTGCGAGTATTGGAGAGATGATAGAATGACAACTCTGATAGAAGGCACGGAATCACACGTACATGACTTCGACGGATGTATGTATGGCCTCGCAACTCATTATGGTCATAGAAATATACCCATTAAGAAGCCGTGGAGGATTGTGTCGTGGGGGGTGCAGTTTCAAAGTTTGATGAAGAAGTGTGATCATAAACATCAGCATGCACCTTGTGCCGGAAGAGAAACGAGAGTAACTCAATTGTATACTCTTAGAATTGCGCAGCATATGATAGAGACTTTGAACAAACGTGCATTGTCATTGTGGAAGAAGCAGCATGTGACCAGCCGTGCTCCTGTGCTTTACGATTGGTCGCGATCGCCGCATCCTTCCATGTCAAACGGTAACCCATGTTCAGAAGTCAATATCAATAAAAGATTTGACAAGATCATTCAGTCGGTTCACGATTCTAAGAAGAAGAAATTCACTTGTGAAAACAACCATGACACTCATGATTCATGCGCCAGTGTCATTACCTTTCACAATCATCTTGAGCAAGATTTTGAGATCAACCAAGCTAACCATTTTGGTGCCGGCGTGATCCAGCAATTTGCCAAGAAGAAGTTCGCTGAGTTCCATCCAATCACCGGTGGGCTGTCACCGGCAACCCTACCACGAAGAGGGAACTCATTAGCATTCGTGAGCCATTTCTGGAGATTGACAACATCCCTACATCGTGGAGATTGTGTATTCAACATGTTCCGTTCTACTGTTTATGGGACCACAGGGAGGAACATGGCCTCAGCCAAGAAGCTGAAAGAACACCTCCAGATTTTGTATAGCAGACGAGGGGAGAGTCCAACACTTGTTCCTGGACGGTTCGTCGAGGACATGGATCCAGGACAAGCTCTACAACTGGCAGAGAAGTGGATGGAGAGAGGGGTACCACCCATCTACTCTATCAGCGCTTGTTATTGTGCCGTTGAAGCCAAGGGTGGAGCCATCCAAGAGCGCCTCGTGAGATCCCTCAGAGTGTTGCTCAGCAAGTATGACCCAGAGACGGACGACGGCGCGGAGGTAGCAAGGGTATTCTTTGCTGGAATAAAGAGGGTGATCGGCATCGTCAAGAATCAAGAGCGACTGGTACGACCAGAACACATACCTCTTGGGCCGCCACCTCCTCCTAATCCGGATCACTTTCCCTATGAGGCGTTTGCATCCAATGATGTTTGGGACAGGTTGGAATTATTTGCAGACAATCTCTCGGCTTTATTCATGCCGGAACCCTTCAACCAAGAAGCACCAGTCAAAGGGATGTTGGCAGATCTGAATGAGAAGGTCGCCAGACGAGGCATGAAAGGTATCAATTCCACTGCGATGTCAAAAGATTCACTTCTAGACATCACGAGGGACGGATACTTCTATGATTCCATGAATGATCTACATCACAGGATACCCATTGAAGGTCGTAGCAGCAACTACATGGCAATGACCGGCGAACATTGGGAACGCAGCTGCAGATACATCAGCTTGGCGGGTGCGTCATTGGGATTTGCATTGAGGTTTCACAACAAGAATCATCCCGAAGATCTCACATCTTTGACTGACCTCATTCAGATCATTGCAAAAGGGCAATCGGGAGGAACCTTGGAAAGATGTGCCGCAATCAACAATTTCCAGTGCATCCAAGCGTTGTATCAATGCATTCATAGGCATGTCATTGAGCAATCTGCCATTTCCCTCAGACCCCAAGCGAATGCGCAGATGCTCGCTGCATTCCAGCATTTGAAAGAGTGGTTTCCAGAGGTGAAATCGGATGTGTGGACAGCAGGTTACAATGTTCTTGGTGCTGAACTAGGAGCCCATCGAGATCTTCTCGCTAGGGACACATCGATCAGTATCTTGAATCAGTACATTGCAGAGCTCCATTTATCCGAAGCCAACCTGGATAAAGAACCAAATCTGGAGACCTTGGGCAAGCCAAAGGAGAAGATCTACTTGACCTTCGAGAATCCCTCAATCGGACCACCCAATCTGAAAGATTTCAGTGCGGTGGAACCTCAATGGTTGTGTCAATTTCGGATCCATCATGCCAGGAACAAAGGGCTTAGTCAAGATGAGATCACCAAACAGATGAGGGAGGAAGCAAGAAGGGCAAGAGATCAAAGTGGAGCACCAAGGAATCGTGATGACTATACCCAGACTTTTGGAGGAAAAGGAAGTTCGGTACCACCGGGCGGTCCTTACACTTCATCTAGTTCAGGTCCTAGGCCACCTTGGGAAAGGAACAATGAACAATGGGATCCTTGGTCATCCGATGTACCTCATGGAGCGTATGATGTTCCACGACCTCCACCGAAAGCTCCGCCAAAGTGCAAACCCATGCCGAGGCCGAAACAGCCTGCACAGCCAAAAGAATGGTTTGTCACGCTTCCTCCTGAAGGTGTGACGACTATCGGGTGCAACGGTATGGACTACCTTGGCAAACCCATCATATTCAATCTCTGGACTTACCGAAGCAGTACCACTGCTTACGCTACAGCTCCGTTTGCTGGTCCTCGTACAGCCGAGCCAGGAAGAGATTGGAGACAATATGTGAGAAGGCTCACGTATTATGTCGGGGTGACTTTGGGTGGAAATTATAGATCGAGTTCATCAATGGGGCTTCAACCTCTCACCGATTCTCATTTGAGGACAAAAGTGAACGAGAGCGATGGTTTTTGGACGAAGCTCTATGTTGAGATGGTTGAAGAGTTCGATCTGACAAGTTGTTTTCAGTATCCCTCAGCAAGGGCCATGGTACTTATCTTGAAGTTGATCGATGTGCCAGAGAAGGCCGCATATCACATCAAGTCCCTTTCATCCAAAGTTGGGTGCCACACCGAGGAGAAGGACAAGGTGATGATTGACGGGGATACAGGAGTCATGGATGTTGATCATTTGAGTGGCCAGATTAGAGGAGTCGGTACCGGACACACCATTCTTGTGACAGACCTTGACTATGCGACTAGAGCAAGTTCGTCAAAGAAAGTCACGACGATGCAGTACGGTATCCGAACTGAGATGGCATTCGAAAATTGCTGTGTATTCCAAGTTAAGGGAGAAAGGCACCAAGACATCCTGGATATTCTTGATAGTGTAGTCGCTTTCTTGGAAGAACATGGACAAGATCAGGGGGACGGTACAACCGTCCACATCTGGCTGTGTCTTCATTGTATGTTTCCGAACGGCAGCACACTGAGGTTGACCGAGGCGACATTCAAAGAGTTCTCAAGGAAGTTGGCTGAGAAGGTCCACTCGATCGGACAGCTCCTGACTACTCCAGTATTAGTGAACATCCAGCCAGATTCAAAGTTCTTCGGGCCAGCAAGATATGATCACAGTCACATTGTCACCGACATTGTAGACCAAGTGAGACGAAGTGGTGCCTTGGCCACCAAATCGTCACGTGCCTGGAAAGCTATGTACTCAGTTGCAGGTGCTCCCAGTGCGAGCTATATCACAGGCGGCGACAAGAACAAGATTTGGGCTGTGATGGAGAAACAACTCACGAGAGAAAGGGTCATCCTATTGTGTTCAATGAATAAAGTTCATGTCAGTGCTTTGAACAACATGGCAGAGGACGAGATCCAGGTCCCAATTTCTCAGGACAACTTCGACAGGTACTTGAACGTTGCTATGTCGGCAAGCGATGGGCAACCGAAGAAGACCAGCACGAAACATACTGTTGGTGGGAGCTTCAGTCAAGGTACCGAATGGAGGGACATCAGATTCGTTCTGAAAGATCCGGAGCCTGAGGAGGACAGGATGGAATATTGGATGACGGGAAATCGGAAAGATGAGAGTTGCAAAACCACTGCAGATGCCGCACCATATCTTTGTGAAGATTGCAACAAACGTGATGCATCTGAGGATTGGAACACATACAAAGACAATAGAAGCCATTGTGTGAATTGCAACTTCAACTTTTGGTGTGTTCATAGCGGCACTCCCACGATTCAACAAGAAAGAGAAAGTATTTGGGAAACTGCAGTGAGAGTTAGAGTCCTTTGGGAGAAGAATGCTGAATGGAACCGTTTGTATCCAGCGCAGAATCTCCGTGAATTCATGGTCGAGGGTGCGATGATGCTATCCAGGAAGAATCCGCCTTGGATTCAAGGAGCATTGAAAGCTATTTCGCATCATGGTGGAATCAGAGCCCCGTCGGAACTTGTGGAACAGTACTGTACCCAAGGGAAGGGATCCACTCTTTTCGTCCACCGAGACTATGATCCAGACAGTGAAGACTATGGCTTCCGAGCGTATATGGACTATGGGAATGTGGCGTACCACGACTACATCCAATATTTCTTCACGCATAAGGAGTACCAGGACGTCTTCTCGTTGAATGAATATAGGACTGTTACAAATTCTGAGCTTGCGGGCGATATCATGGAGTTTTGGACTGGTGTTCTCGAACTGGCCGGCATCTTCAAAGACACGCTGTTCGAGGATTGGGCTCAGATCAATGAATGCAGAAGAGGTATAGAAATGTCTTTTCTTCACTTCTATGCAGCGAGCCGAAAATCAATCAATGACAACACCAAGAGGAATAGACCTTCAGGGCTCCATGTTACAGCTGAAGAACGAGCCTATATCGATGCTGTCATGTCCAGGTATGCTACCAGACCAGAGTTCAGGAGAATGGTACGACTGGCCATAGCCCCAGAGCCCAAAAGAACGTCTACGGAAGAGCCTGATGTAGAGATGAAGGATGGCGAAGCCGACCCTGCGAGTACCACTCCAGGAGTCGAGGAGCCTGAACCACCTACGCCTGAGCTTGATCCGCAAGACTACAAGGATGGGGAAGGTCGTTCAGTATCCCCGACGAAAACATGGTCGCACTACCCGACATCGAATCCAGATACTGAGGAACGGAAAAGAGCTGCCAAGCGCGGTGGGCAAGGTACAGCAATCGCTTCCAGCTGGAAATCCGCCTATGACAACCTCAGAAGAGTCAGAGCACGCGCAGAGAGCCAAAATGTGTGCTATTGTTGTGGTTCAAACCAACATCACCTGGCTATTTGTCCCGACACTGAGAAGAAGGACGTGTTGATGAAATCATTCTCTTACATGGAGGACACTATGCGCAAGTGCTTCACCGAGGACGACAAGGCAATCATCCGACGTGATGTTGAAAGCCGAAAGAGGAAAGCAAAGTCATCCAAAGACGTCGAAGACGAGGACTACATGGATGTGGATGATGAAGATATTGAACTTCCCGAAGAAGAGCCGGAACTAGGAAGTAAGGTACCACCTTACCCTCCGAGAGCCAAAGGTAGACCACATTCGTCAGACTCTGCGAAAGAGGAATACGCAAAAGCGGTCGAGGCAACCAAGAAGGCCTTTGGGAACGCCAGTTTCGTCACCAGATTCAAAGAGCCCGTCGACCTCTTTGATATTGCCGATGACAAAGAAGGAGGAGAGTACAGGGTCGCAAATCACAGGGTTGATAGATCAGGTCCTGATGGAAAGAGGGAACTTGATGCACTTATTCAGGAGGCTGCA
>CAXAMN010011991.1:0-26601 GCA_963970005.1 Durusdinium trenchii
TTGCGCAACCTAACGTTTCAGCGCTGGTGTTGGTGAATGTGTGTTGCGTGTACCTTCATCTTGATCAAAAGCTGAGTCTCCAACCTCTCAGGCATGTGGATGTTCACATGACATGCGCGATGGAGCGTCGGCGTCGTGGGCACGGAGGAATTCGACAGTTTGGCGCGGATGTTGAACTGATGGTGGAGTTTGTGGGACCACAGCGGGTGATTGACGATTCGACGCTTGAACAGTTGATTTCAATTTTCTGAGGAGAAAGGACAAACAGCTGATTGATACGTCCAGCAGATGTTGAAAGCCTGGGAAGATCAGATTGGGCCTGTCAAGCTCCAACAACTACCAGCAGACAACTCAACCCAGATGGAAGACAAGTCAGAAGTCTTGCATAAGCCAAATAAGATGGCCTTTTCTGAAGCACTGTTCAAATCCTACAGCCATGTCATTGCATCGCTTGAAAAAGACCTTGTGAAATTTGAAGAAGACCATGGGCTGTTGTCTGGTGCTTGAGGAGGAGAAGGTTATGTCAAGAAAGGCGAAAGCTAGTGCTTGGAGACATTCTCAGGTTCAGACTGGTGTGGAAACAAAAGCCACAGAAAGTCAACATCAGGAGGTGCGTTGAATAGTTGTCCATTGTTCAACAGCAGCAGAACCCAGAAGATTGTTTGCCTGTCTTCATGTGAAGCAGAGCTACATGCCATAGTTTCCTCAGCGTCAGATGCAAACTACATCAAAGCAGTTCTGGAATTTCCTTTTGGGACAAAGGTGGACCATCACATCTTCACAGATTCAGCAAGTGCGCGTCAACTTGTGACAAAGAGAGGAGTTCAAAAGTGAGACACTTTGATGGAAAATGGTTATGAGTCCAGAACAGGACACACTTCAAGATGGTACAAGTGCCAACGGACAGCAACATGGCAGACCTCAACAGACAACCACTTGGAGGACAAAGAATCAGACACTTGGTGAACCTGACTGGGTACTGGCACAGTCAAGGCGGAGTGAGAGTACGAGAATATGAGAGGAGGGAATTTCCAAAAACAATTTGCAGGAAAGGTCAACAAGATTGCAAAGATGCTTGTGATGGTGGTGGCATTAGAGGGCTTGCAGCCAGTGGTTACAGCATTCTTCAAAGAGAACATCCATATTGTTAAAAAAACATGAAGTTGGAGGAGAGGAAGGAACCCAAGGGAAACTGGAAATTTTTGATCATGGTGACTATTGCAATCAACATGATTTTCCTTGCGGTAGTAATCTTTGTGGTCTGTAAAATTGCCAAACGTCTTGAATTTAAACTCAAACAGGACAGTGATGAACAATGGGGTCATACAGAAAAACGCTACTATGACAAGTGACAACACACTGATTGGAGAGCAGACAACCTAGAGTTCAGTTTTAAAGAACTTGAGACTGACATCAGGAACATGGAGAGAGATATCAGTCGAATGGATAATGGTGGATCAACACTCTACACAATCACGGCAGAAGAATTCACAGTGGATTGATTCTCAATGGAGGCTTTGCAGAGACAGAAATTCCAAACACACAAGCTATCAGTGTGTATGACTTGTTAAATGCGTGAATGCAGGACTCTACTTATCCAGAAGAAACTTAAAAGAAATGCCGAAAACAACACTATTCTATGAATGGAGCAAACCCAACAGAAAGACATACAGAAGGTTCAGGCCAAGAAGCAGAGAACTATCAGTCAGGCAAGACTATGAAACAGCACAGGCAAACCAACTGTGTGGTAGACTTGAAGCAAAATTGCAGCATTTTTTTGAAAAACATTACAACTTGTTGGGAAGAGGACAACCAGAGGCAGCAGATGCAGTTGAAAGAGACATGGATAATTTCCGTGAATTGTTGGATTGCGCAGGAAGGATGAGAGAACATCCAGATGTACCACATGAAGTGACATGAGTAGATCCAGAAGATAAAAACGAAACAAGAAATGAGTGAGAAAAAATGGACTATAGTGGCTTGCAGCAGCTTCTGTGAGTGAACGGGCAAGCAGGAGATAGTCCGGCAACATCAGGAAGAACCAAAGGAAGAGGGTGGGAGGCCCCCCCTTTAACTTGAGTCGGTCCGTGCGCAGGCAGGTTCTCAGATGCTCTTTTGTCAAGCCCTATAGGCCACAGGAAGGGCCATGTCTTCCTCTTCCCACCTTGTTACATGCGGCTATTCCTCCCCACCCAGGACGCTCGTACAGCTAAGCTGAGGACACGTCCTTCCATGTGGCAGGCACGGGCTGCAAACCAGGTTGTGCACCAGTATCTGCAAGAGTTAGTGCGCATGGGGTGGCAAGGATGCAATGGGTTGACGACTTATCCGCAGGGCATCAGACGAGGAACCATGTGACTCATCTCATGGACGAGAGCCCATCGTAGCAAAGTGCAGGGTACCACAGTGCTTGTAAACACTCTGTGTGGAGGTGTCAATTTCAACCCCCCCCGTCATCGTCCTATCCGCAGGGCATCGGACGGAATTTGTACATGAGGGTTAGCTCTCATGTGGACTTAGCAATCCATGGGCCTGCCCATACCCTAGCACATAAAAACAGGCATAATTCTGCAAGATTTAGGACAAAGGATGCTATGGTGCGACGTCTTATCCGCAGGGCATCAGACGAAGACCCATGTGACTCATTTCATGGATGAGGACACTCAGCAGCAAAGGAGCAGGGTACCACAGTTCTTGTGAGCACCCGATGCTAAGGTGCCAGGTGTCAATTCAACCCTCCGTCATCGTCCTATCCACAGGGCATTGGACGGAATTGGTATGTGTCATGAGTGTGTAGATGGGGTTCACATCTAGGGTAGAGTTCCTGGTATTTAACCACGTAGGGCTTAGTGGATCAAAAGGGCACGTAACCTAACACATTTTTACATGTTCCTTACCATTATGGCTGGGTTACACGTGGCAAGTCGTGGGGTAACTCCTAATTCTTGGAGGGTAGTAAAAACTCTTGTGGAAACAAATTGAAACATTGCAATGCCGCAATGTTTTAGTTGCATTGTTTGGGGCACTTCAGCATGGTCCAACTTATTGCAAAATGCACAAATATTTTGCAAAGGACCAAGTGCTAATTGTTTTGCTTGCCCCACGGTGCCAAAACCTCGTTTTCAACCAGCTCTTTGTCATTTTTGTTCACAGTTTGTGCATTTCACTCCTTTTGTTGCATTTTCCCTTTGTTAGTGTGCAGTCTTTGCACCATTTGCTCTGTTGTGCATTTTGGCCAGCAGGGTTACTTTGCATAACCCGTTGACCACCCGGAATGTAGCTGTTTGCTTCTATTGACGTGACTTGGCTGGAATATGGGATAAGATGACTGCTCCAGACACAGGCTTCTACTTCCTGAGTCATTGTTACCGTGATCCCAGCCATCGGCATGAACTTGTTTGCACCCATTTGGATGTTGAACAGGGAAATGAGCTACTACGGGCTCCTGGCCTTACTACTAGGAGCAAGGACGCTACTAGGAGCAAGGGCATCGCTACTAGGGGCTCCTGGCATCGCTACTAGGAGCATTCTTACTATATACTAGGATGTTGGCTGAACTGAGGTTGCCCATGTCGGTGCGGCTGTTCTCGCTGCTCCATGTGTTCCTTCTGCTCGATGGGGCGAATCCGATCTATGCCGCCAATCCGGTCCGAAAGGCCGGTTTTTACTTTTTATTCATTGGTCAGGTTTGTGGCCACCAGTCTGTTGAAGGTCCAGTTTGTGGTCCAGTTTGTTGAGTGTGTGATTTTTGGTCTCTTCAGGTGGTCAACTTGTTGCAGAACATGAAGACCAAGGTCGAGAAAGAAGGGGCTACTTGGCAGAACGGCAGAACGCTAGTTTTTCTGCCTGTTTTTGCTTCGATTCCAGCGGAGCCTGTCAATGTGACAGACTCTTTTGAGGAGACGGAGAAGGAGTTGTACGAGAAGTTTCAGTGCTACTGCAAGAAGAACATTGGTGAAATGGAAGAGAGCCTGAAAGTCAATGAAGCAAAACTTCCGCCTCTACGGAAGAACCTCGTAGCAACTGATGCTCGGACTGAATGACTTGTGCAATCTTCGCTGAGAATCCATCATTTTAGCTGGTGTTATGTGCTTTCAGTCTGGTGGTTGGATTGATTGGGTGGCAGACTGTCTTTTCTTCGCACAGAGCAGAGGTGCAATAGTATTGCCAGCAATTCAGCTCGTTGGTCTCCAATCACCTTCTCAGAAGGTCGTTGGTTTCAATTTCTTCAAGGGTTAGGGCGACCACTTCCAATGTGGTCTTCTTCCAATGTGGTTTTCTTCTCAGGAAGAAGAGCTGAACAAGGTCACCGCGCAAATCCAAACGGCCAAGACGGAACGTCAAGAGGTGGCAAGAGGGTTGTCCGTGGGGATGGGATGAATTTGGATGCATGATTCATCAGCCATCGTTCGTCACGACGCCAAGGACTTTGTTCAAGTTTGGGATGTATCTCATTGCTACTAGGTTGGAGGCCATCAATCACAAGTATGTCGGAGGCCATTGCTATTAGGTAGGAGGCCAGCTATTGCATCATCCACCAAGTTCGGGCTGAGGCGGAGGATGGTGTGGCGCAGGCCGCCGCCCTGCGGCGGGGTGAAGCTGAGAGCTTTCAGAAGACCTCCGAAGAGCAGACAAATGCAATCGAAGCCTGGCGGTTTGGAGATGTGTTTGGAGAGGTGAGCACCCTCCTGACCTGTGGAATGTGTTCGGGAACGTGTTTTTGAAGTTGCAACTTGAATACATCTCTGCCTAGGGAAAGAATGGGGTGAAACGGCCTGCCCCATGCCTTTGCAGTTCAAAGGATTCACATAGCGCTCCTTCACAAGTGCAGTGGTGGTAAGTCAATCTTTCTGAGAATATGGGGAAACACATGACGACCGCGATGCTTTCATGCATGTTTGGGGATGTTTTCTTTTTTTCACAAAACATGGGGGCAAGTGCTTTTGGTTGCCGACATTTAACTTCGGCGCCCAGCGGCCCCAGTTCTCCTTGGAGAAGCGCCTGGATGCCCCGATTTCCCAGGAATCCATCGAGCAAGCCATTGCAGCGTTGACCAAGGGCATGGCCCCTTGGAGTGGAAACGCTGGGACGGCCTGATCTCACACGGCTTTGCACGCGACTCTTTGGAGCACAGAGGAAAGGGGCACACTCTTTCGGAGACACTTGGACATTTGGAAGGTGCACTTTCGGACTACTCTCTTGAACCAGTGAGAAGCACCACTCCGCGACTGAAAAAGAACGCAAACACACTCGAAGTGGGCCAGCGAGGAGCAGACTTGAGAAAGAAGTCTCAAAACAAGTCCACCATGAGACGGTGTAATGACGGTGCAAACGTTGAGGTGCGCTCGAAAACGTCCGAAGACAAGTAAGGGCCAAACAGGTTTTCGAGTTTTCTTTCCTTTCCCTGTGTCATCCCAAACTCGTAATCATGGAAGCAGCTTCCAAATGCTGTCATGTTATATGGTTTACCTTCTGGTGCTATTTGGAAGTTCATGCAGGAGTCAATTTTTCAACTGGTGTCAGTGGCAAGTGGTGGAGGGCATTTTTCCGGAACACCAAGGCTGAGTCCTTTTTGCAGACGGACGCTGCTGAGTCCCTCCGGAGGTTCTGGAAAGAGCCTGCCATGGGGGTGCTTTGGGGAACTTTCATCCATTTAATGCAGAGTTGTCAAAGACTGGGATTTGACCCAGTTTGAAAGACTGGAATTTGACGAGGCCTATATGTATGTAGTTTGAAAGAATGCCTGTATCCAGAGCCTTTTTTCAAATAGCATGCATTAACCTCCCACCCTCTGTCAAGATGTCAGTTGATGCTGTTCGATTTTGAGCTGGCAGATTTGTCGTGTGAAAATGCAGTCAGGGTGATGTCATAAGTACAGAGGGCTTCGAGGGAAAGAGTTGCAGGTTTGCCTTTGACAAGGATGGGCTAGAGGAGATGGAACGCCAGGAGAGGCATGAAGATAGATGGTGAGCATGCGGGACTGGAAACTCTCGATCGACCCGCTGTTTCGGGCTTAGCAGTGCGTTCTGAAGCGCCCTTGGCTTCATTGAGACTGCCAGGACCTTTTAGCTTTTCTGCAGCACGGCAGGGCTCCCAAAAACCAGACAAGGGCTCCCTCAAGCAGAGTTTGCTGAATGTTGGATTGAAAGAGGATGGGTGAAGAATGCCAGAGTCAAAAGAACCGGACATTTGCCACTCCTTTCTGTGCTTACTTTCACTTTGTGAGTCTAACCAATAGGATCATTTTTACCGTGATGTGCCAAAGAAATCTGTGGCACAAGTGCTAAACTAACTCGATTTTCTTGATAAACGATGTTTCTCAGCACTTTCTGACCTTTCGCATGTCCTTATTTCGTTCCAGTAGTGCACGCCACACCCAGTGCCAGGTAGTGACTACGTGCCGCAAAGTGGCCAGGCCTGGACGAGGATTTGCGAGGGGAACCCCCTCCTGATTCAAGAGCCTTTGAACTATGGAGCCTATATAGAGATAGAAGTGGCAAAAGAACACGACTTGGCAATTTTGTGATCACGGAAAGCACAGATCACATCCACAGAAACTGAGTCTAAGACCAGCCAGTGTCATTGGCACATGAATTTCTGGATGCTCATGAAATTTTGGGCATGTGTGACTGGCGACTTGCTAGTAATTACAATTCTAATTAAATTCTTATTGTTACTAGTAGTAAGGCACTTGTTTCTAATAGCTTCTTGTTACTACTAGTAAGGCACCTGTTACTACTAGCATGGCACTTGTTACTAGTAGCTTTCAGTGTTGTGAAGAAGAAAGGGTTTGGTACATCGGTGGTACATCGGTCTTTTGAGACATCGCTCTGAACTCGGTCGCTGGGGCGCCGATGTCTCTCCGCCCAGATCTTGGGGATGCTGAAGCACATGGGCTCCGACACACGGGAGGCCCTGGCAGAGGCCCAAGCCACCGAGGCCAAGGCGGTGCAGGACGGTGTCGAAGTTCCGTGGGACTGGACTTGGCCCGTTTGGCGTGGGGTCGGCTGGCAGCTGGGTGTTTTTTGTATCTGCCCATAGTTGTTCATCGCTCTTGCTTTTTTGTAGATGCGCGAAGCGTTCAGGATGATGCGGTGTTTCTCTTCCAGTTTCTTTTCAAAGTGGGCTGACCGCTCTTCTTCCTGGGCCCGGGCTGGACCGATTCTTGTTGAGCGATTTGGATGCCTTGAACACCGTTGAATGGCGACTTTGGAGGAGTTCAAAGAGCTCTCAGCTGCAAAGAGCAAGGAGATCAAGGCAGTTTTTTTTCATCTTAATTTTTGAACGTTTTAATTGATGGAACACCAATATTGTCAAGAACGGGCCTGCAACATGTGGCGTGCTAGTGGTGTGAATCCATGCAGGAAGTCCCGAAAAATAGTTTTCGGTGTCAGGGGTTGGTCTGGTTGGGCTCCCAGCTTTTTAGGGAGGAGGCTCCAAAGGTGCGCCAGGATATCTTCTTATGTGAGGGTCCTGAAGCACCAGTAGGTGCTGAGTCACAAAGGATCTTTGAGACGCTGAACTAGTAAGAATATACGTGCAACTGCAAGAGTAAGCAAGAATGCAAACTCTCGTGGCTGCAGTAGCAGAATGTTCTGGAAGTCGGAGACAGGCATGACCCCACTGGATGATTTCGCTCTCCAGCAGTCCAGTTCATTTATGGTGAGGGGTTTCCTTCAGGCGTTGACCACAACCATCGAAGAGAAGGTCGAAGATCAGGGGGAGCTCAAAGTGGTCTGGAGCCCGGGAAAGACATCATCGAACCGGGTCATGAACCAAAGATCGACAGCTTCAAGCCAAGAACCCACAGATGCAAGGTCCGACAAAGTGCTTGGGAAAGATATCAACAGAGACCTGGTCCAAGGGCTTGGAATCACTTCTAGGCGTCGGAACTCGTTTCACTCTCCACAAGTCGTTTGGTGGAAAACGGCAGGTGTCCAGGAAGATGGGAGGTGTGCCGTTCGTTTTGTATTTTCGTCCGACTCCGGGAGGTTTCAGACTGAAACGACTTGGCATTCGTTGGGTGATCCGTTCTCCCACATTTCTTTTGTTCGTATGTGTTAGGGGAGGCCCCTAGGACCTAGTGACCGTCTGTAGAAGCCAAGTGATTGGTGCTGTCATGCTTCTCCGCTGAAATTTGGGCTTCGAAGCCATGGCCACGGCAGCTGCAGTCGAATTTCGATCCGGGCCGCTGCACGTCGTCGATGCCGTGGACGCGGTGCCAGCGACCATCGTCACGCGGCAACGGCGCGTTGTGGGGCAATCTCCTCAGAACACACAAGACGTCTGGGGCCTGGGGATCCCATTGTGCCTCAGATTGGCTGTCACGAACGACAAATGAATGAGTGACATTTTGCTGTTTTTATACTTACTTTTGCTCAATAGAGACCATTCCTGCTGGGGGGGTGCCAAGATGAAGACTCTGGCGGACTCTTTTCTTATCATTCTTTGAAGAGTTCAAGCTCAACTTGTCCTGTGCTTCCTATCCCACTCTGAGGCACAGTGAAGGGATTGCGCCAAGACTTGCTCCAAAAGGGTCCAGAGGTGCCTGTGGCCCGTCAGCTGCCGCCTACGATGCAGGAGGTCCAGCCACCACCCATCATGCAAGAAAAATCTTCGACCCGCCTCGAAGTGCATCCGAGCCCCTCTTTGCCGTCCCTCGACTCTGTCCACCAACCAGCCCCCTCACAAGAGATCCAGGTCTTTGCGGACCGACAGCCAGCGACCTTCCAAGACTTCCTAGCCCAACAGCCAACATCACAAGAGGTCAGGAGGGTAATACATGAGCAAGGGCCTGTCGCCCAAGACACGCTGGTGGTTTATCAGCCACCCCTGCTCGATAGCACGCCAAGTTTCCATCATCCCACATCCTCCATCCAGGAATTCAGGAGGGTGGTGTATGAGCCGAGGTCCTCAGTCCGAGACATCCGGGTTGTTTGTGAGCCTTCGCCAACCCTGGCCCCTGAAAGCCTTCCAACATTGCATCAGCCAACACCTTCCATTGAGGAGATAAGGAGAATAGCGCATGAGCCAGGGCCTCTGGCCAAAGACGCCTGGGTATCCAGTGTCGATATTTCAGTGGCCCATCAGTCACCACCTCCGATCCAAGAGGTGAAAAGGATACTGCATGAGCCAGAGCCTCTAGCTCACCGCATCCATGTGGTTCATGAGGCGCCCATTGTCCACGACATTCCGGTGGAACACCATCAACCACTCGGGAGAGTGGACTCGGGGCCTGTTGCCCAAGTGCGCCACCCATCACCCATCCGGGAAACCTTCCACTGTTGCACCAGCCAGGACCTTTCGTCCAAGAGGTCAGGAGGGTAGTGAATGAGCCTGGGCCTTTCGCCCAAGACATGCAGGATGTTCGTGAATCCTCACCTGTCCATCAAGACATCCCGATCTTAGAGAAGTCCCACAGCTACAAGGTCTTCGGTGATTTGTGGGGCAGATTAAGTGGGAGTCACTTGCCCAGGAGTCAATCATAGCGAGCGTTTTCAATTTTTGTATTTGCTTGCTGTACCGAACAGCAGCACGTGTGGCTACATATTGCACACCCCTGAAATAGTCAAGAGTGTTGCTGCCAGGGTTGCTCAGCTGAGTAGTGGCAATGAACTGAGCTGCCTCTTGATTGCTGTGCATCCCAAGCTTGTTGAGAATTATACTTCCACCAGAGATACGACAAGCCTTTGAGAGGAACATCAGATCCCAAATGCAGATGGTAGGTTTGGCAAAACCTCACATCCCATAAGAACTCTCCACCAAATTCCTAGAAACACATCCAATGAAGCACCGCGTCCCCAATCCGAATGACAAAGATGAAACTTGCTTATTTGGGTAATCGGGTAATCCCCACCCCGGCCGACCCCTTAGAGGTGAGTTGGAAGAAAAGGACATATTCTGGGAAGCGACCTGACAATTGCCTGACATACTGTATATATATATATATATTTATACTGATATATTTACTGGCATTTCATTTGCCATTTGCACCCTCTTGCATCCTGATATACACTCTGACATTTCTAGCGGCGTGTGCTCTGATTTGTGCACTGACATTCAAATTCGAGATGACATATTTGGCAGATGATATTGGCACAAGGTCCAGTGCCCCACATCCCTTTTGCTGCCTCACCTGACAGGGGTATTTTGTTCACGACACATGACTGTTTTCGAGGCCATGAAGCTACTAGGAACAAGTGCATCGCTTCTAGTAACAAGTGCCTTACGCTAGTAGAAACAAGTGCCACGCTAGTAGTAACAGGTGCCTTACTAGTAGTAACAATGTTTGCTACTAGGAACAAGTGCCTTACTACACATGCTGTGTGCCAGACTCTTTGTGATTCTGCCCTCCTTGTGCGTCTACGAAAGATGTGTTGTCCCTGGGGTCAACGGGGATCAAGCCGGGCTACACTATGTGTTGGAGTCTCGCTAAACGCTGTGGTGCTAGTGATTGTGCTCTGGCCTTTTTGGACATAAGCATTGTCACAAGCAAGCGGATCCTGCTTTTCTCAGTTTGTGGAGATTTGGGTTGAACTTTCTGCTGCCCACAGCAGTAAACAGAGCCCGCCACATGCTGAGGTAAAAAGGCGGTCTTTCCAAGTGGACGCGATTGGCCTGAAGTCCGAGTGAACCCCTTCTGTGACTACCTGGAGTGTGATCCTCAAAGGACGGGATTTGCTGGTGTTGGGGTGACCGGCTTAGGTTACCTGGTCCGTTTGTGAAGCCACTCCGGAAGAGAGTGGACGAAGGACTTCCGGCCAAGACCCTGAGATGACCCCAAACAATGCCCGGCCAAAGGGGTGTGAACGTCTCAGCAACCCCCCCGGGTGACCCTCGCAACGAACGGTTTACGCACCGCGCCCCGACGCACCGCGAGGCCTTGCTGTTGGGTCGGACCGGGCGTTGCGGACCTGCTCGGTGCCTTGTCGCCGTTGCGACGCACAGCAACTTGGAAGCCGAGTTCGGTGGACAGTGGATGGACCAGATAGTGGTTTTGGTGTTTGAGCCTTTGAGTTTCTTTACTCTCCCTGGAACTAACATGAAAGTGGAAAACCACCTGTTTGTAGTGGATTGCATGGTCTTCCTTTCGGGGCCATTCTAACCTCCGAAATGAATGTGATGCAGGCAGTCTCTGTTGCAAAGCGACCTGAATAAGTCCAACCCAAGACTGGTATCACAATGCTTTGGAGAACATTGAAAGGCCATTCTAACTGCAGCGGGTTCTGCAACCAAATTCTAGAAACATGAGAAGCAGAGCAGGTTCATCAGCGACCCATACAGAAAGAGCAACCTCTTGCTCATAAAGGCCTCACGCACACGCCTTTTGCCTGGAGCCAACTATTGGTGGGCCTAGTCTGCTGAAATCCTGCATAACGTTGGATCCCCAGGCTGAGGGCGGAGGCTTCATCAGCCAGATCCAAATCATTAGAGATCGGATCCAGGCCACTTCAAGCCACCCTACATCATCCAGACTTCCAGCCAAGCACCTTACAGAAATCTGCTGGACCTCGCGCGGTGTTCGCATTTTCCTTGGCCTCAAATGGGAGCATACAACGAACTGTTCGTCCAAAAAGACTCTGACAAGTTGCTGTTGCTCGTGATTCATGACCCCCTTTGATGTGGAACACCAAGAAGGCCAACTGCACTGGTCAATAACACGCGGGATTTGCACCGGTCACATGGGCAACAGCAAACCTTTGAGGGGGATGATAGCTTCTTTGCACATTGAGATTGCGGAGGGTCCTCATGCTCGCCATGTAAGATGGCATCCAACCATAATGAAAAGACATCCATGAACACACCCCGTGTAGTGCACCACAAGACTAATTATAGTCAAACGCAGTTTGGATTGGACATACACTTGTGACTTGGGTATATAGCCACTCACAGGCAATGATATGTCATCACAGTGGGGCTCCCAAAGATAACCACGTCTTAAAACATGCTGCGACTGTTTGCGCATGTTTGGCATCATCAGCTAATCAATCTTGTTTTAATGAGGCCTATGTTGAGTTTACTATGTGTTTTTTGGTCTCTCTCGAAATATTGAACAACATAGGACTTCGTAGCGCAAAAAGGCACCCTCCAGATTATCTTTATGGTGCTTGCCAAGCAATCCTCACGCGTCATGCATATCTGCTCGAAACACCTCAGCGCGCTTGGCGCGGGCGGATCTTTGGCCATTGCTTGAGGTGGAGGAAGGGTCCTGACTCTTGCGTTGGTGCGAAGGCGGCTGCAACTGTGCCAACTGAAGGGATTGGCCACACATGGGCAGAAGCAGTCAGGTGAAACGCAAAACGCGTACCATGTACAGCTTCAAGACCAAAAGGTCCCCTGTCGCATCGCCTTTTCGATGCGGGCAAACAAAACATCGTTCGGTGCACCCAACCGCCAAGTATTTGTTGGACCTTTGGATTATTTTGTTGTCCCCGAAACGAGGTACCTGAAGCAGTCAGCGGCAATTTCTTGAAAGTGCCCGGTTTGAGTGCCAACTGCAATGGCCTATGGCCGTCTTCTAAAGTCCTTTTCTCCAGCTGTTGCGCAACACTGGACCTTAACCATGCCAGATCAGGGTGATGACCTTGGTAGAGACTGGTGATTCTAGTTGCTCAATGGTTCGGACATCCTGTGGGAGATTTGGAAAGCGGCCAGGTGGAGCGCTTTGCTAAACCATTTGTTGTCTTCCAATCAGTGACGTGAGACATGGTTGAGTTTGTGACAGAAAAGAGGACATGCATGTCAGATAATGATTTTCAGGGAAGCCCAGACTCTATTTTTTGCCAGCAGTCACCCAAGAAGACAGGATAGAGTCGGTATTGTTGTCAAGTCTGCGCAGCATCATGAGTGTCTTCGAAGTGTCCAAGGGCTGCAGCATTTTCACTTGAAATCAGAGAAAGGCTGAGCTTCCCGATCGCCATGGCATTGTGGCACTTTGATGACTACTGGCATCGTGGTTATTGTTGAGTCCTTTTTGCGTGAGAGTAGATAGTGATAAAGGTCACAAGCCGGCAGGAGTTCTTATGTCAAAACAGTTCTTCAATCCATTTTTTGAACCACAGCATCAGGCTTGGCAGGCCGCTTGTCCGAGACATCCATGTAGTTCATCGCCCAGCACCAGTCGTGGAAGACATCCGGGTGGTTCACCAGCCGCCACCCATCATCGAAGACATCCGTGTGGTTCACCATCCACGGCCCATCGTACAAGACATCCGTGTTGTCAGCGACCCAGCACCATTTTGCACAACACTCCGGAGCTCAACTTGCTGCAGCTCAGCTGATTTGTCCGGGCGTGTCCACTCAGTGTTGTGAAAGTGCTGCCTTTGCTGCCAAGATATGACAGGACTCAAAACCTTGGGGATAGAAGGCCTTCGCAAGGCCTACAGTCGGTTCTCAAGCGAGTCTAAGAGTCGTCTTTTTCACCGAGCAATTGGTCAGGTCGTCCTTCATTGGACCTTTGCTGTGATGGACCTGGGCCGGGCAGCCAGCGAGTGTGGAAGTGTTTGTGGCAGTTTGTGAGAGGAACAAATCATTCTACAACGGGCTTTTCAGCATTTCCACGGATTTCATGATTTTTCCATGGATTTCCTGAGATTCTTCGATATGTCCTTGAGGTCTCGCATCATCAGCAGCCACATTCGAAGCAGTTCGGTGCCATGCTGCCGCCATCTCTACTAGTGAGGCAGTGGCAACTCTGACCTCAAAGAGGACATACAGGGTGCAGATGCGATCAGATTTTGAGAGCAAGAACTTGCTCTGTATGGATAGCTGGTTGATGGTTTTGAAACTACTGGAGCTACCCGCGAACTAAGCTCTCTTGAGCTTGTTCTCTTTTGTTCAAAACACATGAGTGCTCACGTGTAGAATGTTGTAGATTGCTCTGTAGGTTATATTATATTTTCTTGAGATGTGGCAGGGCAGCTCACTGTTTCGGCCACTGCAGCTATTCGCTTTTTTGCAGAGAGCTCCCAACAGTAGAACTCGACAGATAGCTCCCAAGGTGATAGTTCAAGCATATTCTTGATGCTTAAAGCATCTTCTGCTGGGATTTCTGCAAGTCTTTCCTGCGCTGAACTTTTCCTGCCATTGAAGTGAACAAGCTTCGGCCATGTCACTTGGATTTAAGTCTAGTGGCTGAAGTGGTGGAAGTGCTTGTTGAAGCTTCACCGCAGTTTGAAGACCATTTGCAACCCCTTTCATCTAAAGTTGCAAGGCCGTCTTTGCGTCATTTGTGATGTCAACCGTTGCTGAGCGTGGAGCAGAAAGGACTTCACGCACGTCAGAGCAACCACCATGTTCTCTGAAGGGTTTGCATTTGGCAAGGAATAGCTCTTTCCTTTTTGCATCGTGAAGTCTGGGGCTGCAGAATTTTAGGTTCAGATCTGACGGAGAGTTGAGCCTCTTGATCACTATGACGCATTGTTGTGGCGCCTGCTGTCGCTGTGGATACCGAAGACTACCAGAGGTGCGTGTTTGCGCATGTGCGCCGTGCTCTTGCATTCCAGCAAGGTGCTCTTGGCACTGCGATGACTATTGGCATCATGGATTTGATGGACAATTAGATGCAAACGAAACCCCCGGGGCTTGGAAATAGAGCAATGTCTTGCCTGTCCAAAAAATTGTCAGTTTTTGGACTGCATCAGGCACTGCAGCCCTGTCGTTGGAGACATTCATGTGGTCCACCGCCCAGCACGAGTCTTTGAGGACATCCATGTGGTCCATCGCCCAGCGCCAGTCGTGCAAGACATTCAAGTGGTCCATCGCCCAGCGCCAGTCGTGGAAGACATCCGGGTGGTTCACCAGCCGCCACCCATCATCGAAGACATCCGCGTGGTTCACAAACCACCCCCCATCGTACAAGACATCCGCGTTGTCAGCGACCCAGCACCGTGCTGCACGACAGTCTGTAGCTCAACTCCCTGCAGCTCAGCTGATTGAGGAGCTGTGTGTATCCAGAGATCCACTGAGGGTTGTATCAGCTGAGTGCTTCCTGTCGATTTGTATCCATAGACATTCAAAAGGTCTACGAGTCTACGGTTGGTTCTCGAAAGAGTTTCAAAGCATGAAGCTGGTCAGGTTGTTCGAGTGCTGGGATGGGCATTTGTGACGAAGCCAGGCAGGTTTCTTGGGCATTGGTTTCTTCGTGCTCGTGACTTATCCACTCGGCAGCTGTTCTATGCTGTTCTACAAGTAGCTTTCACTCGTCGTTTTGATCCGATTCTTGAATCTGTAGATGCTTCCGACAGGTCTCGCATCATCAGCAGCCACGTTCGCTGCAGTTCAATGCCATATCGTGGTATTTGCTGAGAGGCCATGGAGCACAGGCAGGGATACCAGACACCTGCACTCGGCTTTTGGTACATCAAGATTAAGATGTTGCACGCTAGCTCCAGGAGGTTTCTCATGTAGAAGTTGCATGTAGTCCCCAGCTCAAGTCAAGCTGATACTGTATCAAAACCAGAAAGTTCGAAAAAAATCGCCGGAGGTGGTACACCCACAACACACAAGTTTAGAAGTGGTGATGAAAGTATTTGCTAGAGTACCAAGTTATGTGTATAACCGCATTTCTTTTTGCTCTTTGCAGGACGCAGGTGTACTTCGCCTCCCGCGGCCCTTTTTATTTGTCACGGGCAACTTGGAGATGGACATCTTGTGGCAGGATTTTGAGTACTGTAGCTACTTGTTTCTACTAGTAACAAGTGCCACGCTAGTAGTAACAGGTGCCTTACTAGTAGTAACAAAGAAGCTATTAGAATTAATTAAAACTTAAATTAAGTAAGCCTTCTTGTTACTACTAGTAAGGCACCTGTTACTACTAGCGTGGCACTTGTTCCTAGTAGCTACTTGCATGTAATTTTCAGGACTCCAGTTTAGGCAAGTTTATGAAAACGTTTCTTCGTTTGTTTCTTTCATATCAGACGTTCATAGCTGTCGGTGACGAGTGACTGAGGCAAAGACGTGTACAGAGTGATCAGATTTTTGAGAGCAACTCGCTCTGAATGGGTAGCTGGCGATGAAACTGGCGTCAACAACCTGCTCCCTTCAACTTGTCCCCTTGAAAGCACTAAACATTCAATTGCATGTGGTAAGGCCAATGTTTCAGCCATTGCTGCCCTTTTCTTCTTTCCGGCTCCCTTGTCAGAATTTGTTACTTGGTTCTCGACATGATGTTGTTATTGATGATTCAAACTAATTTTGTTGGGGATCCTCAAGGAGCTTCCGGCAACGAAGCAGAGACGCCTCGGCCATCCACCGGACTCTCCGGTTGGACTGGTGGAAGCGTGTTGGGACCTCGTTGCAGGGAGACCCACACCACCTGGCCTACAATCTTGCCCGGCTTGACCAACACCCACCCTGAATATTGCCCCCCTTCCCCAACGCATGGCTTTACCTAGCTGTTGAACTATGGGAGACATTTCGCTTGGTTGAACAAGGAGAGTGGCTGGCAAAAGTGGGGTTTGGTGCAGTGACGTGTGACGCAAAAGCGTGCCACGCTTCGGGCAAGATAAAGGCCGTGGCTTCAGACAATTTTGGCTTCGCACAAGCTCGAAGAGCTTGGTAAAGAAAAAGTACTACTGTACAGGGTCTGTGTGAATCATGATTTGATCAGACCTTGCTGTCATCACTGGGGTGCCACTGATGATCCTGAATCACGGAGGCCCTTTCCGAAAGAGACGATCCCTAGATCCTTTCGGTGGGAGGGCCATCGCTAGCATATAGGTTGGAGGCCATTGGAGGCCCCATCGCTAGCATATAATATAGGTTGGAGGCCATCACTATTAGGTTGGAGGCCATCACTATTAGGTTGGAGGCCATTGCTATTAGGTTGGAGGCCATCGCTAGCATATAGGTTGGGAGGCCATCGCTATTCGGTTGGAGGCCATTGCTATTAGGTTGGAGGCCACCGCTATCAGGTTGGGCCATCGCTATTAGGTTGGAGGCCATTGCTAGCATATAGGTTGGAGGCCATCGTTATTAGGTTGAGGCCATCGCTATTAGGATGGAGGGCATCGCTAGTAGGTTGGAGGCCATCGCTAGTAGGTTGGAGGCCATCGCTATTAGGTTGGAGGCCATTGCCATTAGATGTCTTAAGGTTTCCTTTAGGTTTCCTGTATATGTTTTCGTGCGAATTTTGGCTCCAGTCCGCTGGTGAACCGCAGCGGTTTCCCAACGGGCGCGGAGGCTGTTGTGCTCGGGCCTCATGGACCGGTGTTGTGCAGCGTGCTGCAGCTGCGGATTCCGGAGCAGTTGGGTGCACCGCGTGCGCTTTTGCTCATGCCGTCCATGCAATTGTGCGGAGAACGGCTCCAACGCAGATGTTTGGGGGCTGGGTACTCCTTGGAAGCTTGGATTGAGGAAGTTTGGATGGCACACCATGATGGCACATCATGGGACATGCATAGCTTCTTTGGGTTTCAATGGTGTTTGGGCCTCTTGTTTGGGTCACCACTGCCAGCTTTCGAGGTTTTTCTATGTTCAGTACTGTATTCATATTTTCTTCTCTGGGCCAGTGTATAGTATCTTTTGTTCAGCCTCAGCCTGTAAGGCATTGTGCCCAAATTCATGCAGAGCCTATTCAAAAAGACATTCATGTGGTTCATCAAGCACCTCTCCGCAATGACAACCGATTGTTTCATCAGCCAGCGATGTGTCCGATTGATGTCAGTTGTGTGGCGAACCCTGCCCACCGTTCTGGAGTCATCAGTGACATATGGAGCATGCTTTGGAGCCGCACATCCTGTGGCTCAGCTGTCCACTAGATCGCGCATGGTTGTTGCAATTGCTGTTATCGTGATTGCTAGACGAACTAGAAGCATTTCGCATTTCCAGAAATCATGTTGGACAGTGTGGGCAGAGATGGATCAGCGATTACACACCGAACATGGTTTGCTTGCTGCGCAATCGAAGCAGGAACGCATGGAAGCCTTCTCTTCAACCCAATGTAGATCGCCTCCCAATCAATGCTTTCAGGCCAACCGGTGCGACGAGGGAATGGTTCTCATCCTGATGTGCGGATCAAGTCCTTCTGTGACGGGCCCAACGAACCCAACCTCAAGAAGGAGCTGTAAAACGAGCACAACTCCGTCAATCGAACCTCCTTAGAACCACTTCTGCATGCTTCTTATGACGAACCCAGAAAGCCGACGCATTTGGAAACTCTTCAGACAACCATTTTTTGGGGGGTCACCGGTATCGCTGGGCGTTGCTTTAGTTGGACTCTCCATGAACCTGGCAAAGGCCCCTGCGCCTTAAGCCGAGCAGGAGACCGGTGCATGGTCTCATGCCGGCGATGCAGCTTTGCCCATGTGGTCAGAAGCTGCCGGGGCAACTTGGCAGCTTGATCCTATTTGTACTATAGACATCTATAGACATCAAGCAGAAAGGATGCCGATCGTGGCCTTGCAGTGGATAAATTGTGAGAACCCAGTAAACATGCATATACTCCAAAAGAACGCAGTTCTTTGACCCTGTGAAAGCATGGTACGAGGCTAGGTCTTGCTTGACAAAAAAGCATAAAAGAGCCTTGTTTTGCTTCTGTTGCGTCACACAATTTCCTGCTGCAACCCAGGCAACAGATTGACCACTTGAGTGATTGATCAGATTCTCCGCTAGCAAGAGTTTGCTGTTGCAGGTCAAAGGCCTGCAGTTGGGCCCTGACCACACACAGTTGGTTTGATGATGTGGTAAGATTGTTTCTTTTTTTGTGTGTTACAATAAGTTGCGGATTCTTGCCACGGTGTGTCAGCACGTGTAAGAGAATACCGCCGTGGCTTCCCATACTTTGGCTCGCGCAACGGTGATTTGCGGACCCGGCATTTCAACTGCATCCGGGTTCTGTGGTGGGGTCCGAGAGTAGCTTCTCCAGTGCCATCTTGGGTGCCGCAGTTTCTTGAAGGGCCTTCGGCACTGCGGCACTGGAAGGACTGAACGGCCGCAGGTGCTCAGGAGGGAATCAGGGAGCCTGCAGGGAGTTCCCCAACCCACAATCTGCTAGTGAACCAAGCAAGCCCCATCTATGCAGTGCTCCGGCCTACGGCTTTGACCGACTAGTTGTGTAGCTCGACCGACCAGTTGCGCTTTCCAGCAGACTGGCCACCATACCTAGCGTCCGGTCCCGCGTGAAGCGCCAGACCGGGCTTGAAGGAAACGCGCCCACTGGCTCGCAATCCATTGTGAGACGAGGCCAACTTCCGTGGAAAAAAGGGGCCACTACACACATGTGGAGGTCGTGGTCGTAAGGAGATGTACCCCTACTAGCGTCCTCGCTCCTAGTAGCGATGCCAGGAGCCCCTAGTAGCGTCCTTGCTCCTAGTAGCGATGCCAGGAGCCCCTAGTAGCGAACATTGTTCCTAGTAGTAAGGAGGTGTAAGGAGGTCAACACGACATGGAGGTGTCAACACGCTTACCTGGCTCCGAAAACGACTTCGCCCTGCTGCGCAGGGATCTCAGCAGCATACCACTGAGGAGTCTCCCTCACTGGTGCCGAAAAAGCGTGACGTCCATCAACCCTGCCATGGCGTGTTGCGCAGGTTGTTGCACTTGCGGATTCCGAGTTCATATCCATCAGGTCCATCACGTTGACTATTGCTCATGCCGTCCATGCTGCTGCAGGTGCCGAGTCGTGTCTTCCCGTGTTTTGCCAGGTGTTTTTCGTCTCCTGTCAAACGATCTCTTGCTTGGAAGGGGGGATCAAGAAGGACCACCGTGTTGAGTGGCGAAACCTCTTGTGCTCTTTTGTGGACACCACGCCGTGCCGTCAGGCACTATACGAGGACTCTGCCCGATCCGGTGGTTGAAGAGGTCCGGGTGGTGCATCATCCACCACCCGTGGTCCAGCACTACCGCGTGGTTCATCACTTCAGTGATATGTGGTACAGACTTCGGGGTCACCCTTGTGGCCCAGCTGTCAATTGGCATCTTTTACATGGAAACTGCTGACTTCTCTCCATGGGGTGGGCCAGGGGGTGGGCCGAGGGATGGCTTGGGAGTACCTTTGAGGCCGAGCAGTGCTGCCGAGCACTTGTTGTCGCCCTGAAGTCCGTGTGCGGCTCTTCTGCGGCTAGTTCAGTCCGCAAGTGCAAAGGACTGGAGCCATTGACATGGGTTTGAGGCATCAGTTCCCTAAATACTGTGAGCCTACACTTTTAGTTCTCTTTTGGTGGCAGGCTTTTGCACTTCTTTCTATCTCTGACAGGACAGACAGATGTATTTCGCTACCGGCCCCATGAACAATTTCAGGCCAATGCTCTGTCTGGAATGTGGTTGCAGGCAACTTGGGACATCAAAGAGTCGTGCAGGCACATCTTGTTCTTGCATGCCATAAATGGTTCATAGACTGGTAGCTTAGCAGGAAAGGCACATGGAAGAACACCCGATTGACCTCTGACACATCTTGTGAGGCTTGGAATGGAGCGGCCCAAACTCCCTGAGTTTCTCCATGAAAGCCTTCTGCAACCGAGCGATCCCACTTCTTTTTCCCAGCAAGAGATGCTCTTGCTCTTGTAGAATGGGTAAAGCAGCCTCAGAGAGGAATTACATCTACCTGGTCTTGCTCAATACGACCATTCAACAAGAAACATGGGGAGTGTCGTTCATTGCGACTCACATGTAGAAGATTGCTGACATGCTGCGGCTCCCAATTTTTTTGGTTGAAGGGACCCTGCACTATCGGACTCCGTCGGGCGACTTGCAAACAGCTGAAGCTTCATGAAACAATGTAGGGACGCCAACTTCCATTGCAGGGTCCACCTTGACCGTGTGATTCCAGTTTTAAAGGACATCAATCTTGACAGCATTTTCGTCGCTTGGACCAAGTCTATGGCTGGATGCGAATTGCTTGTCTGTAGTTCGACTGGCACGACATCTTGCCATCGCGCATCATTTGTGGTGCGGGGTTTGGCAGGGGAAAAGAACCATCTCGAACCTGCTGCCGTTTTCTCTTGTCTGTCATGGGCAATGCTGTGGCTGCATTGGGAAACCGATGGGATTGAACTTGGCCAAGAATTGCTGGACACTTTGATTTTACAAGGTTTTCCCAGTGCCTTTGCCTGGAGAAAGGTCCAAGGAAAGATTGCAGGAGGATGGAACTGGTCTGGTTTCTTAAGTCTGATTTCTGGCAGTGCAAGGTAATTCCCAACGCCCGCAGCATTTTCTCAGCTTCACCTGTTGCGCAGCTCCGTCTGCCATGGCTTTCTATTACTCGTATGGACACCCCAGTGTCCCAGACACTCGAGTCCCCGCTCTGGGCGGCCACATCAGGGCGACGCCTTGGACTTCTTGGACTTCTTGGTATCATGGACTCGCGCACAAGTCCATTTTGTCAACAAATTTCTCTAAGTTATTTAAGCCTATAACAATTTGGGTATGGCATTATGATTCAATGGTATGTTTCACTTGGCCTTGCACAACTTGGGTGTGAGGCGTTCCACTCGGATTCAGCCAGCTCCCATCATCCAAGACATCAACGTTGTGCATCAGCCGCCGCCCGTGGTCCAGGACAGCGAACACCCGATCGTGCTGTCTACCCCGATCGGGCCAGCGCGGCGCTTGCGCCATGACCAAGCGCAACGAGACATGCGGAGTCACACAAACAATCAAAGCAGTGGGCCAGCAACGACTAGTCAGAACAACGAAAGCAATAACGAAAGCAACATGAATGACAAGCGACAATGTCGAGAGGAATGACCAATTCAAAGTGACAGTTCGGAAGACAATCCGCAGTTGCCATAGTAGTGTTGAGTCGTACATGACTCTAAGGCTGACAGGCCATAACTGCAAAACCAATGTGAGGCACAATGACAAAATTTACTGGCACGCCGCGGCACACCACAATGGCAAAAGCAGTGGCTTGTCCAATGAGCAGCAACAACAACAATAACAACAGGAATGCAATAAGAACACCAATGGCAAGCCACAATGGCAAGCCGGAAGAAAGGCAATAGCAAATGTATATAGTGATAACATCAAATGACATTTCAATTCATCACAATGACAACAGCAGCACCAAGCTGACGGTAAACTAGGGCTGCACGATGCCTCTTCATTATGACCGTGCGAACGCAGCCTTACCAGTCGTAGCTCAGAGTTGGACGTAACTCTTGCTGTCATCAAGTTCTCATAGATTTGAGTTGGAGGGAGAAGGTTGCAATTTGCAAGTTGATCAAGCCCTCCAGGACATCCCAGTGGTGCATCACCCGCCGCCGGTGTTGCGTGACGTGAAAGTGGTGCATCATACTCCACCCGTTGTGGAAGACATTCGTGTGGTTCGAGACCCGCCCCCCCGGCCGGTGAGCGATGTGTGGAGCAGATTTCGGGGCCGCACTCCTTGCTGCTCAGCTTTTCATGGTCGAAAATGCTTTCTCGATTTGGGTCGAAATGTTTTTCCTCCCAAAGTGTGCAATCAAAGGGCCAAGTTATTTTTAGCGAAAAAAAGAATTGGTTTTAACACTGGTCATGAACTACGACAAGTGATAAAGGCCTAAGAACTACACTCATCCTTCTTCCTATGATGAGGTCTTTAAGACATGATACGTAAGAAACAACATCATTTTTGGTCATTCAATTCTCAGTGAGTGATCTTATTCGACCTCCCAAACTCTCAGCCACCTGAACACGGAGTCGTGCCTCGCGCCTTCCGAACTCTGCAGGCCGAGAGGTGCTGCTGCCGGGGAATGCGACTCGTCCTGACGTGAGGGTGAAGCTCTTCTGTGACGAGCCCAGCTTGGCTTGCCAAGCTCAAAGGACAGCCTGCCGCGCGGACCGATGCGCCGCATCGCAGACCGGCGGCGTTCGTCGAAGGTTTCAGACGGAACTCTGCGGAAAATGGCCCGGGTTGATGCACTGACTGGTTGGCTGTCAGTGTGACCAACCGGAGATGGAACGGAGGAACGAAGGATTTGGATCTACTTTGTCCCAGACCGCACGTCTGGTCCGTTTCCGACCCAACGGCCCAGAACACCGGTGTCGAACACCCGATTCCGCCGCAGGGCCGACATCCATTTTGGCGCGCATGGACGTGGCATCGAGATTGTCCGTTCCACTTCAGTGCCATACTGAGCCACGGGCTGCCACGGGTAACTCGGAGCTGTTGACGATGCGGAGACCTCTGGGAGACCTCTGGGACACCAACAGAATGAGCTTTGGATGGTGTCACTCTGTCAATTTCAACAGTGGCTCAAAGCCCTATGTTAAGACAGACCCAAATTTTCTTAGCTGAAGGACCCTAGCCAATCTATGCTAACATGAGGACATTTTGGTATTGGTAATCCCAACTGGTTGGTAGCCCGCGGGAGTGTGGGACGCCCAGCTAGGTCTTCAATCTAATGCACTTTGGTTTGAGATTGGGTCAATTAGGCGGTGTTCTGTGCCAAGAAGCTCGTGAAAGCCTCAGAATCAGTTTTTCGTGATGAAAATCTCATTTTCGAGTAATGACAGTGTGCAGATTGTTGGAGGTGATGGACTGTTTTCAAGGCAGGAGAGCGTGGGCCGATTTTGGCTCAAGGAGCTGAGCGACCACACTCACCTTCGGTCGACGATTTCCTCGTCTTCGTAGGCCTGGTGTGGTTGCTTGGTTTCTTGTGTGGTCGCTGGTGGACTCCCTGGCGGCTTCCTGGTGTTCGGGCCTTTGAGGTGGTTCAGGACCAGGTCACAGTGCAGGCATTTCAGGCAGTGCATGGCCGGCAGCCTGATACCGTCGTCGCGGCCCTGGACGGCTGCACTGTGGGGGGCCTTGGCGGTGGCAAGGGAGGAGCGGGCGCCTGTGCGCCCTCAAACGAGACGCCGGAAGGGGCTCTGCTTTTGGAAGCAGATCTCTTGGGCAGTGCAGGGCCTGTTTGCCATGCTGCGCGTCGCTTCTGCACGGCAGGGTGCGGAGCATGTACGTCATACCCCTGAACATGGATCCCTGGCCCCTCCACCCCCTTCTGAGCCCATTCGTCTTTCAAAATTGTATAGGTTTGACGAACAGCTCCCTCTGTGTGAGCTCTGGACCGATGCTTGTCCAAAGGGCCTGGGAGGCTACCTCACCGTCGGGGCAAGGCCTGTCGGTTATTTCATGCATGAGTTGACCACGACAGACTGTCAGTGGTTACATCCGGACTGCTGTATCGGTAGTGCAGCCTGGCAGACTGAATTTGAACTGTTTGCGGTTCTTTTCGCTTTGCGCTGTTTTTCTACCGTGTTGTTTGGGGGTCAGTACAAGGTGTTTCTCCGAACGGACAACACTGCTACTTTACAGGCCTCCCTTACCTTTCGGGCCAAGAGTGTCACACTTAACCATGTTGCGGGAGAAATTCTCCTTGAATTGGAACACCTCTCGATCGGCCAGCTTGAAGGAAGACATGTTCGTGGATTGCTGAACGACGTCGCTGACAATCTCTCTCGAGGCGTGGTCCCGACTGAGCTTGACGGCGTTCAACAGTTCACTTTGTCTGAGAAAGACCGGCTGGTCAAGAGGTGCGATTGGTCGTAGGAGCACATCACCGCAGACTGCAAGTGTGGGAAAAGCATTTATTTCTTTCCTTTCCTTTGCTTGCGGACCGCAGCCGCCTGGGGGGGGAGTGAAGCTTGGGTCGACCGCGTTCGTTCGTTTGTCGTCACACATGGTGTTCGGGCATGTCAAGAGCTGGTGCGCGAGCAGGCGCTCAGGGTGGACTGGTTCCCTGGGGCGCACTAGGCAGATGGCCAGGTCAGCTTCCGACGGTGGAAGGGAAACTTCCGCGTGGTCGGTAGGTTCAAGCCCATTGACACAGCTGCCCCCAAGAGTGGCGCAAGCACGCGCTGAGCTAGGTTGGGACCATGAGAATTTCATTGTGGTGGCTGACACTGCGCAGGTTGAGGCTGGGGCGGCAGTGCCTGGCATCGGTGGCCTGGTGGGCATGGGGAACCCCGGCAGTGGGGAACCTGTGCTGCTAGACGCTGATAGGCTGGTCCGTCGCAGACGGGGTGGCCCCCTGCAGCCAGATCCTGCGGAAGAGCAGACCAGACCGCGCCCCTCACTCAAGCGGGCTCTTGAGATTGCCAACTCCCCAGAGCTGGTGTATCGCGCAAGGCTGGGATACCAGCAACTGTCGTACGCTGCGGGGACCATCGATACGAAGAACTCCTTGTTTCGAGCATGGTGTGAAATTCTCGGGCAGCATGACTTGGCTCCAGTGCCACTCACCATCGAGAAGTGTCAGTTGTTTTGTTCCATCATGCGTGCAGCTGGTTTCCGGAGTACCTATTCGTATCTCATGGAAGCGCGGCAGAGGCACATCAAAGCTGGATTCTGCATTACACCGCAGCTGGACCTGTGTTTGAAAGAATGTCGTCGTGTTTGCACGCGCGCCATTGGCCCACCAAGGAGATCTGAGGAAGTCAGGCTAGAACACTGGCAACTGCTACTAGAAGCCGATGGAAGGTTCATGACGGCTGAGCGCGCCACAGCGCCGCATGGTGGGCTTCTGGTCTGGGCATTGGGCACACATTACCTCCTCCGGGAGATCGAGATGGCATCTTTGGTCTTCCACAGGGAGATTGTGAGGCTGGACAATGTTGGACGCAAGGCTTCGCTGTGCCTAACGGTGTCCAAATCGGACCCAAGCGGCAGGGGAGCCATGCGAACCCTCCAGTGTTGCGGAAAGGCCGAAGGAGCGTTCCATGGACTTGGTTGCCCGTTCGAAGTAGTAGAGGAACTAGTGTGTCGGCAAGAATTTAGAACTGGCGTCGATCGGTGTGCAGCTCGTGCCTTCGAAATCCCTCTCATTGGCCAAGAAGGGAACCCTATGGCATTTGTGGAGAAGGCGGAGATGATTGCTGCAGCGCAGAGGGATGCTGGGAGGTTGGTTGAGAAGGTCCAGGAGGCAGTGGAGGTTGACCCGTCGCGCATCACTGGGCACTTCATGAGGCGCTCAGGCGCCAAGCTACTGGCAAGGTCTGGTGTTCCGCTGGAGCTGATCAAACATGCAGCCAGGCATTCGTCCAGTGCAATTGAGGGCTATGTTGAGCAAGCGTTGGAAGAGTGTCCAAACGCTGCCACATTGCTGGCGGACCACAGGCAGATGCAGCGTGCTCTCATTGGTTTCAGGAAGGAGGTTGAGGAGCTGAAGGGTGAGATTGACAGGCAGAAGGACACCTTGGACAACATGGCCTCTGTGCCTCAGGGAGGGAACGTGGAAGCCTTGGAGCAAGAGGTGCGAGACCTGTGGGCAAACCTCAGGCCCAAGTTCATTCGCAACCTGGTCTCAGGAGTGGTGCACTCGACTCTAGGATGTCCCTACTGGATGCCTCCGGGAGACTGGAGCACAGCTTGTGGTTGGAAGTGGGCTGCCAGCTCCAGGAACATCAAATATGTCCAGGAGAATGAACTGGGAAAGTATTCGCTGTGCACAAAGTGCTTCCCCTAGGCTTGTTTTCTTTCCGGAGAGCTTCCCTACCCAAAGGAAGTGGGGGATGAATGTTTTGTGCAACAAACTGATCTGTACGGCATCTTGAAACAAGCCACCGTGGCTTCATCTGGGCCCGGGACCCTGGTACCATACGTACAGTTGCTCACTGGTGGGCGGAATAAAATAGTGTGAGGGACTCAAGGCGCAGTTCAGTTGACCAACCACCAACCTCAGT
>CAXAMN010011991.1:26611-69609 GCA_963970005.1 Durusdinium trenchii
TTTGTAGGGTTGGTAGGGTGGGGGTTTCAATCTGCAAACGCGTTATTATGTCCCATTTATAGCAATGCCTCTGGTTGCATCTGAGGCCAAGACGGTGCTGAGCAATCAGATTTTCCAGAGCAAGAGGTTGCTCTTGAGGTTGGCCCCCCCAGTTCTGGGATTCACTGGGCGCAGGACTCCCAGGTTTGGGTACTTACTACTAGTAATATAGTAACAAGAAGCTACTAGGGGCTCCTGGCCTTACTACTAGGAGCAAGGACGCTACTAGCGGCTCCTGGCATCGCTACTAGGAGCATTCTTACTGCTAGGAACAAGATTGCTTGGTCTCGGGGGCCACCCTCGGTAAGTAGGTCTCGGATAAGAGGACCGAGGTTTTGCGCTGGGCTTGCTGGATCTTGCTCTGCTGTGCTGCAAATTGGTGTAGAGACCGACTCTGTGAATGTTGAAAGCAGGCCAGTGCTTGCGTGTTTGCAGCTATGCATTTCTTTTAAAAAGGGACCACAACATGAGGGATAGCCAGAGCACTGAAGCTTTGGTCTTGTGTAGTGTTGTCCTGTTGTGGTGTCGTACAGTTGTAGCTGACATCGAAGTTGACAGTCTTCGGCGATGTGTCACATGGACCCAAGTCCATCGGTTGGCGCCGTGGACGGCTTGTCAGACCTCGATGTAGGTCCTTTTTGTAATCCTGGGACTTCCTGCCAGGTTCAGTCACAGTCAATGTATTTCTGTTGGAACTGTTGGTCACTGTTGGTTGAACAGAATCTTCCACCAGAGATACCAGAGATACGCAATTGTAACTGCGACATGAGACTGGCAGATTCTCTTCTAGGGTTTGGGCGGCCCAGGGCCAGGCGGCACACGAATGTGTGCTACGCAACTGACCTCCACGGCACACTTTTGAAAGGCGCATTCAGAAAAGGCCCGTTGAGGGGGGAACGGAGAAGGCCGAAGAGATAAAACAAGGATGACTGTGATGGTGATAGTAATAGTACCGAACAGTTGCTTTTATTCATGAGGCGCAGCTGGTCCTGAGGTGTTCAGATGATTTTTGCGGCCGAGGCTGACCAAAAAGAACATCGCAAAACGGTTCACTTGTTTAGGATCATCTGATCATCCAATAAAAAGTCTCGGAGCTCTTAGAAAGTGTTGTGCTAGGAGCCCCAATGTAGCACCCAAACCCTCATAGGATGGGTGTTGACACCCTGCATCAAAGATCTCTGAATCAAAAGACTTCGAATAAATCACATCATCATCATCATCATCATCTTCATCATCATCTTCATCATCATCATCATCTTCATCATCATCTTAATCATCTTCATCATCATCATCATCATCATCTTCATCATCATCATCATCATCTTCATCATCATCTTCATCATCTTCATCATCATCATCATCATCTTCATCATCTTCATCATCATCTTCATCATCTTCATCATCTTCATCATCATCATCATCATCATCTTCATCATCTTCATCATCATCTTCATCATCATCTTCATCATCAACATCATTAACACTATTACTAGGGTTCTGCTTTGATGATCTTCGGTTTCATTATGCTAGGAGCAAGAAGCTACTAGGAACAAAGGGCATCGCTACTAGAAGCAAAGGCCGCTACTGTAGCTCCTGGCCGTACTTCTAGGAACAAGAAGCTACTAGGGGATCCTGGCCTTACTACTAGGAGCATCCTTACTACTAGGAACAAGAAGCGACTACGGTGGCCTCCGAGGCGCTGGTGCGGTGGAAGTCGGACCTGGCGGACACCGAGGCGGCCCGCGAGGAGGTGCGTCCTCGGCAGAAGTGAGGTTTGGCTTAAAAGAGATGGTGAGATGATGGTGAGATGGTGAGGGTGTGGGCAAAACACCATGGACTAGTATGGACTCTGCAATTGCGAGATGGAAGTGCCAGGCAGTGCAATCCTTTCAGACAATGAGAGAGGCTGTTCTTTTCCGCGATATTTTTTACATGTCCAAAAAGTGGCATCAGACTTTTTCTGATGAGTTGGTAAGCCCTACCATCGTCCTTCTTCCCAGCCTCATGCCAGGATCAGAAGGTCTTGCTGAGTCTCCATTCCAGCACCTCAGCTTCAGGGCAGATGAATCATCGCATGACTTGGAGATCAGCTCGGGCAAGCACAGCACTGGGCACTGGGAGATTCTGTTTGACATTCAATAGAACGGAGAGAGGGTCTGCTGGATTTTCATGGGTTTTCATTGGATTGGACCTCACCCCAAAGAAAGGCCAATCTCAATCTCCCTTGAGGATTTCTTCTCATGATTCCTGGCCCAGGCTGCGACAAGAAGGCCTCTGCTTGGGAAGCGAGGGCTCGGAAGCCCGGGGTGAACCTGGTTTGGTTGAGCCTTCCCTCATGAGGTTTGCCTGAAATTGCCCACAGGCCAGTCAAGAGCGATACATTGATATATTTAGTCTGCCTTTGGCTGAATGGGGAATAGGTCGGCATAAGTAATAAGCTTAACCAGAAGCTAGGAGTTCCTGGCATCGCTACTAGGAGCATCCTTACTAGTAACAAGAAGCTAAGTCGTTTGTTGGAACAACCCTCTTTAGGTCTGGTTACTAGTATTACTGTAGACATCTTTGAGGCGACTCTTTGGGCTTTTCAATCTTCCGAGGTGAAGACACGGGCTGAGGAGCTGCTGGCCATCGACGAGACAGTAAAGGTCTTGGATAGCGCCGCTCGGTGAACCACTTGGTGGGGTGAGAGATGGTTAGACTCTTGTTTGGAGTTGTGAATGTCAATTTCACTCTGACCAACAACTGGGGATACAACATGGTACGTGCTTGCATGTGGGGATTGGGCTGTCAAGACTTCAGGAATCGAGAAAGCATGGTAGCCTCAAATGAATCACGAAGCCACTTCGCACGGCACAACACGGCTAACGTGTGCTTTCGAACCGGAGCGGAAAAAAGGGAGCCTCATGGGCCGATGCATCACCTGAAACTGGACCAGAAGTGATTTGGCTTCAAGTTAAATTAAGACGCTGTCCCAAACTCGTTCAGCCGAGGATGATGCCCGGAACAGCTTGAGGAAGGCCCTGCCTGAGACCTCGTTCCTGCAGGCCGGCGAGCCTTTGGGCGTGTTGGGGGCTTGGAAGGGGCGAAGGAGAAGCTCGAGTAGCAAACCAGGCTCTCGGAGTCAGTGGATCCACTTCTTTGAGCCAAGTGAATAGGGGAGCATCGGCAGAGTGCGCTTCTGCTCCAATGGACATCGGTGAGGTCAGCCAGCTGTGCAAGCCATGGCGCCTCCGCTCGGCGGTGTCTGGTGAAGTCCTGGCGGCCTTGGATGTGGACCAGGTCCAAGGAGAAACGGTGAGAGCTCTGAAGGCTCGCTTGGGAAAGGAGCTTGGCGCGCCGCGATTCCGACAGAAATGGTTCAGTGAACATGGGCAAAGTGAGTTGCAGGACGAGGTGAAGATGGAAAGGTCTCCTGCGGATGTGCAGCTAGTAGTCCTAGATCTTTGCCCAGCTGAAGAAATGGATGTCCAAGAGCTGATTTCTGCATGTGCGGAAAATCGTTGGGAAGACCTGGAAGCGCTTTTGCAGCGGCCTTTGGATCCAGATGCGGCCGATGAGAGTGGCAGGACAGCGCTGCACACGGCAGCTTGGGCTGGGCATTTGCAATGCATCCGTTTACTTTTTGAAGCTGGCGCAGCACAGGACAGAGGAGATTCTTACGGCTTGACTGCCTTACATTGGGCAGCTCAGAGTGTTGACCCTGAAGTTGTCAGGATGTTGCTCGAGGCTGGGGCTGACAAAGATATGGTTGCAAACGATGGTGCAACTGCTTTGCACTGGGCAGCCGGAAGTGGCCACCTGGAAGTAGTGCGACTGCTGCTCCAAGTGGGAGCCGCCAAAGACAAGGTCGCAAGTGATGGAGGAACAGCTCTTCATTTGGCTGCTTGGAACGGCTACTTGGAAGTTGCCCAACTGCTAGTTGGGTCCGGAGCTGATACAGACAACCTCACCATATATGATGCATCAGCTTTACATTTGGCAGCTTGGAATGGCTTCTTGGAAGTTGTCAGGCTGTTGCTGCAGGCAGGAGCTGACGTAGAGAAGGCCGGACTGGATGGGGCGACAGCTTTGCATTTTGCTGCCCAAGAAGGGCACGTGGACGTTGTCCACTTGCTGCTTGAGGCTGGAGCTGTCAAAGAGAAGGCCACAACACTCAGGTCAACAGCTCTACATTTTGCAGCACAGGAGGGTCACGCTGAAGTTGTACGACTGTTGCTGAAGGCAGGCTCTCACAAAGATAGGGTCACGAGCAATGGGGAAACGGCTTTCGATTTGGCTGTGCAGAACGGCCACCTAGAGGTGCAGAACGTTTTACTCACAGGTGGAACTGACAAAGAGCAGTTCCAGGCTTAGACCGAGATTTAGTCGTTGTGGGGTGGTGTCACTTGGCCGGTGCCAGAAAGGAGCTACCCATGTTTTTGCTTATATAGGTGTTTGCTACCTGAGCTGAGCAGAGCATGACCATGCCTTTCATGGCTGAGCTTTGTCTAATTGATCACTTCCTTTTGTTCAAGTGAAGACTCGCACATTTGGCCAGACATGTTCCATCTACTCTATCAGCTCTATCAATGTTTGTCAAGCGGTCGGTGTCGGGGGTGTCGGGCTTTGGGACTTCAGCCGAGAGAGATGGGTCAAAAACTTCCCAGACTGGATGGATCAACACTTCTTCACGTCAGTGGAGGGAAACGAAAGGTTACCAAGCATTGCCAACATCTGGGGGGTCAAAACCTGGAGCCCCTGGTTCACCACCTTCAAGGTAGGTCAGCCAAGGCACCCTGGTGCCATGACCCACAGCCATGTCTCCACAGCCATGTCTCCTGAATGACCCTTCTTACAGGTCCACGATTTTCTTGGAGCATTTTCCACTTTTCCCGCCAAACACCAACTTAGCCTGGTCAACATCGTTGGATGGTTTTTCAACCCCCCACTTTTCCGGCCAACATGACACATGGACCGTTTTCGGCGACCTGTTTCGGCCGTGACCAGACTTGTTTTCGGGGTGGACCGGTTTACACCCCTAAAAACCGGGGATTTCTCCCAAAACGGGGAATTGGGCCCCGTTGGACCGGGAACGGGGCGTTGTCCAGCTGTCCCTGTGCAGGTGGACTCCGAGGACCGGAAGGCGAAGCAGTTCGGGCTCTTCGGTGGGGTTGTCCGGAGGAAGGTTCTGGGGTCACGACCCTTTGAAGCCTCGAAGTTCCACCCGGAGGTTCTTTGTGCGTGTTCTTTGTTTCCTTTTGTTTGTTTGTCCGCTCGCTTCCAACGCCTTCTTGGTTGGGTGGTCAAAGGTGAGAGTGGCCACTCGAATTGAGTCCGTACAGATTGGTGGCCAGATGTTTGAAGTCTCCACTAAGGTGTGAGGAACTGAGCCTTTAAGCAAAGCTTGGCAGGAGGCATTTTGAGGATCTCCGCTCTAAAGGAAGACAAAGTCTTCAAGGCTGTAGTTCCACAATTGACCAACCTCAAGTTTGTAGTGAGCACGTTTTGGTACGGGAGAAGCTTCTTTGTTGTTTCGCGCCACATGTCCCTTGCCCTTGGACTGCCCTTGGATGGGTTGTGAGGCCTTGCAAAGCGCATGTGGCTTCGGAATCTGTTAGATTTGTCCCCGAAACTGTTTGTGGACGCACCCCAAAACGGCAGACTCTTTACCCACTCTTAGGTAGAGGTCCCTGCAAACAATGAATGACCGCAAACTCTTGCTCCTAACCGGTCCGAATAAAAGAATGGCCACCAACTGCATTAGTCAGGGTGTGGTCATCGTCCGTGTTGCCAGGCACGAGCCTTGCAGGGTCTGCTGCGCCAGGCGTGACTGCTCGGGCGGCATGATGTTGACAAGAACACGCTGCAATGGTTCCACCGGGTTCCACCTTGGGTTCCAACCCTTTTTGGCTGCTCACTCTGTCCAACCCTGCTGACGAAACGTCCCTTAAACGCGCTCTGACATCGACGGCGGGGTGAGCCACACTAGGTGTGCCAACCGATCATTGAGCACAGTGTTGGGTCATGTTGTTCAGAATCAGAGCAGCATGGATAGTGCTTAATCTTGAGTAGCATCAAAGCGATTGTTTGCGACTGGTGGGACGGATTAGGCGACGCAGATGAGAAGCGGAACCACACTAAAGACATATGACATATGAACCAATCCCGAGACGAACAAGAAACACAACAATCTATACTATCTATCTGACGAAATTGTCTTCCCTGATCCATGATCTTCAGTCCAATCACTCCAGCCATCCCCCCCAACCACGAACGGCGCCGATGTCCGCCACGGTTCGAGGCGCCTGGTTCTGGTGCCGACTTGCTTTTGCTGGCCCTCAAAGGGCAAAAGATTGGGTTTGACAAGGTCAGCAGCGTTTTTTTGGCGGAAAAGAGTTGCACCTCAAATACTCAACAATAGGGCCGATGTCTTCCGGCATGGGTGGATGCGATGAAAAAATCGCTGTGAACTGGCCCTTGAAACCCACCACATTCACGTCCTGGTTGCTCCTGCGGTGGTGTCAATGGAGGTTTCTATTGTTTGAGAAACAATCCCCAAGCAGACATGAGCCAGGCAGTTTCATGCAGTTTCCAACTTTTTGATAAACATCCGTGGGTGTTTCCACATACCCAGCTAGCTTGCTTTTCCATCAGCCTGAAACCCTCGTTGACAGGTCAGAAACTCCTGATAGTGCAGTTGCAAGAAGACACCCACAAACATTGAAGTTCTCAACGATGTTGGCAAGATATGCACGTTGCCTCTGGTCGTATGTTGTTTTTTATTTATGTTCCAAAAAACAGATCGAACAGAGGCCTTTCGGACGTACAACGACTGCTGACACGTGTCTTCGGATCAGACCGTTCTTTTTTCCCCCACCGGTACAGGTGGTTCAGATGATTGACTCCATGAAGGTCACCATGAAGAAAGAGCAGGACTCAGCCCTGACTGATGGTGAGTGAGAGCAAAGAAGGCAGATCATTCGGCTCTGAACGATGGCTCTCAAAAGGACGAAAGCAAATTTCACTCTGAAACCATTTTTCATGAACCTATGCCCAAAACATGCTCGAGGAGAAACAGTTGCTTTCACCAAGGGTAGGGATGCAAGGGTAGGGCTGAACAGACAGGAGGGTGACGTGGCGCATGGCGCATGAATACTAGCTGTGCTTCAGCCGTTGTTATTTTGATGAATACATTGGTGTAACAAATTGTGTTTTCTAGATGTTTTTGGACGGTTTCCTTTCGCGGGTGTCGATGTGGATGATGTATGATGATGTCGATGTCGACTCAGGTTTGGTTCAGTTGGTGAAAAGGAGGGCACCGTTTTCTCAACGGGTTATGGTAGTTAAGATATGGTAAGCTGTTTCACCTGTGCATACTGTTCACTTGCAGCGCCCTCTAGAGATGAACTTCTGAGAGCTCGCGCTTCCGGATCGGTCGGAACGGCGCGTCTCACGCGCTGATCCTGTTTTAAATCTCGGATCCATCAGGAGAACGAGAAAAAGAAGAAGGAGTACTGCAAGCAGCAGTTCACAGGTTCACTGGACCAGCTTGGAGTTTGGTCGTTTGGAAGGCGAAGGTGCAGTAATTCTTGGGGACTTGCACACCGATGACAAACGGGATGTTTCTAGAGAACAGATGATGACGACATTGAATCACATTGACATATTGCCTCTTTTCATGCCACTTGCTCCGATGACAAACCAGCTGTGCTGGGCTCGGTTCACACGAGGTTCATCGGGGCATGGGGGCACTGACACGACCAATATTGTGGTTGCAAATTGAACATCGTTACCATTTCTCCTATGTTTTCGCATCAGCACCTGGCCATGTTTGGATGACGCCACTTTCGCGATGTTCGATTCCAAGCACTTGCCCAGCCACACAGAGTACACGGAACAGACATCAACACTTTGGAAAAGGCATTTTGTCGCGTGTAAGAAATCGGGCACTGAATGACTTGTGGAGTGCCCTTGGTGGAAATGGGTTCCCACTCTCATGATCTCTCATGGTATGTGAGCGCAAAGCGACTCGTTCTTGAAGGTTCGGATGACAAGAAGAGGGGCCTGCTGCTCCAAGCTGCTTGGGCCAACAACTTCAGCTCCAAATCCTCTGTTCAGATGTCACAGCACGAGAATTTCATGATTTCATGATGTTGGGTGGCTTTAGTAGCTTTCCTCACGTGTTTTTCAGGCACTGTTTTCGGTCTCCGAGGTCTCGAACAAGGAGACCAAGATGGAGAGCGCCAAAGATGTGCTCAAGGTCATGGAGTCCGAGATCCAGGACACGACACAGCCCAGTGTGACCATGGGAGATATACAATAATATACAATGATATACTATATATACATATATATATATATACTCTATTTCTTCTTGTGATATATTCTATATGCAGATTTGGAACGGGATCAGTTGCTGGAGGGTTCTGATCGGTGTTCTTTTCTTTGGGGATGGTGTGGTGTTGTGGTATGTTGTGGTTGATGTTGCTGAGGTCGTGGAGAAAAGTTAAACACCATTCAGACCATAGTGCCAGTAGGAACCTCTCTTGTCTATTTCCATGTCCTTCATATGAATGCCAAGAGTTTTAACCAAGCTGACTCAGCTGACAGTCTGTCAGCGTCAGAACATTTCATGATCAACCGCCGGATTGGCTCATCGACTTGGACATGGAGTTGGTGTTTTGACACCAACAGATCACAGGGGCGAGAGATGGGGCTCCAACATCTCCCCGATGCACAGGAGCTCAACGAGGGCCTCCAACGCTTAGACAAGGCCCGGAAATCTGGACATGGCATGCTGAACGCTTCTGGCGCAAGGGGTTTTTGGAGGCTCCAACGCCACAAGCAGATTGCAGTCCAAAAGCCTGAAGAAAAAGGAGTTCTGAGGACCTCGGACGATGTACAGAGTAACTTGCTCATTGTCTTGACGATTCTTTGATCCTAGCATCTTCTGCCCATCCCTTTGGCCGACCGGGACCACCCTCTGACCGATCGCGGGGCCAAGGATGTGGCGGACGCCACGGAGCAACGGAAGAAGGAGCACCAAGAGCTGGGATCCTAAGGAACTTCCCAAGGAATTACCGCCAACGTCCTTCCTTTGTCAACAGGATTATATTATATGAAAAATTACTGGGGCAGAGTCTTGCAGCAGGTCTAATCCTTGGGGTCCCTAGACCCTATGGGGTCCATAGCCTATGGGGTCCATAGCCTATGGGGTGCCTCCGAGGAGTTCTTGGTCAACGGAACAAACAGCCGGGAACACCCACGTTGTGACCCCGAAGTTCCTGGCGAACCCGGAACCTGGACTGCACCACAAGGAAGAAGGATTGGCAGAATTATGACTTGCTTAACTTGTTTTGGTCTTGCCTGGTGGCCGGCCCAGGTCTAGCCATGATTCCAGGATCAAATCCCTTTGAATCAAGAACAGACTCCTTGTGGTCCTGGTGTCGAGAAGCTTCCAACTCCTTCTCCAGCGTGGAACCGCGACCGCGACCGAGCTCCTTTTTTTCCCCTCTGACGCCCGGCGATGAGGTTCCTGGAGATGGAGAAGACCAGCGGCGAGGCGGCACAGCTCCTGCAAGTGGCCAAGAAGCGGCTAAAACAGTTCCTGGACGAATGAGGGTTCGGGTTTTTAGAGAGGGTTCGTGTGGATGGAAAGATATTGGAAAGGATGTTTAGGTACCCAGAAAAGTTTGGATACAGTTCACATTGCTGTGAAATAGATAGATGATTGATAAGGTTTTCTCTAACTTTAAGCCATATTGTTTTCTTTCAGAGAAGGTGACTATATAGACAACAACTGTGACAGGTTGGTTTGCTTTTGGGTTTCTTGTTCTTCTTCGTTTGATTGCATATTGCTGTGACAACAGCTTGCTGGAGGTCTCGCATGGTCGCAAGCGCTGGTCGAACTGTGTTCACCATCTTTTCTGATCGCCCTACTTTGAACCATCCCGCCCCAGTGGCGGCGAGGGTGGCTCTTAAGGGGCTGGTGTTTTCTCCAAGACTGGATGCACCTGATTTGTTCAAGAGGAGATGCTACTCTACTCTATACTCCCCAAGAAAGCGACGGAAGGGCGACGTTCTTGCAGGTGATCCTACTTGGCAGGTGGTTGGGAAGCTTGTCACAAAGCCTTCAATACATCACAAGATCCTATCACTTCTCTACTTGGATTGGCATTGGCATCTGGGCAGACAGCGGGTGTTTTAGAACCTCCACCAGACGTTTCCTGGATTGTTTGATTGATTCCAACAGAGGTTTTATGCGAAGCCGCCTTCATTGGTCGAGGCGGGATTGACACTTCAACCAAGCAGAGTGTGGCTGTATAATTTAGACTGTGGACGCATAGCACCTCCATCATAAACAGGTTTTGCAATCCACATAGGAGGGGTGATGAATTTTTTAAGAGTCTACATTAGGACCTCGTGACCTCTGTTTTGGTTCCAACAGTCCGCAGTCCTTGGGACAGCGCAGTGTCCTTTTCATTCAGTCTGGCCATGCCGCGGTCCTGCGGCGCAGGTGTCGGAGCTGGTGTCGGTGCCCGGGCAGGCACCGGTTCGACACTGTTTGGTCGCAAACCGTGGCGACGTAGGATTCAGTCTTCAAGCGGTTTTCACGGTGAATCCAAAGCTCCGCAGCTGAGAGAAATAGTCTTTGATTCTTGTATCCCTTATCCCAAGTCAGTAGTTTGCGTCATGCACCTCATTTCGTTCAAAAATGGAGATTCAATCAGTCAAAAGATGTCAATATTCTTTTTATTGGAGCAAGTCCAAACTCCAACAGGCAGCAGTTCTGCATTTCATCCCTCCAACCTCCACGGCCCTTTGGGCTCGAATCAGCCAGTGGCTACCGCGAAACGGGTCGCTCTTTGGAGATACCGTTTTTTTGGGGCCGAGCAGCATTGTCATGCACTGAAGCGGTGAAGATTTATATAGAGGAATTGCAGATGATGTAAGAACATTTCAACTATCCAAATGAGCATCTCCTCTGTCCAGAGTATGTTTGAAGCACTTGATCCTCTTTTCTTTTCTTTGTCCACCACCAGAGAGCTCCGCATCAGAGCTGAACTCTGCTTTTTGGAGCCATGGCACAGGAACACCAGGAGTACATCCAGCAGAAGGTGCCAGGGATGATCGAATCCGCCCAAAACCCATGAAAGCCATCCATCCATCCCCTCAGCCAAGGTGAACCCAATCCTCGAGAATTTGGTGACCCAACTGCTGTTGGAGCGACCGGCCACTCGGAGAAACTACATAGGCAGCGACCACATAGGCACGACATCCCCCATGAGTGATGATGGAGTAGATCATGTGGCTGCTTTTAAGAACATCGATTCCCTTCCCAGCCTTCTCATGGGCTCTTGCAACCATTTGTTTTGAAGCCTTCTTTGCACCTCAGAGCCCGTGCTTGGAAGTGCTTTACTATCCCAAGCCCACCCTTGGGTCACGTCACCTTGATCAGGAATTTTGTCCATCGGCCAAAACCTCGACATCGCCAACGTGGTTTTTCCTCTCTTTTGAGTTTTGAAGCTGGCAATGACAGCCAAACTGGGCCTAAATGATTGCAGAGTCCTCCACCGTCCTCTTGCGCTGTGAAGGGCGCTGGTCCTTGAATGGTGGACTTCGTCTCATTCTCTCATTTGTTCTCTCAATAGGTCTGGGGACGTCAGGTCAACCCAACCAAACAAGCTGATGGCGCATCCGGTTCGCTGAATTCGTTCCTCGGATCGACCCAGACTCTCCACTTTGCACCTCTTAGGGATCCCTTGGGACCCCTTGTCGCCTTGGCAAGGTGCGATGACCAGCTGAGCATGGAAAGCCCCTATTCTGTTTGGCACCCACCTAACAGCTCGCGTCGAGGAACAGCTGGCGCCCTTCATGATCAAATGGCTCTCCCAGAACTCAAAGACCCCGGCAGCAGCGGCCTTGACAGAGGGCGTCAACGTGTTGAGCGAGCTGAAGGCGACGAGCTTTTTTGGTAGATGTCCGGGTTTGCGGAAGAACGGATGGGAGGTTGTGGTTGTTGTTGTTGTTGTTGTTGTTGCGTTTTATATTCTTTTCTGTTCTGGTCCGGTCTGGTCCCCTTTTCTGGTGCTTTCTCTTTCTCTTTACCCCTTCGTTCTTGCTAAGCTGCTAAGCAAGACGTGTGAAGTGCTTGGATGGGGTGCATTTGCTTGAAGATTTGGCAAGAACCGAGCATCGGACTTTACAGGGTGAGCAGTAGGTCGCCATGAGAAGTCGGATTGGTCGTGGTTTTCTGCAGGTGGAAATGGACAAATTACAAGAAGAGGTGAAGGACTTAGAGAAGCAGGCGCTGGATGGAATCTCTTCAAGTCTCTTCTCGGGCTGTATCGAGGAGGGGATCGGAACGCTTGATTGCCAGTCAGCAAAGCCATAAATGTTCGTTCCCTGTTGAGCTGAGGGATTCACTAACCAGGGTAGGCAAGTGTGCCCCAAGATGCCCTTGGTCCAGCTGGTTCCCTCCTCGGCGATTACTGTAGAAGGATGTAGAAGGTGTGATCAGTTTGATGACAACAAGTTGCAGGCATGTTCTTGACCGCGACTGCGGAGTCTGCATAGCCATCCAAAGCTATCATCGTCTTGGATTTCAGTTCTCATTTGCCAAGTCCAAAGCTGAGTTCGCACCGAGTTCGCTTGCCCCCCCCCCCTCGCGCGATGGATCTTGTGGATCTTGTGTACAGACGGTGTACAGTGGTCTTGGGCAGGTACAGGCCAAGCGTGGAGGGGTCTTCAAGAGCCTTGACAAAAGAATGGTGGTAGATGCTGGGTTCCAATAACATGATTAAGCTGGTCAAGCGGCCGCCATTCACCTTGCGGCTTTAATTTAAGTGTCCATCATTGTCCATCCATATAAACTTCTGTTGAACTTCACTGCAGATGAAGGGTATTCCTACACTGGAAGGACATCTCTTGAGAACATCCTCAAATCCTTGACTCATCATAACATAGAAACTGACAAAGCTTCTTGATAAAGGAGTTGATTACAGGATACAGTATGTCTTTCTTGAGTCTTGACTATCGATGAAGTGTTCTTCGGGAACAGGGTGACAGGTAAGTGTCCTTTTTCAACGCTCCCGAAACACCCAAGTTTCCCCGCAAGGAATTTGGACGCTGAGACTGAAGAGGAAGAAGATGAGGAGGTGGATGATGTCATTCCTCCACCATCGTACTTGAAGAAAGGCATGATTCTCGGGTGCTTGGACGACCAGGGCATGAAGCATGGGTCTTATCGCCAGTTTGTATCAGTTTGTGAATATTTGTGTTCAACCAATAGGGGCAATTCCAACAAATCTGCGGTTTTAAATCTTAGCTGTCAAGAGGCATTTCTGCACATCCCAATCGAGGGTACAACCCACTTGGAACTCATGGGTCCTTGTTTTGGCCTTGCCTTTTCTTCACCTTTCCACCGACTCCTGGGTGCCTGGGTGTCCTGAGACTCCGGCGCACGACCTCGCCAGGGCCACGGAGCTCGGTGTCCGCCGAAGCCTACGGCGAGTTGAAGGCCAAGGTCTTTGTGCCGCCGGTCTATCCGAAATCCGAGGCGCCGAGTCCCGGACCTTCGCGGGGCCCGAGGAGGGAGGCTTCTGAGGACGTTTTTCGGACCGGGAAATGGGAGAAGAAGAAGGATTCTTCCTAGCCCAACGTAGGGGCTTAGTGTTTAGGGACGGTTTTTTTTTGCGACAGTTTTAGGTTTTTTTAAACACAGTTGCACAGTTAAGGGGGTTTTCTGCGACGGTGCTACCTGCAAGGGGGGTTTTCTGCGACGGTGCTGCTGGAAAGCAGGGTTTTCTGCCACAGTTCTGAAATTACTGTCGCAAAAACCCCCCTGGGCTTGGAGTGAGTAGTGGTCAGTCAGAATAGTAGAAGCAGCAGCAGCGAACTCGAACTCGCGCTTGTGCGCTTGTTTGTTTGTTTGTTTGTTTTTTTGTTTGTTTGTGTTTTGTTTTGTTTTGTTTTGTTTTTGTACACATACCTTTGTGTAAGAGTTTGTCGCACAAATGAGAAACGTTGAACATTCCAGAAATGTTTAACAAATGGAAGTGTTTTACCAAAATGTTCAACAAATGGTAGTGGAGCCAACAAAGCATCCAGAATTAGCTTGTGATTAGCATCAGAACACAATGGATTTCTGATGGGAGGGTGGGTAGAAGATCCAGAATTAACTTTGTGTTGGGTTGGGTTGGGTTGTGGTGTGGTGTGTTTTGTTGTGTTGTGTTGTGTTTTGTTGTGTTGTGTTGTGTTGTTGTGTTTTGTTTTGTTTTGTGTAGTAGTAGTAGTAGTAGTAGTAGTAGTAGTAGTAGTAGTAGTAGTAGTAGTAGTAGTAGTAGTAGTAGTAGTAGTGGTAGTAGTAGTGGTAGCAGTAGTATAGTAGCAGTAGTATAGTAGCAGTAGTAGTAGTCGTCGTAGTCGTCGTAGTCGTAGCAAATGGATGTGTTTTACCAAAACGTTTAACACATGGTAGTGGAGCCAACAAAGCATCCAGAATTAGCTTGTGATTAGCATGAGAACACAATGGATTTCTGATGGGAGGGTGGGTAGAAGATCCAGAATTATCCTGTGATTCTGACCGCATTGCCTAGCAGCAGAAAACGCACGAGCCGTCCCACCAAATCGGACGCGCCCCCGCGCAAAAGACGCTGCGGTGTCTGACACAAGATATACTGACGCTCAAAAAGAAGTCTATGCTTTTTCTTTTGTCCTCTCGCCGATTCTGGTATCTTCTTGTATGAGCGCTGACAGCGCACCAATCTCGTAGCTCGTGCTTTCGTTCCATTGGAGTGGCTGCCAGGTCTTTCTTCTAACGTGGCGTGGCCGCCATTGTTTCCAAGTGTTCTGCTCACTCTGTTCTGCTTTGTCGCTCGCTGTTTGCGCTCGCCAGGTTACCTGCTCATCGCCAGGGTGGGGTGCGACGCCTGCGTACGCACAGTTTTTCTTCTCTGCCCAGCGTCCGCCTTGCCGTGGCAGAGAAGCTCAGTACCGCGGCATGCGGGAAGCCAAGAGGCGCTGAGGGATAACGCTTGTCAACTGGCAACTGTCTTCCACATTGCCGACGTCTTGCGCCACGATATGCAGTCTGGTGGTACAAGTGAAAATCCAAGGAGTAGTATACTCGTTCTAGCAGTTAGTAGTCTTAATATACTATTCGTCGTACTGGTTGTCGTAGTCGTAGTAGCAGTATAGTAGTATAGTAGTCGTCGCCGTAGTCCTAGTAGTAGTAATAGTAGTAGTAGTAGTAGTCGTAGTAGTAGTAGTAGTAGTAGTAGCTAGTAGTAGAAGTAGTAGTAGTAGTGGTGGTAGTAGTAGTAGTAGTAGTACCAGTACTAGTACTAGTACTAGTAGTAGTAGCAGTAGTAGTAGTAGTAGTGGTAGAAGTGGTAGTAGTAGTAGTCGCCGTCGTCGTCGTACTACTACTACTACTATAGTACCGTCGCCTCGAGCGCCTTACTGTCACAAAAAACCCCGCTTACCGTTGCAGAAAACCCCGTCCATGCGCTACCGTCGCAAAAAGCCCCGGTTACTGTCGCAGAAAACCCCCACAAACGCTTGCCACCTCTCTATCCCTCGCAAAAAACCCTCGCCCCACCGTCGCAAGAACCCCCCCTGCGGACAGTACTGTCACAGAAAACCCTTTCTGCGGTCACCGTAAAAACCCTCTCACACCTCACCGTTGCAAAAATCCCCCAAAACTGTCGCAAAAAACCCGCAGCCCTAGTGTTTAGCCCCGAATAGGGCTGATGAACGTGTTGTAAGACCATGTAACACCTGGAAGGAAGACCTGCCAAGAACCTGTAAATGGTGCGTTGGTGATGCAGAAAAGCCACGCCGGGCCGGAGTGTAGGAGGTTCAAACAAGGCAAACATCGCATGTGCAGCAGAGGAGGTTTGCGACTTGCCGTTGGTTCTGAGATTTTTCTTTGCACCTTCTGGGATACATGCTTTCCAACCTCCGTCTTTCGTCGCGAGTGGTGCCAGGAACAGAAGGAGCGGCTCTCTGTGATCCTCAAGGACGCTCGGAGAGCTGTGTTCCTAATGTCTTGGAACTCCAAGAACTTGCACCAAGCAACCAAGTCAACCAACTCAACCACCCGTCAGTCATGAATCACCCAACCCAACCCTCCAACCCCCAGCAAGGCACGGAAGATCTCTCACACGCACGACTCACCGCAGGGGGCCGTGGGACGCCGCAGGACTCGTTCCTCTTCGCCGCCTTGGACGGCCACGAGCTGAAAGTCCTCATCGACGCCATGCAGGCGCCGCCTCCTCCGTGGCTGGGGGCTGGTGGGAACTTTTTGGGGGGGATGTTATGCATGTTATGATGCTTCTTTCTTTTTCTTGAATTGGAAACGGCAACGAGGTGGAAGAATTTTGTGCAGATGCCAGAGGGCCAGAGGTAGTACTTTGAATCTTTGCCGCTCTATATATTCTATATGAGGATATCAACAAGATTTAATACGGATGCAGGTTTGTGTGGCATAGGGCCTAGGGTACCCTTGCAGGATGATCCAGAGCGTCACTGAAACCTCTTGGCACCTCCACATGCCTTCGATCATCCGTTTTGGTCTCGCTGAAAGAATCATTCAAAAAGGAAGTATTTCTGGCGAAAAACGAAACATCATCTTCCAGGCCCATGAGGTGTCGATTCTGTGGTAGGATCTTGTAGCCAAGCTTGCCGGAGAGGGCGATGCTTTCGTGGATGGTTCAGGAGAAGATTGTGGAGAAGGGCACCCGCCTGATCAATCAAGGGGATGATGGGGACTCTTGACTCAAGGTGGAGAGTCTCATTGAGCATGCGCGCGTGCGCTGCTACCGCGCATGCACAATGAGACTTTGTTCTACCGCGCTCGCACAGTCGACTCTGTCACCTTGAGACGACCATACGCCACTGTGGATGTACAAGTTACAACAGCAGAATTTGGAAGCATGGGCCAGCATGGGAGAAGAACGACTTTGTTCATTGAACGATTTCCTCTTCAGGCATTCTGAGTGCCTGAAGAGGCATCCCGGCATCCCTCACACCTTTATGCAATCATTGTATGGCTGGAATAGCAGTTCCTTTGTCAATGTGTTGGCGGAACATCCAACAACGCTTCACGGGATCAAAGGGATGGACACTGGGACCAACAGGCCTCTGTCGAGATGTATGACTGTATCATGTATTACAACGTAGGTATCCTATGATATCGTACAGATGCAGCAAAAACGATTTGCAAAGTGCAAATGAATACAGAACGGCTCTTGGGGATGGAATTCAGTATCAGGGGCAATTGTTCGATGGCGATGTGTCGAAACCATGGAACGAATTGGATTAGCACCCCCTCCCGCGCCCCTTTCGCTTGCACAACTCAAAAAGACCTTCGATAGACTGCTGGTCTTGAGGATTGCCTCTACGTGGTGGAGCATGGGCAAATGAATTGCTTCATCCGTCAGCCGGATGGAGGTGAACGAAAAGTGAAGGAGAGAAGTGAACGAAGTGACGAGAATGTGACAAAAGGGATGACCCTTGCCCTTTGTGACAAAAGCTCTTTTGCGTTGTGTTTAAGCATGGTAAATCGGTTGGGCGACCAACATCTGAGTGCGATTTGGGATGTCCCAACTGAATCCGGATGATCATCCAAGGCAATTGCACTCAGGGGCTCTCACGTCATTTCGCCGTGGCCAGAAAAGGGAAGACCGATGTCTTTTACTCAGCAGATTGCTTGAATGTCCCATCAGAAGTCCAGCTTCCTGCTATATACAGTATGTTCATTGTTCATCCTCAAGGGATCTCCCAAGCCTCAAGTCAAAGCAGCCGTATATACAGTGGTTTCAGAGTAGATGGCACAGACCTCAAGATGTCCTTTACATGGGGGTTCATATAAACCACCTCTTGGGGTCTGTGCCATCTACTCTCAATCCACTATAAATGTGGAGCTTTGAACGATGAAGTTTGGTGCAGTGCAAAGGAGCAAATCCTCCGTCTTTCGGATGACAAAAAGACCACATCCGATTCGAATGACGCAAACCGCAGGAGTGCACGGCGGGCGATGCCTTTGGTGAGCTGGCCTTGCTCTACAACTGCCCCAGGGCTGCCTCTGTGGAAGCTGGCGAGAGGCGTGGGACGACGTGGGACGTGGGTGGGACGTGGGTAGAGGTGGGGTGGGAGCTGGGGTCATAGTGAACTTGGGGACTGACTGTGAGGTTGGGAGCTAGAAACTCCAGCCAAGTTTGATTGATGGCAGGCTACGAGAGAGGAATTGACATCTCCACCAAGTGCATGACTTGATACCTCCATAATCCTCCATAAGTGAAGATCCCCTTTAGCCATATGCCGTGAGTGCCCACCCGCAACAACAATCCCAAACACTGGTTCTTCTCTCGCTCAATCAAGTGACTCTCAAGGGTGAGATCTTGAGTGACCCTTCTCCCGTTTTGCAAAGAATCAACCAGAATGCAACAGCTGAATACAGGACAGAAACATCATCAAACATCACACTCTCAATGGGAAAGGAGCCTTCTTCTGAGACAAGTGAAGTATCCACTCTGTTGTCTTTGATTTTGCGAGCACCTTGGCCCAGCTGATTTTGGCCGAGCAGCTTGGTCGGATGCTTTCAGGTCAGTTCTATGGATGTTGGACCGTGAAAGCTTCAACAACATCGCCGGGAGGCTCAGACAGAAACTGACTCCTGACCTCGCGATGCGCAGCCGCATGCGAGAGGAGGTCATTTGGGTTTGCTGCAGGTGCTTTCCGCACGTTGGTCGTTTTTGTTTTTCTTCTGCCGTGTTGCGACATGAACATCATAAACACATCAAACATCTTGAGGTCAAGAAGGCTGCAGCTGCTCATCGAGAGCAGTTGGAGGAGTTTTTGCAGAAGGTGCCACTCCTACAGACGATGGAGGTCGGATGCCCGATGCACTGGAGTCTGAAAAAAGAGTCTCTGGATCTGTTGTTTTGAACCACAACCCTTTGGCTCCACCTGCCACACACCACCGGATCTTCCCCCTGCTGTCACCATGCGGGACCCCTGCTCGCACCCTTGGTGTCCTGACAGTACCCTGAGGTCCATGAGAGAAGTGCCGTGTGCGATGCCTTGCGGCCGGTGACCTTCTGTGAAGGTGAGGTCATCGTCCACCAGGGCGAGATCGGTGAGACCTTTTACCTCGTTGAGGACAGAGCTGAGAGCTGCTGAGACCGACCTGACCTCGTGAGGTGGGGGATCAATGATCCGCAGCTGTTTTGGGGAAGTTCATTGGTTTGGAACCATTAAGAACTGCTGGAACAAGCAGCTCCTTTTTGTGAGAGGAAGCCAGCAATCTTGCGAGGATATTCAGGGTTTCCTGCAGTGGGGTCGGATGTTCAGATGGTTCGCAAGCGAATGTGCCGGGTGTGGTCTCCACAGGAGGGAACTGCTGTGGTCTCCAAAGTCTATGTGCCTGGCACACCAGCGAAAGAAGTGTTGAGGCGAGGGCTGTGGATGGAGCATCTCTCTGCTGTGGATGTGGAGGTGCTGTGGAGGTCCTTTTAAAACAATTGGCCAAAGGTGCAGTGATTTTCCCTGGCATGTACTAATTGTTTATTATTCTTACAAAAAAGTAATTTCTACGTTTGGATTTGCTCCGGGGCTCCCAAGTTTTTAAACTTCTTGTAGCGTGCACGCTGAAATACGTCGTTGTAGAATGTAGAAGTGGCTGCCCCAGACCCAACCCCAACCTCCCAAGCAACCCGACACCTCAGATTCTCCCAGATCTCTACCAGCTTGCCATTGTCCGGCAGTGGATTTGCTCCCACAACTCAGGAATCACATGAAAGAATCTTACATCACATCGTGGCCCATGACCCTTCTTGGGCCTTTCAGATTTTGCTTGTCATCAAGACTGATTTGCAACATTGCTGGTATAATGCGGGTTGGCTGTTGCCGCTTCATTCTGCCAATTGCATCCACACAGAACAATGCTTGCAAAGTCGCTACACTCTCCCCAACAAACACCTTCCTTCTGTTGCACACCACATGGCACTTCAGAACGATGCTTTTAGACATCTTTAGATACTTTCCCTGTTAGAAGATAATACCTAGACTCCCTAGAGCTCCTTATTTTTTTCCTACTTAATAGAATGGGGTGATCTACCTTGAACCGAACGTCAGGTTGGCACATGGAGACTACTTCGGTGAGCTGGCCCTGCTGAACAATGACCTCCGCGCCGCGACGGTGACCGCCAGCTCCACGTGCCGCTGCTTGGCGCTCAGCCGGAGGACCTTCGATCGGCTGCTGGGCCCTTTGGAGGACTGGCTCAATTAGGGGGGGTGGTTGGTGATAGGAGGGAAGGAAGGAATGGAAGGAATGGATGGTTTTCATCACTTCAAACAGTTGTTTTTTTTGAAGATCCCCAACTATTTGTGGGGAAGCCTTTGGGAAGCGCAAAGCCAAAAGAAAGTTTGCGACAGGACATCTTGAGGCGCAATGCCACAGAGTACGACTGAGGGCTGCACGTGGCACCGGGTGGCGGAGCTCAGAGTTGTGGCCGTTGGAAAGGCCCTGGTTGGTTCAAAGTGGCCTTTAGATAGATTTGGGTAGTTTAGGGGTAAGACTCAAACATGATGGCCTCCCTTGAACTGGCGGATAGATTTTTGACTCATTCACTTTTCCAGCATGTTTGATCAACATCGTTGAGCCACACCGACCGAGTCTCGACCTTTTTAAAGCCATTTCTGAAAGGAGCCGGCTTTCGTTCCCGAGTGATGCCGCACGAGCCATGCCACAGTCAGGGCGGCCGTGTTACTTGAGCGATTCTTGTGCTGAGAAGAAAGGGACGGTGCTTGCGAACTCAGACTTGTTGAAAAAAACCCTTTGACGTCCTATCTCCATTGTTTTTTCTTCAAATTTTATCTTGTATCGATCATGGAATCATATGTATGTTGATGTGAACCACCAGGCAGTACACTTTTGATAAAGGATTTGTACACGGTCTGTGTAGGATCAGGCCACTGAAAGTACTGATTAACTTCAAGCCATGTGTTTGGTTGTACTCGTTCGATTGATTTGTGCCCTTCGAAGGTTTGAGGTTTCTACACTCTCGGCCGACTTGACATATCTTGGAGATCGTAACTTCACGGCTCCTGGCATTTGTATCCGACATAGTGGTTCAGATCGGCTTCTTGCTCAACTAGCTATGACAGGAGTTCACCTGCTTACCCTTTTTTCTCTCGGATGTCTCGTGTATGTCCCACAAGCTGGCACATCCATCAGGCTCCGACGGACGGCACCCGACGCGCCGCGTGACTACGAAGAGGCGCCTGAGACCTTCGACGACTATCACAAAGCCGACGAGGCTGGACAGTGAAAAGCGGTTGGTATGCTGTGTGTCCTCTTTGGATTTGGCTCAAATTGCATGCTTTGGGCTTGGGCCCTAAACATCTTGAAGCTACATCCATCTCTTGGTGGGTGGCTTGCCTTCTTCCAGACTCACAGACAGCCTGCGAGCTTGCGAATCGTCCAGACTCCCTCTGCCATTCTCGGAAAGAGACCCCAGCCGTGTTTAGTAGAACAAGACAAGGGTGAGCAAAGGAATCTCTGCACCCTAGAGCACTCATAATGGAGCACACAGGTCAAAGCACGCATATGAGAACACACATATGAGAGCTCACATATGATGAGCAAACAAACGAGAGCACACGCATGAGAGAGCACAAACACACACACACACACACATGAGAGCATACCTAAAAATGAGCACACACACACATGTCAGAGCACACATATGAGAGCACACACACACACACATGAGAGAGCACATGTGTGAGCACACCTGTGAGAGCACATCTTCGCGGTTAACAAAGTGCTTTGCTTGCTACGAAGACGTTCACAAAGTGCTGCCCCTGCCATGAATTCCGCACATCAAGATTCACATTTGCGAGTGTGTTTCGCAACAAGCACCTCCAAGGACAAGTTCGGGATGCCAAAACGAAGCACTTGCGCGATACGTGTCCTGACTCCAGCAAACAAGCCACATGTCCAAAGTTCACTCACTGCACCTGCCACGAAATCAGAGCACGCCAAAGATCACCACCATGCCACAAAGTGTCGTGCGCATCGAAGTAAAATGGCTCGGATCTCCGGCACCTGCTACGAAAAGGCAACTTCAGATCCACCAATTCTGAAAATGTACAGCACAACGAGAGTGCAGTCGAGGAAAGCACCCGGTCCAGCCCACCCGTTTGTGACCCTGCGCAGTCGAAAGGCACTTCGAAAATCTCTAGGGGGCATGAATCTGCTGTCGGCAGTGAAATAGCTGCCGATGGATGTGAGCAACCTCTATCAAACCCAGCCTCAACGACTACCGTAAAAACTCTTAGTGCGACATTGCGCGACCACACTGATTGGACAGACCCAAACAACCCCGTCGCAGTTTCCTTGAACAGTTCGCTTGATTTCATGTGGAGTAGACATGGAACGAGTACGGATAAATTACATAACGATATTTTCCCTTCCGATTCCGGCGGAACCCGCAGGCTGCCGGGGTCTTTGTGCTTTTGGATGCCCTCATCCGTGACATTGCACCTCGGCCGCTGGAGAACAGATTGGAATCTTCAGCCTAAAAGAAGCGAGCACAAAGAAAAGTAGATCTTCCACTCATTTGGCTCAATTGGTTTGTTGGGACCAAACCTGACAAGCTCATCCAGTCGCCCAAAATTCTTAGGAACTCTCAAGATTTTTTCCTTGGCAAGTATTCAAGGTTTTGTTTTGGACCCTCCGTCCCTGCACTTCTCTGAGGAACATCAGATGTCCCAGGTGGAAGATTCGGGGAAGTGATGGGAACGGGGAGCACGTCGTGCTGCCGCAGGACTTCCGGTACATCTCATCCATGGGCTAAATCTGGCTGTATCATTGTGCTTATGACTCACCACCAACAGCACTTGTTGATGATCCACACATGTGGAGACCTCTGAATTTGTAGTTGAGTCCAGTGCACCAAGGGTCTCATCATTTGAATGACTTGATACACTTTCTTCTCATGTGAGTCAGGAGGATTGGTTCCAAGTCCATCTGACCGGTGCCTTTTGACTTGGAACTTCCACTTTCCGGTGGGTCGGGGCCCGGGGCGTTTCTTGAGAGAGGCTGAGACGGAAGAGCAGGAGGATCAAAAAGGATATGAAAAGATCATGCAGGACAGGTTGCATTGTTAATGGCAAACCAACGCAGAAACGCAATTTCAGACAACGGTACTCCGGATTGCCCTTGTCACCGCTTGGGATACATAGAACACGACAGGATTCTTTCCGTGGAAGGTTGAGGATCATTCCAAGACGCCAAAACAGCTGCCAAAAAATGACAACGCCACAGGAAACAGAGACCTTGCAGAGCATCGTGTGTATGGTTTTCCGTCGGAAAGCCATGACTGGGTGTTTTTGAAGTTTTTTTTTGGGTCCTGGTACTGTCCGCTTGCTTCCGCCGAACCACTTCTTGCACCTTCACCGATCCCAGGAGGCCCAAGTTCCTTCCAGGAAATTGGTGGCACTCACCACATGAGTGTTCCGCCCCCACAAACGGCACCAGGACAGAAGCAAGAAGCGTGAGAGTGATTCGCAAAGCGTCGCCAAGAAGACTGCACGGAAGGTGGGCCTGTCGTGGCTTCCATCTTCCTTTAGTTTTTGGTGTTTTCGGGGCTCCAGGGCCTCCAAATCAGGAGAACGGTTGATATCTCCTGGAGAACGGTGGTGGTGGATGAAAGAGACGTCGTTGTGTTTCTTGGCGAAGCATTCGTGAAAAAGAGCGCCCGTGTCTAGTGATCTATTCCCCTCCGTCTCGAGATGGGTATGTGTCGAGATGGATATGGTTCAGCAGATCCCCAGTTGGTGTGACGAAACAAACAACAATGGGTGGCTAACCTTTGGCGCAGCAACATACTTGCGTGTACTCGGAGCTGCCATTGCGTCAGCGTCTTGCTGTGAGGCCGATGTCTCCTCTGACCTGCAAGTCTTGAAGGAGGGCAAGGCCAATGTGAAGAAGGAGAGCCGACACAGCCGACTGCGCCCAGAGTCGAGCCCATGAGACCCAAGAGCTGAGCTCGTGGTTTCGTGGGCGAACGGCTCAGTGGAGGCTGATGCGAAGACCTCAAACGAAGCTTGCTTCCGTTGATGCGACCACGTCGCCGGAGCGAGTCACAGGTAGCGGGGCAAAACAAAGTCGGCATTCTCAGGAAGAATGGAAGAATACCTTCGGCGTCTAGGGGTGTATCACACCTGTATCGAAGTAGCGTTTGGACGCCCCTTAAAAGTGAATAACCGCCAAGCAATGGTATGAGAAACCTCGCTCAACCGTCGGGGACCCGTCCAAAAGTTCCAATGGTTCATTGGTTGGACTCAGTTGATTGTGATGAATTTTGGATCATGAATCAACCTTTCCAAGAGGAGGCGGCCTTGGTGCCTGAAGCACACGTGTCATCCCTTTTGAGCAAAGCTTCCCTGAAGGAGCTCAGTGCAACTGAGGACTACGTTTGGGTCGCTCAGGAGAACCCGTGTTTTTAGCAGAGCTTCCCTGTTTTCAGGGAACTCTGTCATCAAGTTCCTCAATCTTTCTTTCGTTCTCCAGCTCAAGCTGTTTCGAATGTTTCGCACCAACAGCGTCTCAATCAAACCCGTGCCTTCTTCATTTTGGGAGAGCCACACCTCCATCTGAGATCAAGAACCTCCACGACGAATGCGACTGGCTCCTCTCGAACTTCCAGGCGCCGGAGTTCCACAAAGCTTATCAGGTGCCATTCTCTCTCTCTCTCTGATCCAATTGTACTGATCACGAAGTTTTTTGAGAGACTGTCTCAATGCTTCCTCTTAGTGATGGTGTCCCCTTGTTCTTTTGGTTTCAAGAATGCGTCCGATGGCCAAGGGCAGGGGCGGAACGAAATCGCTAAAATCAGTCGTTTGCCTTGGTCGCTGAGGCCCGCTCCGAGGCACGTGAAGAGGAGGTGGAGCGGGGCGACCCAGAGCCTCAAGTGGTTCGAAGGATGGCTTGGACACCTAGAGCCGCTGAGGTCAATGAGTCAACGGATGGCTTAGGAGGTTGGGATTTTCAAATATATACTCCTGGAAACCCAAACAATCAGAAACAACCATTGTTATGTAAGGGATCTTAATCGCCATATTATTGGAACAATTTGTTTCTGGTTGTTTGGGTTTCCAGGCTTGGCTTTCACGATCGATAAAAGGCATCCTACTGCTCAACACACACGGCAGTTCCAATTTTTCAATCGCGTTGTGGTGCGTCAACCCATTGATCTCTCACTGGTTCCATTCAACTTCTCAACTTCTTTTTTGGAGAGCCTTCATCAGTTGGACAACAGTGAGGGAGTCCGGACACCCTTTTTTGACCACTTGCTAGCTTGTTGCTCTTCAGTGTTCTCCATGTTTCACCTGTTTCACCCCATCCCGGAAGAGACCTTTCAGATCTTCACCCTCTCTCCAAGCCAAGCCCGCCCCGCGCCCAGTCCCGCCTCGCTGTGAGGTCCCTGGACCGAGCCAAAGCAGTGCTCCAAGGGGCCGAATTCTCCTTTCTGCAGGCGCGCACGTTGACAGCCGCGTCGCCTGGCGTTTCGGAAGGAGGCCGGTGTGCCTCGGTGTGCATCGGTGTGGAGCGCGGACGTGAGATTCGGGGTGGAGACTGATTGAAATGGTTCGGGGGGATGGGGTCGCAGTCCGAACATCTGAAGTGCAAAGATCGGATGTGAAGAACAATGGATAGCCGATGCCACGTCCCAGGTGCGCCGGCGTGGCTTCTTGGCCAGGTGAAGGCGCGGGTGAAGACATGGCAGATGTGATGAGAGTTGCCGAATTCCTGTCGCGTTGCGGCGATGCCAGAAACTCAAACCCACTGTTGTGTTCACGAAGAATGAATCGCGCCTTGGTAGACGGTCTCCTCGTCCCTGTCGAGCCGTACTAGTACGGAGCGAATGTGAGGTCGATGTACGAACCGAACGCGGTACGCAAAAGGGGCGGCCTCGATTGCTGCCCGTTGACCGTGGCGCGCTGCTGTTCAAAAGGTGAAGGTAGACCGGTAGACTCAGATGTTCTTAGATTCTTTTTCCCTAGGAGATGTCAACGGCGAGTGTGGGACAAGCTAGCAATCTCTTTTACTTGCAGACTAGGCAGTGAGTTGGACCTCCATCCGGAAGCTGAGGGTCAAATCGCAGCCTGCCACACCAGGTGGTGCCATTTCGAGATATGTGTAGTACGTCTACAGCTTGCCTGTTTATAAAGTAAAGAGATCGACCACATCATCCCCGTGGCTATTTTGGCTGAGCAGAGTTGCTTTGATATGTACGGCACTCACAGTCGGTTGACGTGAGCGGCATGTGCGGAGCTGAGGAGTGACGAGAGCGGGCACCGGTCTTGGTCGAAACCAATGGCCTTTTCATCCCTTACCGCCAGGGCACTGGAAGAATATGGGACCTTGATGGACAAGTGGCCTTTTTCAGTACTGCAGATGAGTCTTTCTGGTCTGCTCTCTTTTGCCCTTGCTTCCGGGTCTGATGAGCCGCGTTTGCGTTTCCGTTTGCTTCGGTGGCCGTGTTTGGAACGAGCTACGCTCAGCTGAAGGGCCGCTCACCGAGGTCCATTGCCAGCATCGTCCCTTTAGAGGCGCCTGCGCCCAGTTTCCAGCCGATGTTCCACGCGGCTGAAGGGCTGAAGGGGGATTTTCCACGCGGAATGGGGCAAATGGGGCAAATGTCGTGCTAAAGCTGAAAAGCACGAAGGTCCCTTTCCTTTCTGCTGAAAAGCACGTGCTTTGCGCGCCAGGACGGGTGGGAAAAGATCAAGAATGAAGGCATCAAGGTACGGAGCCGGGGGGCCACCTGTGGAGGAGAACTGGGATGCCGATGATGAAGTCAGTTGGTGAGAATGAACCGAGGAAATCAACTTCAGCCCAGCTTCCTCCAGTATGCTAAGAATCCAGGGAGGTTTCCTTGATCCAAAGAAGACCCAGTTGTCGCTTGTTGGGCACGGGGGTTGCTCGTACACAACATTGCATTGGATATACACTGCGTTGCATGTACATAGTGTCGCATTTCATTGGTCTAGTGTTGCATTTGCACGCATAGTGCTATTGCACATCGATCATCGATCTACATTCGCCGCCATTTTTCTTCACTTCATTCTTAAGGTGGGGGTCGGTGCTGGCGGATGCTGTCGGGAGTCAACAGTCATGGATGGTGCACATAAGATGCGCGATGCTGGTGGCGATGCGGAATTTTCTAACCGGTGGTGAGGTCACACGAATGAGTCTGTAGCTCAACACCGATGGTGCTAGATAGGTTTGAACTGGTGGTGAAGTGCTACGTTTCTGCCCGTGGTGAAGTGGTGCGTGTACACGCGATGACACACAGGCAAATCTGTGCTTCCGCACCCCTTGGCTTAGGCAGGTGTGGAGGGCATGTTTGTCCATATCGAAGTACACAGATGAAACGATAGAGATATGATTACGTGAAAACCCAAATCGCAACGACTGCACGCAAACCGAACCTGGTGCAGTTGCACCGAATGGCTTTTTTTTCCGTTAATTGACGGTACATTTGCGTACTTCTTTAAAATCTGTCTTTCCCTTTGGAGGGAGATCTTGGTAGAGTGCCACCTTTGTTGGTATTGGATGAAAGGAAGACACGCAGTCCACAACGAAAGGGGCATTTGCTCTGCTTCATGGCGCACGCTATTGCTCTGCTTCCTGGTCCTTTTTGAGGATACCGGTCACGTCCGAGGCGGCGAGAAAAGCCTCCAATATTTGAAACTCAAGAACTGAAGGCTCGTGGCCCCTGGTTTTGCATAAGGAAGGAGTTGTGCTTCACCCATTTGGCTGTCAAAAGGTGAACGCTTTCAGCTTGTTTCATAGGTGAGCGCATTTCCTCAGGTAGCATTTGCACCTGTGGAGAGAGTTATTCTACAAGAAATGGTGAACTCACACCAGGTAATGCCAGGATCAGGCTGGTCGACTGGTGGCCAGTCCTTGGACCATGGAGAAGCAATCGCAATAACTGGGTAGAAGCGTCGGTGGTGCGTGTACACGGCTGTTGCCAGCTGCTGTTACCAACTGTTGCCAGCTGGTGTGGACAGATGTTGAGAACTTGGCACACATACACACATGCACACGTTGAGACGTTCCGAAAGCACGGGCATCAGATGTTTAATGATGTGCAAGCAGTGCAAGCAGCTACCACTGAACCTGCGAAGCGTGCGCAAGAACATCCTTTTTCGGTGCGGTTCCGATGTCATCGCGAGGTCGCACCTCGTGACATTACGATTTGTCACAGCATGCCCTGATCGTTATTTTTGGCAGTTTTTTCAACAGATGTTTTGCCCGGTCCCATCAGGTTCCTGGACAAAACAGGTTCCAAAACAGGTTCATCAGTGTTTTCATCAGGTTCTGGAAGAGTTCCTGGACACTGGACACATTAGATCAGCAGTCCGAAGCTCGGCACCTGCGGTCCGTGCGGTCCGTATCAGCTCACCGTGGTTCCTCGGGTCGACGTCTCCACGCTCGGAGCGAAGAATTGACACCACAAAGGAGCCAGACGCAGTCCAACGCCTTTTCCTCAAGACCCACAACAGTATAGTTGATGCAGTTCCGTTTAGATTTGCGGAGCGCTTCTTGGACCCAAACAACTCGTCGAATGGGGCATTCTGCCACGGGCTGCCACCTTTTTTGTGAGGTGCCTCAGAACCAAGATCCCACGAAGCCTCGCATCTTCAGCAAAGCCAACTATGCGGAGCTCTACACGTGACTTGGCGAAGCGGGACAGAAGGAGGGGTGGATCCGGAGATAGAGGAGTTTCTTCTATTAGGCACTACGGCTCAAGGTATAGCTATGGGTTCTCAGGTGGTTGTCAACGCTTCATGGATTCATATGGATTCTTTGGAACATTGAGGAGGGCGTCCGGAAAGCAGGCGCCGAGCATTTTCTTACTTCGCTTGATCTCGTGAAACTCCTTCCCTTGCTTAACGAGGGTTTTGGCTCACTGAGGACCGTCTACAACATGTGCACCCAGCGGACTCCCAACAATTGGTGCGCGGACTCGGTGGACTCTTGTGACAGACTTGCAGAAGTCGGAGAGGGTGGTTTGGCCGGTGTGACATTTGCAGAAGTCTTCCCAGCTGAATCTGGCTGTCCCACCCACCGGATTCATCCAGATTCTACCTGTGGGTCAGAATTGAACTGCTATGTATTCACAGTCTTGAAACCCTTCCGATGCAGCCATCACTGGGCTACAAATGTTTGATCCACATTCCACATCCATATTTTTCTCAACCAGGTGATGTGAATGGCCATGTACTGTATATAACTGATCACCTCCTGCGTTGTGCAGGATGAAAATCCGGTAGGGCTGTCTTGCCGCGTGTTGGACTGCCCTGTCTTAGGGTGCTCGGCGACAATACACACAGACATGATTGGCAGTATCGAATTTTCCAAGATAGAGCTGTCGAGTTTTTCCCTCGGAGCTTTCTCAACCTCCGCAACTCCCTAGACCTTCAGCCTGACACGTTTTCGCCGCTCCGAGCCTTTTTTTCCTCTTTCGGCCAGGTCCGAACATCTCTATCGGCGTTATGGGGAAGCGATGTCTGACTACGTGCAGCGTCAGGTGCTGCGTCAAGCCTGGGTGGGTTTGGGGGATTGGGTCGGGGGGGATCCTGGAATAGATGGAAAGTGCTGGCGACAGGTCGAAATCCCAAACAGCTGTTGCCTCGGTAGATGAACAATAACATGATGTCCCGTCAGGTATCCGGTATCGGTGCCGAGGGTCTGCCTTTGGTTCAAGCTGTTGGGCCTCTTGCCACTATCAGGTGGGGGTAAAGATGCAGTCGCCAAGTTTGGATCCCTTTTCGAGTGGTTTGGGCACCGTGCAGCCTTCTAGAGTGAGCGACGCGGACGCGGATGGCCTTTTTTGCCGTGCTGTGATGCCACAGGGATCTCATTCACATGCAGTTACTGCTGATACGAATCAACTTACAAGCCAGGCGTTTCTATCTACAGCTTTTGAGCCACTAAGTCCAGTTCATGGTGTTTCATCGGGGGTCCAAGACGAGTTTCGATCAGTGTACTGATTCCGGACCAAGCAGTGTTTCTTTTAAAGCAACGTCTAGGTCATGCACCGCATGTGCTTTCAGACATGATGATAAGTGGCAAAGTGACCAAATGATGTTTCATGGCTCTGCTAGCTATTTTGCATTGTTTTGCGGAACTTCCAAGAGGACCTAGGTACGGTGGGCTTCGCGTCCTGCGGTAGCTCTTCAGGTGCTACCAGCTTTGAAGGATAAGACAGAGATTGCCTTGATGAAGGAGCTCCTCCATAGGCACTGTGGCCATTGGGTCGAACATCCAGGATGGTAGATGGGCGGTGTGGGTGAGGTGGGTTTGGGAGGATTTGTGATCAACATTTTTCCAAATACACCATTTGGGAATCAAGACAATCACTTTGTCTCAGACCATCATCGGCATCGTCAGACAATCTAGGCATTTGTGCCAGGTCAAAAATCCGCAGATGAGACGGGCAGAAACTGACGTTGTTGTCTTCAATGGATCGCATCTACAAGGGCAGAAATTGCAAAGCTGGGGTGTGATCATCAGCACTCAGCACAGCTTCATTGTTGAAAGCTCCTTTTTGCAGATCTTTTGTTTCAGCAGATTAGCAAGCTGGGTAATCGATTTGCAGAGACATTGAAGAGGGAAACCGGAAGGCGTTTGTGAGGTGTAGGCTGTGGAGACGCACTCTGCAGCTAAACTTTAGATCTTGTCGGCTGTCGATGATCGACCGATTGAGAACTGCAACATACTAAGACTTCACCCTGGCCAATACCTCTTGGGCCTTAGAAGAATCTAAGAATGAACATGATGACCCTTCAGTTCTGACCCGATTCCATTGATACGGGTTGATCATCACCATGCACGTTGGGTGCGCCTGACGTCAACCTTTCAGGTGGTCGAACCACAAGATCTACGTCAAATGGATGGATCGATTCTTCACTTACTTGGTGTGCCTGCCATGTCTTGGAGTTTCCAACACCAAAGTTCTTTATTGCGGACCACAGACGGCTTCCGATCCGGCCAGAGCTGCCAAAAGATGCTTGAGACCCTTCGTCGCTTGCTGCATTCGGTTTGAGTCATTGCCGTTTTTGGAAGAGGTTCAGTTGCATTACTGATGAGACAACCGATTGATGAAGTGAAGGGATGGACGATGATGCACACCCGAGGGTTTCTGTGCGGTGAAAATGGCACCACCCTTTTCCAGTCCTCGTCTTTTCCCATTTTCGGCCAAGTTAAAGAGGTGGAGACTTTGACAAGGTAAAGATGCATTTGGCAAATAGGTGGTGACTACAGCTAGCTAGCTAGCTTCTGAATCCACCACTAAGAAATATTGGAAGATCTTGGGTCTGTCCCATTACTGTACCTGCAACAGTCAATAAACAATTATTATCACTATTTCAGAGAAAGGCTTTTACTAATGGGATAGACCCAAGTAATATCATTTTGAGGTCTTAAGTATATTCATCAGGCAGCTTGTGGTTGGGATTTCGTTTCAACAGCTTCAAGACCTTCTAAAATGCGGCAGGGTTTGAAGATTGTGACAAGCGTGCCAGTTGTGCCTGTCGCTTTCTGTTGAGTGTAGACCGCAGTTGGCATGTCCAGTCCTTGCTGTCAGCATTGCCAGGATAGGTACTATGTCAAGCTGCAGTCCGTGGAGCCATTGCACAACCGGGGCTACAGCATTTTCAACCAGCAAGCTTGGACCTTGGAGCTGAGCAGCCAAACCTGAGCAGCAACTAGCACTGTCTCAGCTGAGCTGGGATTGGGTTCTGCACCGAAGATTGAGTTTCTGAGAATGGTCGCCTCTGGACGATGCACCATTCACCGTTGAGAGGTTCCTTTTCCGCTACCTTCAGGAGTTCAAACCCAGGAAGGTATGTCAAGGTATGTCAAGGTATGTCAAGGCCAGAGTCTAAGTATGCGCGACGAGCAGGCTGAGCAGGCTTCGGCTTTGGTCTCATCATGTCTCATCGGTAGCATTCTGTAAGAGGTTCCATAAGCAAAGTTCTTTGGTATGTGATCTTTGTAAAGTCATTCATGGCCTCAACAAGAGCTTGTGACATGGCAGACAAGACCCAGGTTGCAAGGAGATGAGCCCAAGCAGGATGAAAACACGTGTTTTCACCGTGGCCTTTTAGGCTTTCAAAACTCGAGATCTGCCCATCCAAGTTCGGAGCAGCGGCCATGGACTTCCCCTTGTAAACACTAAGTTTTGTCTCTCCAGAGCTGCATGGACGAAGCTGCTGTCCATGAGCAAAGGCACGAATCATCGAAACGAATCAATCTCGACGCCTTCCCGTCTCCTTGGCGGACCACTTTGGTTGGATGATGGGCAAAACTTCCGCATCATCATCATCATCATCATCATCATCATCATCATCATCATCATCAGCAGTTGATGTGGCAAAACTCATCACTTCTGTCCTCTGTCCGACTGTCCAAAGATGTGAATCTTCTGAAGTCGAGCCAATCGGAATCCTTCCGTCATGTTCCGTCGGAAGTGAAGGCCTACTACTGTGACTACTGTGTTGCTCTTGAGGGCTATAGGGTAGACATGCCAGATCAACACTTGATGGGAAGTTATAAGATATATGGGTTTTTGCACTTGTGCTCCCAATGTTGTGATCTAGCTCTTTTGCACAATGACTTCAACACTTGGGATTTCTGAGGTGTTCACACAGGTCATGAAAGATACTCGGGCAGCCTTGCTGAAGATTATCAATCAGGAGCGACAAGGCCGGGGGTAAAGCGCAAGCTGGACGTGCTCGGCAAGAGGAGGGCCTGCCCACAATTCATTTTTCATCTCGTTCTTTGCAGGGTCTGGTGGCTTCTTGTTGAAGGCGACTTCCGACGACGGAAGTCGCAACCCCATTGGGTCTACTCATCCAACTCGCAGGGCACGTGGTTTTTTTTGCACTTTTTTACTGTCCTTCCTGTCCCTTGCTTTTGGCGCACGCAGCTCGAGGCGAGCATATCGACCAGGACTTGGTAAAAGGCTCGGCCTGGCAGAGCTTCGATTGGAGCGGGTTCCCGCCATTTCGGTGACGGGTTCCCACCTCGGCTTAAACGCAGCACCGGTCCACCGGGACCAACACCGGTGCTTCGTTGAAGCCTTTGGTCGAAAAGCCCAACGCGGATGGGGGGCTGAAAAGGGTTGGGCCATCTGGTGTGTTCTCTGACCGGACGTAGACTTTCAACGAAGAGCTTCGTAGATCTTGCGACGGGGACGCATCGGTCCCTTTGGTGCCGAGCCCACATGCATGCCCACCTTTTTGTAAAGGATGCTGGACTGCTACTGTAGCTTGAAAGGATTGAAGACGTTGCAGTGAAAAAGATGACTGGTCAAGATCTTGGGAAAGCTACTAGTAACAAAGGGCATCGCTACTAGGAGTAAGAAACTACTAGTAGCTCCTGGCATTACTACTAGTAAGAAGAAGTCACTAGTAACAAGGGCATCGCTACAAGTCAGAAGCTGAATTTTCCCGTGACGCGAACATCGTCGATTTAGCCGTTGTGGTTCTTCCACAAGGGCCACCGGTGTTGGGCCTCTGTTTGACGAGGCGTCATCGAGATCTTCATTGACCTTGGCCTGAACAGCCCAAACCTGTACAACACCGAATTCGAGGCCGTCAGAGGTCCTTCTAGCTCTGGGGGAGAGGTATCAAATTCTCAAAAGATTCAGTTGAGTGATGTGTGTTCTCAAAATATGAACAATCCAGCCAGGTTTAGTCAGTAGAGTCTGTTTAGTCCAGCAGTCTGGGTCCCTCTGAAAATGCTCTGTGGGTTTCTCCACACAAACTGAATTTGTTGACCGGAATTCGAGTTGGGAAGGTGTGCCGCAACAGAATCTGACCCTGGTGCTTGCGATATCAATAAACAGTAGCACCTTTGATATCTTGAAGAGTGTGAAACCCGGCATGCCCCTATTCTGAAGTGGAAGACACCGGTGTCATGCTTGTGCAAAGCCGTTTAAAGGCCTGCGTTCGTCATGTGGGCTCCGTGTTCGGTTGTCGGCCAAGTCCGAACCGCCTGCCGGTGCCAGGAAGCTTTCCTGCCCGCCACTAGCAGCTACTTCGTCCGGCAAGCCTCAGGTGGGTGTTCTCGGTGGCCTCCTTCGGTGCGCGATACTTGGTGTTCAATTGATGAACCCAACAATTGGGATCGATTCGTCATACCGTCATACCGAAAAAATGGGCTGAGATACTTGGGCTGATTCAAGATGCGGCCCCTCAAGAAACGGCCCCTCAGTTGGAGTTCACCTGATCTCTAGACTTTAGAGGCTGCCTCCCACCCTGGCTCATAGGTCCTGTAGCAGGTCTCGACTTGACTCCGCGCCGTGATGGCACCGTTTCCGACTCGACAGGCTGGCTTTCAGAAGACTCGTTCCCTGAGTATCTGCGCAAAGCAGAGGTGCGGAGTGTGGTGCAGAGTGAGAAGCTAGGGCCAAGTCTTGGGGTAGATGGGGATGAAGCCATGTCGATGGCTCTCCAAAAGCGGATGCTTTGTCATGAGCAGACAAGATCCATTGGTGCATCCATGCAAATAGCACTGCGTTCCACAGGTACCTCCCGCGTTCCACAGGTGGTACGAAAATTTGTCACCCAACTGCGGATGAACAAGGTGTCTCTTGTGGTCTCCCTACGAAACCTCACCCGGACATGATCTGCAGATATCAAGAAGGAGCAGGCATGACATAGAGGCTTGACATTGGCTGACATTGGCTCGTTGGTTCCAAGATCGGTTCTCGTGCAGCACATGCGACATGTCTTTCGTGGCTTCCAAGGCGGCGTTGCAAGCGGAAGAGCAAAGATGTTGCAACTATCTCAGCAGGAGACTCTGTGCAGAGCTTTTCCACACATCTTGTTGGCGTCCCCCCTTTTTGGAGGTCTCTCGGGAAAAAAACGGAGGGTGAACGCCCGGGTCTCTGTCGATGTGAAGGGTTGCCGGGTTGCCCAATGTTGCCCACGTGCTTCTCCGAATGGAGGACCTGTCCCGATCGGTCGCGTTGTCGTGTGACGACCCCGCCTCCGCACTCACGGACGGATCGACGCGGTCCAGGACGACTCTTCCGAAATTGAAAAACGCCCGGCGCCCCAGGGAGAGGTCGCTTTCTCCCAGAAGTTCTCTGCGCAGTGTCCAGCGGCAACAAGTCTTCAAAAGATGACCGTTTCTTTTACAAAGGGCCGCGTGGGGAACGAAAGGGGGTCCTTTTCTTTTTTGGTTTTCTTTTCAAACCAGGCATGCGGTTCACTTGGGGATGTTTTCACGACCATTGCCCGGGTTTGGGATCCTTACGCTTTGACCCGGTGGCGATGCAGCGCTACCTCCGTCTTTCCCGATTCTTTCGGGAGCGTCAACATGATCCAGATGACAAAAGTACTAGGAAGAAAACCTTGCAGGGGTGGCCCAGTGCGCATGGCTACCCAGATATTTCTGACTGACCAAAAGACGCTCGAGGATTCGGGGATCCATCCCTTCAAACCAACTGCTCACCGGTATCCTCGCGAACGACGGGCTTGCAGGTGGTGATCCAAGCGGTGTTGGCCGCGCCGCAGGGGCAGCTCTTGGCCGGGCGACCTGGGAGTCTGGGAGGGTTCAGCGTTCAGAGAACAGCTGTTCCAATATGTTCAAAGCCCAGTGATGAAAAGTAGCTCGACCTTTACAATCACAGTGTAGATTGATGAAGATTGTGATCTGACTGTTTCGAACCCTCCAAAACTGTCAGATGTAAAGAAGCAGGAGATTGGTGATTGGTATGTGCCAAAGTGGCTGCTCCCAGTATATGACAAGGAAGATGTGATTTTCTTTGTCCAAGAATACCAAAGCAGAAGTTTGTTCCTTGCACGTCGAGTGACCCCTAACTTATGAGCATAGAGTTTAGACCCCAAGCGCACATCCCAATAGGCCCACGTAGAGCCAGACATTCAAGATTAAAGTTTAAAGATTATTCTGTTTCACCTGAAGTGCACAGAGGGACACGCGCGGCCAGGAAAAAGAGACCGGCGTGGTGTACCTTTTGGACAATGACAAGCGAGAGGACAGTGGCAAAGGGCCGAATAGACAGGAGATCTAAACACCGAAGGGGCTGCCAACTGCGATTGACGGTGTCTTCTCTTCTCTTCTCTTCCCTTCCCTTCGCTTCGCTTCCTTTCCCTTCCCTTCCCTTCCCTTCCCTTGCCTTTCCTTTCCTTTCCTTTCCTTCTTTCCCTTTCCTTTCCCTTCCCCTTCCCCTTCCCTTTCCCTTTCCCTTTCCCTTCCCTTCCCTTCTTGACAAGCTTTTCCTTTCCATTTGAGATGATTGATTTCACAGACCTCATCTTGACTTGTGCTTTCTCAGGGAATCGGTAGCAGTGGTGCTGAAGCTCCCTTTCGATAATACGGTGGCAGATGTCCTGAATCGAGGATTTGGCACGAATGCATCGGATGTTCTCCTTGGTGGAAGATGGCCCGGGTGCTCAGAGAGATCAGAGGGGACAGAGGGATCAGGTGAGGCTTGGGTGATCTTTGCAGAGTGAACTCGATCAGCTGTGCCTGGGTGGGGAGGGGAGTTCTTTCAGAACCTCCGCGCTGGGAGACCTCGTGTTTCAGACTTTTTGGGCGCATCTTGCAGCGGTTGGAGGCGATTTTGTCGCCCTGTTTGTTCCCCACGCAGAATTGGCACTTGGTCCGACTCTGCTGCTGACCGTTCGGACGCAGAGCCGACTCGACTGGAAGGCCTAGCCCCCATCGCCCAGTCCTTCCGACAGTATGTGACCGATAGGCCAGGGTCGGAGGAGGAGCATCATTGAAACTTTCGAAGTCGTCCTCTTTCATTCGACATGACCAAAGAGCTACTAGTATATAGCTTCTTGTTCCTAGTAGCGATGCCCTTTGTTTCTAGTAGCTTCTTGCTACTAGAAGCTACTAGTAGTAAGTTGAGTCACAGCAAGATAGATTGAGATTGGACCGGTTTGGATCCGAGTGAGGAAGATGGTCCAAGAGAACGGGAACCAAAAGGATTCATGACAGGACACGATTGAGACACGTTCACGTTGAGACACGTTCATCAGGGGATCCTTCAGGCTCAACGCAGACTCTGATCAACCACACCAGCTGCCTTTCGCGTCGGGTTGGACTGTCATGAGCGTCCGGTCCCGCCAACGCCAGGGGGAATCAGATTGTGGATGAGCGCGTGGAACAGCAGAAACAGGTGAGCTCGAAGACTGAGGCCTTGAACGCTGGGAGGCCAAGGAGCCATGCAGGAGCTGAGCTTTCACCCCAAGATAGGGGGATTAAACAAGGGAGCTTCAAGTTGTGCTAAGGTTTGGGAGATGTAGTGAATCTGACAGTCTGACGGTATGCACGGGAGTTTCGCGCTGAGAGTTTCTCAGGTTCGTCAAAAAGGCATTTCAAAGTATTCAACAGGCCTTCGGCGTTCTAGATCATGGAGAAGCTAAGGACCCAGCCTTCATCCAGACGTTGCTGGAGCTCCACGACCGCTTCAAAGGCTGGTTGCTTCGGACCACGGCAGGATCCACTTCATTCACACGTGGCGGTGAGGATGGGCATGTTGTGACACAACCTCCGAAGAGAAGCAAGTTGCATCTATCCAATCCCTCAAACCAATAAGGTACAGGTTCTCCCGAAAATGGTCAGTTTCTATGTTTTGTTCTGACACCTTGGACGTGGCCTTCCCTGGTGCGGCCTAAGCTCCGCTGCGCGGCTTCGCCACGGGCGTGCCAAAGAATTTGCGTTTCCAGGCATCGTGAACGAGTGCTTCTCTCAGGATTCGCGCTTTCAGAAGTCTCTTAAAGAAGGCGGGTGTTTTTTTTTGGCTGTTGGGAGCGGTCCAGCCTGGAGTAGAGAGCTGGAGTAGAGAGCTGGATGTCTCGTTCGATCCCTTGGGATCGAGCTGAGAGAACTTGGAAGCTTCTCAGAGCCTGAGGTCACAGTCCGTTCCATTCTCCTACAGGCTTCAACCACTATGACATTGTACTTGAGCAATCTCGAACTTGGATTGATGGACCGGAAGGGCTCTGAACATGGGCTCCCAGCAGGATTGGCCCTGAAACGATGGCAGACGACTGGTTGTTGCTTTCTGCGGTGGTTGAGCTTCAGCTTTACCTCTTGTGGGGCTACTCATCCATTGTAATGGGGATCCGACACAACCTTCTTCAATGCCACTCCATCATTGCTGTGTCTTCTTCCAGAAGGCGCTTCCCCTCCACCGCCTCCCCTGATCATCTCCGCTGCCCAGCCTTTGAAGTCTTCGTGAACCGGGACATCGGGAAGGCCTGGCAGCATCTGAGGTTCAACTCAGACTTGTGGTGCACACAGCAGCACTGAGTAGTTGCGTATAGTTGCCTAGTCTTGTCAAAGTGGTGATCTCTAAGGGCAGTGTCCCGACTCCATCCTGCTGCTGCTGCGGTTTCCACAACCCGCAATCCGCACACCGCGCAGTACTCCTTCGCGGCCTTGATGTCCTCCTTTTGTGACCGGATCCTCAAGAAGTCAGGCGCAGTGGAGAGAGACGGACGCTCCGCAGGAGTTCACCTGCCGGGGGGAGAGAAAACCTGGTCCCTATCGAATCCGATGTAGACTAAGAACCCCTGGAAAAGGTTTGAGATTTGTAGCGTGCCAACCAGATGCTCAAGGATGAATCGCATGGGAACACGTTCACTGGGCGAATCCAAGTCTCACCTTGTGAGGTTTCACAGGCCTCATCTCAGGTCCTCTCAGGTCCTCTCAACGTGGGTTCACCGCAGCGGAGGCGAACGCTTATCCGATGAGCAGGTGGAGAATTTGCTCACAAAGATGGTGTGGAGCCCAGTTCTGGGGATGGTCCCCCCCGATCTAATCCGGCGGAATTGGGGAGCCCGGAAGGATTCCCAGGTGCGATGTTTCGGAGGATTCCCACAGTTGTTGCGGGTTTACTGTTTTCGTAGATGCTTACCGGCTTACCATGTTCATGCCTGTGCCATGAACTACTACACCGCCAATGGGTTCAGAAGGGCATGCAGGGCAAAAGGCTTGGTCCCTGGGAAGAGGGGAGCAGTCTTCCCAACCCACGTGTGAGGAGCTTACACGTTAAACTGTAACAGCTTTCTAAGTCAGTCAAGGCATGTCTGGATGTTGACCGCAGACTTGAGCCAACGAAGATTCACTAGAAGCAGAAAGTCCTGGACCGACTGGTCCAATAATCTTGCGTTCGATGCAGACTGCCCCGGCTTGACCCACAGTCCTCAGCCTGGAGAAAACAACGGAACATAAAATTCGGAAGCCTTCTCGGACGACATGGGAGGCGACTTACGCATGCTCGCTATGTGCGTTTCAGAAAGTTTGAGACATCGACATCAACAGCAAAGGCGACTCCATCAACATTCACGGTTTGACACAGCCATTTGCCATAGCTGCGACGCTGCTGGGGATGCGATGGGTGGCGCTTGGTCGGAGGAGGAGGAGGCAGGAATGGCCGATATGACATGTGCATGCTTGTGGCCAATGCCAAGTAAATGAAGCTGAGGCTTGGATTCGGGGTGTCACCGAAAACCACGCTGGCAGCGGTTTCTTCTGCTCCTGGTTTTAGTGGCGCCTTTGGGGCGCATTTGAGCAGTCGTTAGACTCCCCCCCGCTGTGGCTGGAGGTGTGTGCTGCGCTACCTCAGCAGGTGATCCTGCAGGTCCCACAAGGAGAACCTTTGGAGGACCGCATTCAGGAAACCGGGGTGACACGGAGGATGAACCGTTTCATGAAACGTTAGAGATCGTTTGAGGTCGCCTTTTGAGTTTTGTTCTTTTTGAGGTGAATTGGTGGTCTTTGCACATCCTAGAGCTGGTCAAACGAGGCAAACCGGATGAACACCCAAGGAATAAGTCTACAAACTACTTCCAAGAGTCCTCAATTTCAAGAGTTGTGACTCATGATACATTTGGTCAATCCTGAGCTGGGTAGTGAAGAGGTGGTTTGAACGTGAGACTACAATTTTGTCAGAATGATTGCATCACCTTTGATTTGCAACGATGCTTTTTGTGTACTAGGATTCGTGGTGCGATACCCTTTGTGAGGGTGGCCCCCAATTGTTAATGGTAGATGATCCAATGATCCAAACAAGAGATTTGCAATGAAATGTACTTTTACAGTACCATACAGTACCCTTTTCGGTGGCTTGCACAGCTTGGATTCTGAGGTCGACGGAACCACCGCCGACGACGGACCGGCTCGGACGGCACATGGCCTCTGCACCAAGGGCGGAGCTTAGAAAGACCCTGAACCCACTCTTATTATGCCCTACAGGCTACAGGTGTATACTTGGGCACCCCATCCACATCGCAACTGGCCTAAACTACCGGTGTGCATGTGGCGTGTGCATCACAGGCTCTTCAGCGCGGCGCTCGCACGAATGCGTTGCCGAGCCACTTGGGGACGACCAAGCAGGTGAGGTGACGGGGGCAGCCAGTTGAAGGCGAGTAGCCTAAAAGATCCTAAAAGATTGGATACACATGCACATGTTTTATAAATATATATTAACAACCTGCAGTATGGAGTATTTGGGCGATATCTACAATCTACCGGGAAAGGAAAGGCTTTTTTCACTTTGGCAAAAGAAGGTTGTCCTTCACGGTACGTGTTGGGGGGCTGCTTCCATTCTGTTTCATGTGTGACAGTATAGGAGGATCTTTGGAGTATCCACTAAAATCACAGTTTCTGTGAAGCGTTCTCATGTCAGATCGCATCACCATCGAACACCCATGAACCCTTTTGGATGCGTTTGGATTTTGGTGGATCCTTACAGACTTCAACACGGCACAGGCTGTTCCGCTGCGCCCCAGCCTGATGCTGGAAGCCGAGCCCAGCCTCGAGGGAAATACGGTCGCTGGGCGGCGACTGGGTAGTGGTCATCTCAACCGCTCTTTTCGGTTCAAAGGGACATGAGACCACCAAGCCTCTCGACAGGATTTTGCGAAGCGCATGCGGTTCCGTATGTGCTTCTTCTTCTCTCGACCCCGTCGACCCTGTGAATTTCTGGATCGACGTTGGCGTTCTTGGAAACGTCGATGATTCTCATGTTTTTGGAGTGACATGGACTTACATGTGTACTTTTATCCGGATGGAGCTGTCAAACACCCGTTCAAGCTGAAGAACGACTCGTGTTGGACTACCAACCAGCTATTGGGACTCGCCCCACAATGCCCTCATGGAGCTTGGTGTATGTCTGATCTCACAAGAAGTGACTATACCCGTCCGGCCAGCCTGGCTAGGATGGGGTGGCTTGACCCCCTGGCTAAAACGCATTTTAGCCAGGGACCCGACCCCATTTGGGGCTGGCTAATTTTGAACATCATGGATCATGGAGCTAGACCAGGGAGGCTAGAATGATCAACAGATGTTCAACAGATGTTGGACCCCCTCATTCTAGCCAAGTCACTTTAGCCACAGTGTCTTTTTTGAAGCCTTAGGCCAACAGCAGTCAATAATACTAACAGAGGTTGGACTAGGTAATTTTAGCTGAGTCAAGTTTACTATTATTGAGTTGTTCTGACATGCATGCCCTGTGCACATTTTGCACCTCTCCACAGCCACATGCATCGAACACCTGTGAAGCCTCAGTTTGTTGTCCAGGAGGTGCAAGTTATGACAGTCTTGTGAAGCCATGCCATGCTTCACACTTCCCGTTTTCACTGCTGCGTGTTTCGACGTTATTTCATCCAATCTGAAAGGAAGGTCATTTTTCTTGGATATATGCAGCAATCTGTCATGTTTCTTTCTTGCGAAAATCCGCCTGGATGAACTCTTGAAGCCATTTTGGCTGTCAGAATTCTCACGAGAGATGCATCTCGTGCGGGTGCCGGTGGGAGGCAAGGGCTTAGGCCTTTTTGCCCAGGGAGCCATCAATGAGGGAGAGGTTGTGGGGCACGGGATGTGCCAGTGGATGAACCACTCGTGCAATCCCACATGTGCTGTTGGCAAGGAGCGCACAGTCCCTAGGCTTGATAACTAGCCCTTTCCTGAGTATTCTTAGTGCTTCTTATAGATCTTATAGATCGTACAGGTAAGGCCTCAAATCGTTGGAGATGATGGTATTTGGTGACAAAATATGCAACTCCGGTTTCATCCGTGTTGATTGATCAGGTTGTCGCCAAGTGTGACATTGCAGTTGGGGTGGAGCTCACGGTGAACTATTTAGTCATTCCGACGTGTTTGACAGGAGTGGTTGGGAGTTGACAGGAGTACACTGCTCCCCGATTAGATTTTCTTTGGCTCAGGGAGGCATTGCGTGGTAGTGTGTGGTATTATTGTTGAGCAATGGCGTTCATGTGGTGGTTCTTGATGTGGCTGGGAGCTACCGAGGGAACGAAGCATTTGGACACAACAACGGGACTGGCAGAGGAGCAGTGGTTTCGTGCATGGGAGCACATGCCATACCTCAATGAAATCTGTCGCTTGCCAGAAATAAAAAATAGGAAGTAATAAAGACCAACCGCGGGTGTTTGAAAGATATTGTTTTGGAGTTATTTGGGTGGGGTAAGCCCAATACAGTAAGTGTAAAGATTTGAATATCAAACTGCCGACCTCGCAGGTCAGCGTTGGATCGGACAGCAGGACCTTGCATGTGTCGATTTCTACAGCCGCTCCCGCAAAGTGGCCAAAACCTTCGAGAAGCACGGCAAGAAGGCAGTCGCCTTTGACATTGCTACAAACGGTGCTGAGGACATCCTGTCCCCAGACGGTTTTGAAATGGGTCTATCTCTGGCTCTTTCGCCTTTTGGGCAGAACCATCAACGATTTCATTTTGTTCTACTTTGAATAGTTTCGCAGTTTGCTCTTGTAAAGGTTTGAGGAGGAAGCAACAAAAAATATATCCTTCCACATTACTGGGTGATGACAGCTCAATAAAATGCTGGCATGCTGACCTTTTCTGCTGTTTTCATGTGTGGATGTTGGC
>CAXAMN010011991.1:73715-101563 GCA_963970005.1 Durusdinium trenchii
TCAGTTTGGTCTGGAGGTTGGGTCCCACAACAACAGCTGTTGAAATAGAGACTGTATAAAATCAGGGGCCCCAAGACTTTGAGCGCATCAGTTTGCCCTAGATGTTTCCTACCTGAATTTTATCCTGCATATTTTCTCGCAAAATTCGATCTCGTAGGCAGAGAATTAGTGGCATTTGCACCTTGGCTATCTTTGCTGCGCCAAGGAAGTCACGCCCGCACCATTTGCTTTGGAACATTCTGGTGCGATATGAGTGGCAGCCGAGATCTGGGCATGATGCCCTCAGCCTATTGTGGCTATGACGGGCAGAGCGATGCTCAGGCGGCTATGCTGCTGAACCCATGGCACACCGTTCACATCCAACCAGACGCAGTGAATGCAGCGGATGCAAGCATTCCTTGGTGCCTGCGAGGCGCACTGTTGACAAACTGTGTCTTGAGCTTGTTGCAGAGCGCAGTGATGCACCGAAAACTGAGTTTGGAAACTCGGCTGGAAAATGCGCTGTGCACGCACATATTGCTTGATCTTGGACGAATGATGTCCCTTGAACGGGAAAAAGATCTTGGAGTCAAGCGTGGAAGCCTTTTCTTTGACTCCGCCACAATTCGAAATCTCAAGAACTTGGTTGGCTGTGTCGCCATCGTTGCAGCCTCTTTGCCAGATGGATACGCTTTCAAACCCTGGAAGATGTGTGAGCTGCCGCTGGAATGGCACTTTGGCATGTTGCGTGGACAGTACACTTCTGCCCAGATGAGTGTGAGAGATTTCATTCAGGCCGATGCGATTCTTGGAGCCAAGACAGTTCGCAAGCAATCCAAGGTTGGCCAAGAAGCGGTTCTCCAGTTGTCGGAGTTCGAGGCCATGGGACTTCCACAGAAGCGGCTTTCTGAGGAGCAGTTTCAAGCTGCAGCGACGAGAGCAATGAAGGCGGCTTTTGAATTGATGGAGCGCTGTTCCACCATGACCAAGGTGCAGATCCACAAAGCATACATGGCTTACTGCGCAGGAAGGCAGTCCGAAGAATCAGATGAGGACTGTCAGAGAGAGGGCAGGATCCATACAAAAATCTGGGACCTCAGCCACCGCAAATAAAAATAATACAGCAAATACAAAATAACATAATAAGCGTAATATACTGTAACATAATATAACAAGATCAACACGTATTGCAAGTTTTTTAAAGAAGCATCTTTTCTTGGCTAGTGCTGTTTCGCATGTTTCGCAGGAGGAGTGCGCTGACGATGAAGAGGATGAATTGTTGGTTGATGATGATGGTGCGATGGGAGAAGATGACGGGAACAAGCGCATCAAGCACAGCAACACCGACAGAGAATGCTTCGACGTTTTCAAGCAGATTCAGGCCAGGGAGAAGCAGGCGTCAGGATTTGTGGGAACAGAGGGTGCGGAGAAACATGCCAAAATCACCCTCGACCGAGAAGAGGTGATTGAATGCTTGAATGCAAAGCCTGCGGAAGGGGAACCCGGCCACAAGCCCCTGGCCGGAGACATTCCTGCCAAGACCCTCTACGAATTGTTCCACCATCCATCAGTGCAGGAGGATCTCCAGAGTGACCGGATTTGGATCCACTTGTGGAAGCTGGTTGTCAGGCTCCGGACAGAAAAGGGCCAAGGCTGTGACACAGGCTTCATCAAGAACCACCGAACTTGCAGAATGAGAACTGCCAACCTAAATTGGCACCAGCAGTTGGAGCATGCCTGCAGACTCGTGAACATGCAGAACGGTTTGTCCGCAAATCGTATCAGTCGCATGCAGGCTTGGAAAACCATTGCTGCGTCCAATGCTCGCAAGGTCCTCCAGATGGATGCTGATGCGCTTCCAGATACCTTCCATGCAGGTCAAGTTGTTTTGGCTTTGCCGCCCATGGAACCTCCTGCTTGGCGTGTGGCTGTTGTCCTTGCCGTTTGGGTGATTGCTGGAAAGAAGGTGAAGCCGACACATTTACCAATGCCCACAGACAAGGTTCACTCCATGCGTCTTTGCCTGATGGACCCAGTGGAGGGGGACATGGAGGGCACTTTCCGGGCCCATTCGGAAAGCATCTCAGTTGTTGCAACACCATTTCGCGTTGCTTGTGTGCTAGGGGTAGAGTCAGAGAGCCCCCCATTCGGATTGCTTCCAGTGCAAGCTCGACCAAGATTCCTTGCATGCAGTGCAGCGGGCACATTTGATAAAGCATTGGCCGAAGAACCTGTTGGAGAAGGCAGATGGCTCAGCGCCAGCAAAGACCAGCACAGCGCCAGGAGTCAATGCATCTCCAAAGGCTCGAAAGCGGACTCGTGATGTGATCACCTCTCCGCAGATCGTGAAGGGTAAGCATGACAAGCCAGATGACCCTGCCTCACCCGAGAAGAAAGATAAGAAAGATAAGAAAGCCGCCGTCGAGGAAAAGGAGAATCCTGGGAAGGGCAAAAAGCCTACCACCAAGAAGAGCCAGACACAGAGTCAGGCTGCCGTGGTGGACAAGGAGATCTCTTTTGTTCCAGGGCCAGCAATTTTTCCCTTCCCCCCCAAACGTACGCTCAAACGATCTCAAATGATCTCAAACGCGGGTGGGGGGGCTCGTCATGTTGTTTATCCGGTTTTTTCTATTCCGCCCACGGTATCCAGAAAGAGCAACACGTGTCCGAAAGCATCGAAAGCCGAACAGTCTATCAGTGTCAATGGACCCCTTTCTGGTCCGCTGAGGTTCCGGACAGCTTTCGCAGGTCAACGGACGGGGACAAGAACATCAAATTGCAGATGCGTCAGCTTCTCAGGCTCTACTCTGATGCCTTCCCCGATCACCCGCTGACCGCAAAAGAATTGAATGGCCTTGAGTGGGAGGAGACTGTACAGCGTGCGCCGCAGTATTTCTCCAACCTTTTGGCCAAAACCCGTGCACGAAATCAGTACTCCAGCAGTGTTTTCCATATCTTTGCTAAGATTTCGGATCAGCTCAAGAGCAAGCCTCCCCAGCGAAGTGCCTGGATGGCATTGCTTCGAGAAATCCCCGCTGGATCTTTAGGACTCTAGGATACTCTAGGCTCTGTGTGCCCAAAAACCAAAGCGAAAGCAAACTCATAGCCCGTTGATGGTTTAAGATTTTGAAGTCTTTTTTTTCTGCTATAAGATCTATAAGACAGTGCTCACAAAGTGATGGATGGGCACACAAAGTCTTCACAATAGCCACTCAACTATTTCTCAATTGCAACCAGCATGATTTGCAAGTTGCTCGTGTTTGCTAGTGTCCTACACTGCTGACACAGCAGCCAATACACAAAAACTTGGAGCGAAGCGTCTAAAATCAGGGGGGGCCGACGTTGAGTGCTGTGTACAGGGGTGGTTTGTCAGGTCCATTATTTCCCTTTGGAGCTCAAGATCCCAGCATGTCAAAGTGTATATATGGTTGGGGTAGTTGCATTTTATCTAGGATTTGGCTAAAACGGTCCAAATCAAGCTCTATCTTGGGTTCCTAGATTTTATCTAGGGTTTGGTGGCTAGGATGAGGTTGGGTACCCCCATCAGCCAGGGTCCCAACCCCATGGGTGCGGCCCAGACGGGTATAGTGACTGGCTTCAAGCTATATACGGGTCCCCCCCTAATCTACCACATTTTGCAGGGCATTATGCTCACCCAACTGTTCGTCAGTAAAGATTGACTCAAAAAAAGACGTCTCAAATGAGTGTAAGAGATACTCAGAGACCACTGCGAAGGCGACCGATGCAACGTGCGCCGACTTTCTTGGAGCCTCAGGTCACTGTGCCCCTGCGTGCTACGAAGGCAGGCCGACTCAGTTTGCTGACGGGTGTGCCTGCCGCGGTGAGCTTCGGCTGGCCGCACTACCGGGCGCGCTGGGAGGCGCAGGTGCGGCGTGGTATGGGATGTGCGACGGGGTATGTGAGCCAAGCAAGGGACAGTAGGTGTGGCAAAAACACGATTGTGCTGGCGTCTTTTGAGTAGCTTCCTGGTCAAGAAAGGCTACTACATCTTGGCCAGCGGGAAGCGGTTTTCGTTTTCGTTTCTGCAGCAGACCCACAATGAGGTGTTATTTGCGCCCGTTGTTTCAGGTGAAGACCGGTCAGATTCTCATGTTGCTGCGGGCAAACCTTGACCAACTCATCCAACCGACCTGAAGTGATGGATTTCGATCGCCTTTGGGTAAGGAACCAGGACAGTGGGCAGGATGGGTCTTGGGCTCCAAAGACCGTGTCTTTGACTCCCAGGTGCCCATGGGCAATCAGCGTGTGTGCCTGCAGGGTGTGCGGCTGGACGAAGTGCATCCAACACACTTTTCTTTGCCCCTTGGAGTTGTTGCAACCGCCAGGGGTTGACCCACCGGCCCGGGTTCCCTTTTTTCACATTCGGTCTATGCTTGATTTTGACAAGTGCATAGAGGGGGGTACAGACAGGTCAATGGTCGATTGGCTGCATTTGGACTCACCGTGGTCTTGCTCTGCTAAAGAATTCAGTTTTACTGCCAAGGCATATTCATTGGAAGGCTTGAGCTGCATGTGTTGTGTCAAGTTGAGCCCTCTGAGGCATGTGTCAAGTTCAGTGGATGAGGCACAACTTGGCACGTCCAAACAGCAAAGGACAATAGATCGACCCTTCCGGTTCCCACCCACGTCCGAATCCCTGCCACTCTCTGATGACCTTTTCCACTGCCTGACCTGGTGTTTTTGTCCAAAGACTTCAACACGTGAACCGCTTCTGAGTCCTCCAACTGTGTTGTTTTCTTCAGGGCGCTCTTACTGCATCCCAGCGACGCCGTCCATTGGGATGCACCACCGGCGGATGGCACGGTCACGCGCCGTGCGTTTAACGCGCGGAACGTGTTCGGTGTTTCGGTGCGTCCAGAACCGACCTTTTTGCGAGGGTTTGGAGGGAAAGAGGGGTGCTTAACCACCCCAAATTTGATTTTTAGGCTGCTTGGATTCACTGCTTTTTGGAATTAATCTACATTCAAGTTTTTTGGGATACTGCGATACTGCCATCATTTGCATTTGGTTGTCCCATGGGTCCTAGCTGACTTCATTGCGTTGTGGTTGGACGTCCATCCGTCCGGATTTGCGATCCAATTCCCACGTCCGTTGGGCGAAGCCCGTGGACGGCGGCCATGGACAGGGTGAGACTCGGAAGACGGGTGTATCTTGAGGGAATGATCGGTGCGCAGATGGAATCTGAATCCTACGGTTACAATAAGCTACTGGTAACAAGTGCATCGCTTCTAGTAACAAGTGCCTTACTAGTAGTAACAAGAAAATGGTAGAAACATTAAATATAAGTAGAATTAAGTTTAATTAGAATTTAATAACATTATAATGACTCGATCTTTTTGGATTTCTATGGTAACTTCCGGGGAACTTTTGGTGATGCTCCCCTATCGCGAGCCTTTCTCCGTCTTTCGGGATTCGGCCTTCCTTCTTCTGGCCTCGGGTTTTGGGTTTGCAGCTCGAATCGTCTGGGCTGCTCTGCAGATCGTGCTTTGCTTGTTAAGGTGATGATCTTCTGCCAGAAGAGGCGAAACCGATGCTCGGCAAGATCATGAGACCGACCAAGTTTCATCACTCCGAGCTGTTCATTGAGCTTTTGCCCAATCCCCGCCAATTGGCGGTGGTGTTAGCATGTGTTAGTAGAGAATGAAGAGCCAGGATACAAGTGATGAGGGGAGATCTCCGTGCCTTGCACTCAACTCTTCAGCTTCCATGCTCCAGGATATCAAACATTTAACACATCAAGGGTTTTTTGTTGCTAGCCGTTAGTGGAACTAGATTTATAGAGTATCATCAGATGCACTTGTGTTACAACACTTGTAACCCATATGCTTCATGTTCGGGCAACTTGAGGATGATCATCCTGCATGAGGATTTCTTCAAATCGGTGCAATTGGGGACCCCAATTCCCTCGAATCGTGTTCACATCGTGCGGCCAACGCAGCTCCAACGCGGCAAGGCCTTCAAGTGGAACACCAGGTGGTGGCGTGGCAGGGGGAGCTCTTCAGGCTGCAGCACTTGTTCGGCCTCCAGGTCGGACTGGACAATTCGTCGGACTGGCACGTTTGTGCCTTCTTTTAAAGTCGTTTTAAGTCGTTTTTAAGATTTGATAGGGAAAGAGGTCTGGGAGAGCGTGCCGGTCGCATGTTGAGCCTTTTTTCAATAGCAAGTGGGAAACAATGCTTTGCAATCGGCATTAGGGTTTGGATAGAGACCCTTTTGGGGTATGAATTTAGGATTCTCATTCACAGGCTCAGATTTTCTTGGCGTCAATAAGTTTTCAAGAAACTCATTTCGCTTTTGTCGAAGTTTTGGAGGCTTTGAGCTTTAACTATGGACGCCGTTGACGTCGCAGGAAGCCAACCAGGAAGGCCACGAAGAGAGCAGCCGAAATTGCCGCTCGGTCTGGTTGTCGAGCCTTGAAACTGTGCTCCACCAAGGGAAGAATGCATGGGTCATGGGCCAAAAGCCATCCAACTTCTATAATTGCAACCCAAAGCGGCCACTGAGCAATCATTCGCCCATTGGACAGTGCAAAAAAGATGGGTCAACGCGTGGCTACCAACAATGAGACAGAGCTTTTCGTCTTCCTCAGGTTTAGACTCACAAGTCTCCGCCAGTTGAGCAATTCCCACTGTGCTTCGGTGGAGGCATCCTTTGAACTGTGCATAAGGGCGGATGCACTTGTATCAAATTGCCAAAGCCATCCTGTGCAAGAAACAGTAAACCACCAAAAGCGCCGATTGGATTGTGATACAAATCACGAGACAGAGAATCTTCCACACAAGAATTGCTGGGTACTGGTATCAGAGCAACACACAGCATTTTAGCACTTCTTTGCTGCTGTGCGACGGTTTAGCCTTTCTGACCATTTGTAAGCTGTGGTGATGAAAGCTCTCCAAGCACCAAGTCGAAGCTTATGCTGGGCCCTTGTGGCCCTTGCGCGAACAGTTGTAGCGATGCAGCTCCTGTGGCAAACTCACATCAGCAGCAAGCATCAGCATGCGGTTCAAATCAAATGAGATACAGTAAAGTAACTAGTAAAATTATCTAATGTTCTTTGAGACAAAGTGGACCTTCCTGGTTTCCTTGCAGCACTCCCAATGGCCCAATGACGGTCTTCTTTCCGTGTTTTGCTTATTCGTCGGACATTTGTTGAAGGCTTTTTATGCCCGAATTCCTGAGATCCTAACAACAACAGCAAATTCAATCTATATTTGGATGGAAATCAGTATACAAGAATGCACTTTGGGCCGTTTCAAGAATCATTGAAAGAACCCCATGTGCTGTTTATATTCGGATGCATGTACACCGAACCAGCATAGAATCATCGTTTGCGGACAATTGGTCCTGAACATATGAGGTGTCATTTGCCTTACCAACCCAAAGAACACCGCTCTGCTACTTGGCTCGGGTCGTTTGGTTGTACTGTACTTACTCCAAGCCCTGAGGCAATTCCATTTTGGCAACGTCATTCAGACCTCCGATGTTTCAGTCATAAGATCCCGGTGGCCAAGCAATGGTTTGCCTGAGACTCATCACCATGATATTGAAAGCCAAACCAACCCCAAACCAGCGGAGTGGTGTTTAAACTGTGAAGGTATTGAACGCCTGGAAGTTTTGTGGCTACTTAGCATACCCGGCTTCAATCCTGAGAAGATGGACCTTTGGGCTACTTCACATCTCAACTTGTTTGTCTCCAAGCTCTCAGACAATTTTGCTTCCAATCGAGGCTGACTACATCCCCTTCAGGATTTTGTCCCCTCGTATATTTGCTGGGATTTTTTGGGGAACCACAAGTCCATCAGCAACTTGCAGTACATCTCGTTTCCAGAAGTTTTAGACATGTACGAGGATGCGTGTTTCTTTTTTTTGAGCAACGTGTCGGATGGTCCCGACACTGTCGACAGAGGGGACGCTGTTGCCACAGGAAACCTTGCAACCACTTCTGCTGTTGCCACTCCTGTGCGCTCACCTTGCGCCTGAGCGAGGGACGATCCCGCTGCCCGTTGTGCAGGGTCCAGGTGCCTCGGGCTGGCGCCGGACACGCGGGGCGATTCTGTGGCTGAACATCTTCCCATTTGAAGGGCCTTACTGCAGTGTTGGTGGACATTCACTTGCCACAGGTGTTTAGGTGGTGTGCCGGTCCATGCAGTCTTGGGCTAGCCCAGGCAACATGGTGCCAAGATACTGGAACATCGACTAAGGATGGAAAGAAGGACAGAACAGAGCATCCACAGAGTGACAGTCAAAGAAGGACAATCCCTGAGGAGCCTGGTGGCTCGCCCACATGACTCTCCAAACATCATCTTGGATGTGCTAACTAGTAGTACACTCCCAAAGGATTGATAAGTTAAACCATGGTGTAAACGCAGTAAACTCATGTAAACCACACTACACAGACTACACACACTACACCTAAAAGTTAAGTTTTGTAAGTTTCCCTAAAAATCTAGGAGCCAAATCATTAGTGCGAGCGCTCCTTCAAGGAAGCTTCCCTTGAAGAAGCGTGAGCTATCGTCCAGTAGGTAGTAGCTTAAGTATTGCTAGTAGCGAACTAGTCACCCTTACAACAATTAAGTAGGCGCCTACTCCAAAAAACACATCTATTTTGGTCGGTGCCAAGTCTTTGAGAGGTTGGATCAGTTAGACGTCGGGCCGCTGGGATCGATTCGCAGAAAGGTCACGGATTTGTTGCGCTTGGATGTGGCGAGTGCAACTTGGATGAAGTCTTCGACCTTGTTACTAGTAGTAGCTCCTTATTACTAGTAAGGCACCTTGCTACTAGTAGCAATGCCCCTGTTACTAGTAGCTTCTTATCTCTAGTAAGGAGTTTTCTTGTTCAAGAGTCGTCTTCCGCAGTCGTCTCAGACTGGTGGCTTTTGGAATTAGACATTGATCCGCGGCAGTATCCGATGTGCAAGGATTGCCCGCAAGAGATGGGGTAAGACATGGCTGGTTTTTGCCATCAGCGACGTGTTCTTCATCCAATCCACTTTGCACATGGCATCTCCGTGTTGGAAGCCTCAGACAAGATTCTCAAGGACCAATGAATCAGCGATCCATATATGAATATGATCCATCAACTTGGCTCAGGAAGCCTTGGATGATCCACCTGCAGCTGATCCACTTGCGGCTGCTCCACCTGCAGCTGATCCACCTGCGGCCGATCCACCTGATCTCCCTCTGCCGCTGGCGAGTGCGCCACCACTCGTGGAGACCTCGGCAAGCGCGCCGCCGGAGACGGTCGCTGAGAGCAGCATGGATGCATCAGGAACTGTTCCTGTGCGAGTTGAATGTCTTCAATGTTTTAGCAAGGAACCACGTGGCAAATTGGCAAATGCTTTCTTTTTGCGCGCTTTTTCAAACAAGCATTCAAACTTCCTTTTGCTGACAGGAAGGACAACTAGGCCAGCGTACACCCCAAACAATGTCAGCAATATTTTTAAGTGTCAACTCCCTGAGTTCTAATGTTGGTGTAACGGCCGGCACGTAAACAAAACATCATTAAAAACAACAGTTCCTGATGCCTGAGTCACATGTGAAAAGCAAAGGGGTATATCTAATATATATATATATATATCATGAAAAATGCGAGGATGATCTCAAATTTGAAACACTGCATCACTGTTGCATTCATAGTCACACGGCGGTGGATACAGAAAAAGCGGCGTGGCCAAGCAGCCAGCAAGGCCCAGACAAGGCTGTGGTAAACGGGCCGACAACGTGGACACCGGAGAGGCAGAGCCACGCAGCTTGCGCCTATTTTTTCCGCAACAGCGAAGCTTTAGGGGTCTTGAGCCATAGTATAGACTTCGGAGCAGATCGGAGCAAGCTCCGGAGCAGCTTCCGGAGCAGGTTCTGCGGCAAGTTCTGGGGCAGACTCGGGAGCAGGTTGCGGAGGGGTTCCGGAGCATATATTATATACACCCATCCTACTTATCCTACTTCTTGCCTTGCCGTCAGCTCCGCGTCGTCAACAATACAACCTTGAGGAGCACTTTGCTACCACGCTCCTGCCAGGGCCCACTCTCACGACTGAAGGCGACTCCGATATGTCGCCGCTGAGTCCCACCTCCGCCCGCGGAGCATGGCCCGAGCCCAAAACGCTGACTTGCAGCAAGTTTTGTGCCCAGGCAGACCCGAGCCAGGACACACAAACCCTGACAAGGCGGCGCGGCCAACAGGACAGACAAAGCATGGACTGGACTATGACATCAAGAGGACAAGAAGGGGGGCACAGGGCTGGACATCAAGAGAGGACAACACCCGGAGACAAGGTTCAAGGGTGCGGCCAGAGAGTGTGGCCAGTGTTTTGTTCTTAAGAGCTTGGGGAGCAGCTGCAAGCACTAAGCACCAGGACGACAAGAAGAAGACACCAGGAAGACAAGAGAAGGACACCAAGAGACAAAAGAAAGAAACCAGGAGGACGAGGAGGACACCAGGGGACAGAAGGAAGTGCCACAAGGACAAGAGAAGGAAACCAGGAGGACAACAAGAGGACACAGGCTTGGCCAGCACGGCCAAAGCACAACAAGAAGAGGAAGCCAAGACAACAAGAGACAGAAATTAGGAGGACAAGAGGAGGACACCTGGAGGTGTTGGTGTTAGCCAGCGCGGCCAGAGGACAACAGCAGAGCAACTGCAAGCGCCAGGGCGACAAGAAGAGGACACCAGGAGGACAAGAGAAGGATACCAAGAAGACAAGAGAGAGAAACCAGGAGGACAAGAAGAGGACACAAGGTTGGCCAGCGCGACCAGAGGACAACAGCAGGACACCTGCAAGCACCAGGAGGACAAGAGGAGGACGGGACCCGGATACAGGGTTCAGGGGCGTGCCAGAGACTGTGGCCAATTTTTGTTTTTCTAAAAGGAACCCCAAAGAAGAATTTACAAGTTGAACCCCCATTAAACGGGTCAAACCAAACTAATCTCGGGCATCCTTTCATCAAAAATCAACCCCAGACCTCTGGTGACTCTAGTTCAGGTGGGCTTGTTTTCCAAGAACCGTTGCATGGGAACTTCCATTTTTTGGAAGAAACCATCTGTGGGTGGGTTGTGCATCCCCAACCTCTAAGGCGCGCTGCCACTGCGTGCCCTGCGGCGTTTGGGCTGTGAGCTGCGGCAGTTGGAACGCCAGCGGGAGGAGCTGCGGACCGCGCACGCGTTTCTTGGCGATGGGATGCGATTGGAGGGTGGACCGGTACGGACCCAGGAGCCAGGACATGATTTTCGGAGATGGGAGGGCAGCCATAAAGGGAGGAGGGTGGAAAGACAACGGATTGCTTTGATTTGTGCTCCACATGAGCTTGATTGAGCTTGTGTGCTCGAGTACCGCTTTGAGGAGGGAAGATGCTCCATTCAGATCACAACATGTATTGTACTTCCAAAACATTGCCTGTTGTATGGATTTCTATGGATTTTTACATATTCTTACTATCCCCAAGACCGTTGTGGAAGGGGAACATGGATATGTCCTTCAAACTCTTGCCGCTCTTCAGCCAAACCCACCTCCAGAGAAACACACTCCAAGTCATGCTGTGAGGAGAGGGGTCGTTTTACCGTAGCAGACTCTTCATCGAAAAACATGCAACCCTTGTTCGTCTCTTCAACATTTTGTAATGTAAGATTGCTACATCGCGTGGGACTGCTGAAACATTCTAATTCTGTCATGTGTGACAACTCACAACCTGCTTTGCTGTTCAGTGACTCGCAGCTGGCCAAACATATTCGTTTCTCTATCCGAGGATGGAACTCTTGCTGGCTGACCCGGATGGAAATGATTTGCGCTTGTGGACCATGCGGCTCTACAGCGAAGGCGGATCCAAAGATACGAGGGCAGAACAAACTCATCGAAATCAACGACATAAGCAACCACCCCAGGATCACGACCTAGTGCTTTATTGATGTCCAAGGTCCCTGCCCTTTCTAGCCACATTGCGAACCACCTGCAGGCTTTGTTGAAGCTCCGAGAATCAACAAACACCAGGCAAAGGGGAAGAAAAAGAATCATCAACACTGAACACAATGCAAAACCATCATCCAGCAACTGACTTTTTTTGTGAGTCTCTCTCTCTCTCTCTATTTCTGATGTTCGACGGATCTTGTCTTCAGACCTGGCCGACCGACCCTTCTGACCGACCAGGTCTGCGCTCCTGTGCGCTGGGTGCCGAACTGCGGCGCTGCCAGGTCGAGGCCGTGTGGAGCCCCGGTCCGGCGTGGCGGTCCGACAGTGGAGCCCTCGGACGACCGTGCCCTCGGAGTATGAAGTTCATCCTCCTGCCACGAGGAGTTAGGTGCTTCAAACGACTTCTGGCGTTAGGGACTTCATTGACGGACATGATGTCCTGTGATATGCCAATTGTAGATTCATGCGGGTCTGTGCGAAATTCATAGTGACAAAGGACACCAGACCCAGCCTGGACCGGGGTCCTCCAAGTGCAACCGTGCCCGAACGACTTGGATGCCTCATTTGAATGTGCGATGTTCTGGTTTTCTGGATTGCTGCTTCAGCCTTTGAACTGTTTGACATCGCACGAACTGCGACAGGGAAGAATAAGAAATAACCGAACCGCGATGCTCAGGTGGAACTGGAGCTTTGGATTCCCTCAACCTTCCCCACCGCTCCGCCCGCGGTGCGCGTGATGCGGCCCCGCTTCCGACCTGGTGGGGGCACTCAGGGTCGGGCCAGGTGGCAAAGATGGGATCACATGTTGGAAGAAATTGGACTGGATCCACAGATAATCTGGTCCTCCATATTGGGTGGATTCACCTATACCATCCAATAATTTGTTTGGAGAAATCTGATCAATTAACATCCTGATAGTCATCCTGATCAATATGGGCTCGTGACCCACCTGAAGCACCTCCATGAAGCGAAAGAGCGACACCAGGTAGGTCAAGCCAGTTTTGTCATCGCTCAAATCCAGTTGTGCAAGTCCAAGGTATCCCGGTGCCATGACCCACAGCCATATGGAGATCATATAACATCACATGTGGATAAAGACACCCCCGTATGGGCCATATGGAGATGCAAAACCATCCTGGTAGGGTGGGACAAGAGACTGTAGGAAAGTCCACGTTTGGGTGTGAATGAGAGGAGGTTTGGCCTGGTTGGCCATGCGTGTTTGATTCATCCATTGGTTGGGGGTGCCGGCGAGTTTGCTCTGGCTTTGCCTTGCGAGCTTTTCAACATGCGACTCAGCCATGTCAAGAAAGGCAGAAACAGAAGCAATGCACCAACTCACACCCTCGTGAACAAAGGAATTGTATACCAACCAGTTCAACTTCGCCCAAAAGCGCAGGAGGTCGGATTGTTGGATCTTGCCACAAGACCAGGAGGTTTCTCTCGAAGCGTTCAGCCACATGCTTAGGCAGCTTCTGGGTGCAGGATCAAGGCGCACTTTGCATGGAGGTCCTCACCAGTCATGTGGCTAGGCTTGCTCAGCAGGGGCTTCTGGCGGGTGTCAGTGTTTTGTATTTTCCTTTGAGGGTCTTTGGGTCTTTTCCGAGTGGCATGACAGTAGTTGGTAAGCGCTCGTGCAAAAGAACCCTCTTGCATTTTTGGCTTCTTGACCTTCCGATATGGTCCTGAGTTTGCACAACGAAGCCAGTTGCACCATCTTTACTCGCTACACACATTTTTTGGATCTTGCTTGATGGGTTCGGGACGATGGACTCCTTTAGTCACTCTACCCGCCTAGGCGGGGAGTATGGGGGGCTAGGTTAGGCTACCAGAGGCCCTACGATAGGGGGGGGTCCTAGGGCTAGCCTAGGCCCCATCCTAGGTCCTAGGGCTGGCCTAGACCCTATCGTAGGGCCTGACCCAGCCCCAGGACCCCCCCATCATACGGCCTAGGCTACCCTAGGACCCTCCCTGTCATAGGGCCTAGGCTAGCCGTAGGACCTCCCTTCATAGGGCCTAGGCTAGCTAGGACCCCCCCTATCCTGGGGCCTGGCTAGCCCTAGGACTCCCCTATCCTGGAGTCTAGGCTAGCCCTAGGACCCCCCTGTGCTGGTGCCTAGGCTAGCCCTAGGACCCTCCCTGTCATACGGTCTATGATAGTAGCAATAGACGTTGGGAGGTTGGTTCCTTCATTTCACCTCACCGCATTTTTCATAACCGCCCCCCCACCCTCTCATCCATCCACCACCCCAGTCATCCATCATTCAAACAAAATTCAATCCATTGACCCATTCCCCACACCATCATTCAAATCCTCACCCCAATCTTCCTACACCTATTCATTCTTCATTCACCCAATCATTATCTACCATGTCATTTCCACCGCAGATTCGCATTCATCTTCATTATCATAGAGCCATACTCACCAACTCCCCCTACCCGATTCATTTCATTTCATCATCATAGGTCTTTCATAGGAACCAACCTAGCATCAAGGTCTCTCATAGAAAAAGTCGGTAGACATAGTTTAATCTACATTAGAAATATTATGTGTTCCAATCCATTATTATAATCACCAAAGTCATTATAATCATGACCAAAATCATAATGATAAGGCCAAAATCATTGTGATAGTGACCAAAATCACAATGATAATGACCAAAGTCATTGAGACAATGACCAAAATCATTATGATAATGACCGAAGTCATCACTGAGAATGACATAAACGATGCTTTTTGGCGCTCCCAAGGCTGCACTTTACAGAATGAGTTGCTCATTTTGTCCAAAAGGACTGCTCATTTTAAGGAATGAGTTGCCCATTTTGCCCAAATGGACTGCTCATTTTAAGGAATGAGTTGCTCATTTTAAGGAACGAAGGAATGAGTTGCTCATTTTATGGAATGAATTGCTCATTTTAAGGAATGAGTTGCTCATTTTATGGACTGAATTGCTCTTTTGAAGGAATGAAATGAACACATTATGCCAGAATTTCAGCAACTTTGGTATAATCTTTTCAATTAAGAATGTCATCAGCATTGACCATGTGGTGTTCCTTTCAATGATAATGAGTGTTGGATAAATGCACTCCTTAAAACCTATGAAGGCACTGAACTTACAAGAGAGAAGAGAGGAAAACTAGCAAAGACACATCAAGAAACAAAAGACTAGAACTACTAAACATGACAGAGGATGAGATCCATGAATACGGCATATCAATAAATCAAATGAAAAAGGTCTTTACCTTCTTCAACACCCCAGTTAAACTATACAGTTTTCAGTGCCAGTTGATCTACCGATTTGAACCTAATAACTACAAGAATGGACATACAATGAACATTTTGGTAGCAATGATGAAACAAACTCGTGTTTATCCCATCAATGCTAATCAAGACAGACTATCGCAGTTGAAGCATGAGAAAACTTTGGAACTGACCGCATCTAGTATTTTTCTTATCAATGATAGGGATGAGCCCCCTAAATACAGAATGAGTCATATAGACGAACTACTGAAAATGACAGGTGAAGAGTATTATTTGATACATACAGACAACAACTTAAATGAGGTGTTGTTTCAACTTAAGAAGGTAGGTTATGAACTTTATATATAATACCACGGCAACAGAATAGCAGAGTTAAGGGCTAGATACACTGACAAGAAAACAGCCATTAAAGTAACAACCTACATCATCAAGACTCAAGACTTAGCACTAGATGTCATAGAGAGGGATGTCTATACTGATGTTGAAGATGAATATAGTCATATAGTTGAAGCATTTTTTTCAGAAAGTCATAAGTCAAACTATGATATGACTGATATAGCAATACTGGATGAATGTAGAACTATAGTTCCATCAGGTTATTTTGCTAAACACATTGATACGACAAAACTGATAGACATTGGCAGGACTAGAGCTTTTACATGGGCATTCAAACAACTTAGATTCATACCGGTCTTTTCATGAGTATGATAGTGGGAAGCGTTACAGTAATGACATTGACATTAATGAATTATCTAGTTTAACCTTGTATATGGTGGAAGCGAAGGCATCACATGTTTTTTTCAATAAGAGGTCTAATTTAATATATGGACAGTTTTTTAAGAAACCTATTGGAACCAAATAATGAAAACACATTATTTGTTATAAAAAACCCCTTCATTCATTCATAAGGTCAATTATGATCAGGTTGTTAATGAACTATTGGAAACTGCTATTATTAAAGATTACAAAAGTAAAATAGGACATATTACCTTTGGAATGCTAGAAAAATCACATAACACCGCACAGAAGAGTTACAGCTTCAACACTTTGAGGGAGGCGTGTTATTATCGAAGGGAGTTTGAAATAAAAAAATGAAGAATAATCATGTATGGGCAATACCTACTACATCGTAAACACCATTAACATAACTTAATTAGTCAATGGTTTTAGATATATAGAAGAGATGCTACCACAATAGCATATTTTTCAATGTATGAGGCGTATAATTAGTTAGTTGAAAATGATATTAAGGTCTATTCAGTGAAGAGTGATGCCTTTACAATCCATGACGACGATCTAACTAGAGCGATGGGTAAACCAAATCATTTGTTATTTATTTTATTTATTTATTTTTTTATTTTTATTTTTTTTAAATCAGACGGGAGCTTTGAATTTTGAAGAAGGAATAGGCAAATGGAGGCTGACAAACAAATCAATCAATTTTCCAACTAATGAAAACAAAGTTAGATACAATGACTTAATTGAAAATCCTAAAATAGCACATGAAGAAAACTATGTGGTGGATGAATGGGACACCAACGCAATATGTAAGCACATTGAAAAACAAAACCCATGTATGATTAGGGCAAAATCGCAGGATCAGGTAAGAGTTACATAGGCCAGTATTTCAAGAAGATGAATAACAATGTTTTGTTTGTAGTGCCTGGCAATAGGCAAAGTCAAGAAATAGAAGGTGACACCGTAACCCATAACATGTTTTCTTCCAGTTCATAAAGGGGATGAACTACCAGAGTTCGATCATAGTAAGTTTAATGTATAGGGCCTATGCTGGCCCTAGGACACCCCCACCCCCCCGATCATAGGGCCTAGGCTAGCCCTAGGACCCCCCTATCATATGGCCTAGGCTGGCCCTAGTACCCCCCCCTATGATTGGGCCTATGGACCCCCAGGACCCTCCCTATGATAGGGCCTAGGCCTATGGACCCCCTAGGACCCCCCCTATGATAGGGCCTATGCTAGGCCACCCCTCGGGACTTCACTGCCCCACTTTAGACGCGCTTGTTTAGCAAAGGGTACACATTTGTTTTCTGAACAGGTGGTCACACTACCCAAGAATCCCGTGCCATCTCCTTGCCGCTGGCACTGGCCTTGAGTTCCAGGTATTTCCATGTTCTTCAAAATTTCTGCCATCCGGGTGGGTGATCACAGCTGGACAGAGCTGAGGGATGGTCCCCAGCTCTGAGCCTCTCACAGCTGGGGCTTCAAATCAAAGATCTCTTCCTGCGAGGCCGTGACGGACGATGGGACGACAAGTTGGGCAGGATGGGGTAAAGACCTCCTCTTTGTGCTTTAGCTGAGATCGAGAGAAGACTTTGACATATCTTAAAGGACTAAGCTGCCCTCCATGAGCAAGGTTTCCTCATTTCGGCAATCATCATTTTCAGTTTCGTATACTGTATATACATATATATATATATACATGTATTGGTGAAAACCTGGAGCCCCAACACCATCAAGCTTGACCTTCCAGGTAGGTCAACCAAGATGTGCTGATTTTGACCCACAGCAATATTATTTCCATAAATACGCTCAATCGGATTCTCAGCTTCTCGGACTGAATCCAATCACCACGGACGATGCTCCGAGGCCACGGCCAACTCGAAGGCAGTGGTCCCATGGCTGAGCCCGGGCCCATGGCGCGCGAGCGCGCCATCCAGGCGCGGTGCAAGACGTTTCGGCGTCGCGTAGCGAATGGGACCCCGCCCCCCCCAATGGCAACGGTTCACCCCAAAGAATCTTCTTGGCACCGAGATGTGAGCGTTTTGGGAAGCTTGGAAGGGATAAAGTGAGAGTTACGGCTAGAAGGGCCTGGAACTAAGGGGGTCACTAAGTATACTGTAACTGTTCAGTTGATCGTTTATTTCATTGCGTGTGGCCATTTTGGCGAAAAGTAAGCGGCGATCGCCAGGCAAAAGAACAGTATTTCGCTGGAGCTTTTCAATTAGGGCCTGGGTGATTGCCATGTCGGAAGGCCAAGCGCTTCCTGCAGCCTTTCAGCGACAGGTGGCAGATGCAGAACGCATGAAACAGGTGGGATCATCATGCTCATGGACACCAGGTCGATGATCCCAGCTCGGGGAGTTGCAAGCTCAACACCTTCCGTTCCGGCCTTCTGCTCAGGCAGCTTCTTCGTCAGTGCCACTGCCTCCACAAAGTGCATCATTCCACCTGCTGCTTCTTCAGCACCTGTGTTGCAGACAGCTCAGACCGTGGTGAATCACGCTCATGAAGCACATGCATCGAAGAAGTTGCCGAAGCAGGGTTGGAATCGTCCATGTAATTTGTCCATCGAACGATTCACCGACTGGGCGTCCAACGGTTGGTGGCAAGTCCCTGGTCGAGAGCTTCGATCCTCTTCTCCATCGGCAGAGGATTTTTGTGCGATAGTGGACAAGAAGCCGCCGCACCGAGCACCGACCATGGAGGCGGCCTTACAAAGTTGGCGACCGCGGCGGGTCTCACGAGGGTCGGGTAGGCTTCTTCAGACTGAGATGTTTTGGATGCTGGGGATTGGGCGTGATCAGTTTTCATGTTTTTTCATGTTCAGTTTGTTGCGTGTTGTTGCAGCTTCTTGGTTGGGTATCCCCTCCTCGTGTTGGGCCCTAGAATGCAGACTGGGCCAGGAAGAAATCTAGAGAAGAGATATATGTAGTAAGGCGTATTGATGCCTCTTTGGCCCAAGTTTTTTTGATCTCCTGGACCCCTTGCATGGTGCGTTGCCCGTTGCAATGCAACAATTCTTTCCCGTCGGCGTCCGGCGGAAGAAAAACGGCACCTCTGCATCGCCTCGCTCCTTACATCGTCTGTGTCTCGTGATGTACACCCAACGAGATGCTCGCTCCGCTCGTCTCGTTCTTCCCTCGGAACCGGAGGTTGGATTCGATGTTTGGGGAGTTCGTGGACGGCTTGGACACACAAGCCGCGAGCTTCCCTTTGACCCTACAGGAGCGAAGTGGATGAACTCATGAATCGAGACCACGTCGATGAACACGTCGAAGAACACGTGAGGCGGTGTAGGAGGTGAAGGGGGTGAAGGTTGGCACTGAGCTAAGTCTTTTGGATGTTGATTTAGCAAAATTCTGTTGACTGCCCGTAAGGACCTGCAGCTGAAAAAGGAGAGAATCCAAGAAGAGCAGCTCAATGAGGATGGACCCTTGAAGTTCACTGACGGCAGGACAGTCAGAGCGAACAACGAGAGCCAGGGCAGCCAAAGCGATACCACATAAACATAAGCTAACATAACAGAACATAATGAACAATGCATCTATAGATCTATATACTATGTGAAGAAGTGTGACTGTGAAAATACATTGCTCGTTGGTCACCTGTGAGTCGCAAACCGTCCCTTTGTTGTTCGCCCAGATTCCGCCGTCGCCACGCCGACGTCCAGAGGAATCCCGGGAGGAACCGCGCCGTTGAAGTCGTTACTCAGCTCAAAATGACTTCCTGGCGATGATCGACGTGGCAGTCCCCAAAGCAAGGAGCAGTGGCGCCTGGTCTACCGGGAGATGGGCAAGTTCTTCCTTGGGCAATACCATGGTGGAGGCGGCCCTGCGCAGCACGTCACTTGGCGACCTTGCGAAAGACGAGGGTAGTGTATGCGCCTTCTTTAAGATGTTTTTGGATGCTGGGAATTGGGAGTGTTCAGTTTGTTGCAGCCTCTTGGTTGGGTATCCCCCTCGTGTTGGGCCCTCTAGTGCAGACTGGGCTAGGAAGAAATCTAGGAAAGATATAGAAAGGATATGCATATATATTAATGCCTCTTTGGCACTTTGGCCCACCATCATCTTCCATGGCAACGACCAAGTGACCAATTTTTTTGATCTCCTGGACCCCTTGCATGGCGCGTTGCAATGCAACTATTCTTTTCCGTCGGCGTCCGGCGGGAGAAAGACGGCATCGGTGCATCGCCTCGCTCCTTGCATCGTCTGTGTCTCGTGATGTACACCCAACGAGATGCTCGCTCCGCTCGCTCTGCTCGTCTCGTTCCTCCCTCGGAACCGGAGGTTGGATTTGATGTTGGGCGAGTTCGTGAAAAGCTGTCGCAACCCAACCGCGAGGTCGTGGACGACTTTCATCCTCCAGGGAGTGTATGAACTCATGAATCGAGACCGCGTCGATGAACGCGTCGATGAACGCGTGAGGCGGTGTAGGAGGTGAAGGGGGTGAAGGTTGGCACTGAGCTAAGTCTTTTGGATGTTGATTTAGCAAAATTCTGTTGACCGCCCGGAAGGACGTAGCAAGAGCAGGCCACTCGGCGAGGAAAGCGTTTTTTCGCTGGGGAATGGGCAACATCCCACAATCCTTTGAGCAGCCAGCTGCCTGATCTGAAGGTGAAGGAGCGATCTTGATCATGGAGTACAATCGGATCCAGAGTCCCTTCCAGAATTGGTTGTTGGACGAAGTGTTGACCAATATGCTATGTGAACTTGGAGCGTTTTCGACATCTCGTCCGATCGCCGTCAAGCGGTTATCGCTTCAACCTTCCTCGTGGCGAAGACCTTAGATCCGGTCAAGCCAGCAGCCCGTCATGGATGGACATCAAGGTCAAGCTTGAAGCCTTTATTCTTGTTCACTTAGAGCTTCGAGGCCACAGTTCAGACTCAGACCCAATTGTGGGGCATCGGTGATGCCATCCAGACGATTTTGAGCGAGACGGTGTTCATCGTTACTAACCATGACGATTTTGAGCGAGACGGTGTTCATCGTTACTAACCATTGCTGCGGTGCCATATGCAAGCATTCGCCTGCAGACAAAAGGCGGCCCAGCATTGATATTGTCGCGAGTTGAGAGCAGCGTGGGTGTCGTGCAGTTTGGACAATTTGGTGTTGCGTGTATGAGAGCGAATTCCAGCGGCGAACCAACCAATGGCCAGGGTAACATCCCAGGGTTGGTCCTGGGACGAAGCAATGGTGGTTGGAAGGCGGCAATTTTTGGCTTGTGTGAATTGAGGTGGACGCGCGTCGTGGAGCCTCGCACGGTTGCGGCTTGATCTCTGAGGAGTCGTACGAAGCAGACGCGGATGACCCAGGAATGGGAACCAATACCCGTGAGTTGGTGCTGCTTGGCTGGGCCCGGTCTTGGTCACAAGCGGTAATGTAAAGCAAGTGGCCGCTCAAAGGTTCGAAGTGTACCGTGAAGGCTTGTGTTAGCTCTTGAGTGGCAACTAGGGTTCCGCATCTTGAGTCCAGACTTTCCAGTTTCAGAATACCAGTTTCAGAGCCTCATTTCAGAATGCTTGCCTTAGAATCCCAGTTTCAGAACCCCAGTTTCAGAATCTGACCGTTAATTTTGGAGGGGTATTTATTTTTGGATTTTTTTTTGTTTCTTTTTTGTTTTTTTTGTTTTTCGTGGCTTCTGGCTTCTGTGGCTTCTGGCTTTTGTGGCTTTTGGCTTTCGTGGCTTTCGTGACTTCTGTGGCTTTTGGCTTTTGTGGCTTTTGGCTTTTTGGCTTATCCATCTATCTGTCTATACCTATCTATTTATCTATCTATCTATCTTTCTTACTTTCTTTTGGCAGCTGTTCTCCTTTCTCTTTTTGTATTTGCTTTTCCTGTTGTTTTCGTTGCAGAGACGAAACCAAACAAGGAAGCAAGGAAGCAAGCAAGCAAGCACGAGCTGCTCACCTTTGGATCTGGTGTGCTGCTGGAGGGGGCGCTGCGCCCCCCCCCAACCCCCCCCGTGCCACGAAATCTGCACTTCATCCCCGACACCCGCGCCTGCCACGAAATCAATATTTTAAGGTGAACTCCCCGGTGCGAAACTTTCTAACCAAGCAAATATGCCTCCTCTATCTATCTATCTACCTATCTAAATCTAATCTAATCTAATCTATCTATCAATTTATCTTTCTATCTTTCTATCTTTCTGCAGTTCAACATCCACAAAGTACTGCACCTGCCACGAAATCTGCACTTCAAGATCCACAAAGTCTTGTGCCTGCCACGAAATCTGCACTCCAAGGCCCACAAAGTCCTGCACCTGCCACCAACTCTACACTTCCACACCCACAAAGTCCTGCATCTGCCACGAAATCTGCACTTCAAGGTCCACAAAGTCCTGCGCCTGCCACAAAATCTGCACTCCAAGGGCCACAAAGTACTACACCTGCCACGAAATCTGCACTTCAAGGCCCACAAAAAGTCCTGCGCCTGCCACAAACTCTGCACTCCAAGGCCCACAAAGTCCTGCACCTGCCACGAAATGTGCTTTGCAAGGTCCACAAAGTACTGCACCTGCCACGAAACACGAAAGACAAAAAAAACCCAAAAAAAAACGAAAAAACATCCAGAAATATATTCGCAACCGTTTAGAATCCAGCTCCGACCGTTTAGGAAGAAAGTGGGTGGTGGCAGCCTAGTGCCCCCCATCATGTTGATATGAGATGCTTGGGAAGTGAGCATAGCAACAGCTGAGAAAACCTTGACCCGCGCGGCCGCGGTGATTTGGCTGTCGGGACTTTCCACTGAACCAATTCACTGTTTTCTACAAGCAACAATGAAACATGATATAACATCCTCAGGTAAACATGATGTCATCGTATTAATTTCTTTTTGTGTGATGGTATTTTTATTGTTTTTTCTTTCTATTTTTCAGGCCGCAGATTGCCAATAAGGCCATCATACACATGGATTACGCGGCCAATATATAAATAGTTGAATTAAATCTTTGGTTTTCATCAATTCGGCCCACTGCACCCAGCATCACTCTTCTTAAAACTGAATTTTGGTCATGAAAGAATTGTCCATCTACAACAATTCATGAAAATAAGAAGAGTGAGCGAACATGACCACCATCATATTCTATCTCGCAAAAAAAAATATACATCCAGATAAAATACGTGTGACGAGTTGCGGCCTTCGACCATGGTCTTCAAGAAATGAACTCTGCAATTGAAGTTATTATTGGAATGCAGAAAGAAACTTTTTGTGGGGAATAGAAGTCTTTGGGGCCTGCCTATACCAACCCTTGTTGCATTGCTTGAAACTCGACCGTCGTCGCCTTGGCTGCCGTTGGCCAACCAGGTGTCCATGCGAATTGAGGCTCGGCACAGATCATGGCAAACCGGGTAGGGTGAATTAGCTGAAACGCAGGAAACATCGCATTGGCAGATGAAACCTCTGACAAATGCATCTTCCACTGGAGTGAGGATGCCTTACTAGTTCCTGCAGTTACGCGATATCGATATATTCTTTGGCAATTGCATTTGGAACTGCCACGTTTTCCAATGCGGTGGGAATCACCTGCCCGAACACACCAGAAGTTCACAAGATTCTGTACAAAGTTCGATGTGCACTTTACGTCCCTTAACCTCGCCAAGCCTCCAGTATGGTCTTAGGATGTCTTAAACTAGTTTCAACGAAGTACGGTCGAGGTGCACGTCTGGAGGCCCTCAAGGCACATGGCCCACATGGCCTGTTGGACCAGTCCGGCTCTGGCTGTACAGTCCGGCTTGGCGGCTCTGGAGAGCCGCCTTGCAAGGCCCACTGGACCTTTGGAGACGCGGCTCCCAGCGATCAAGGTCCAAAAGAAGAGGACCCAAGGGTAAAGCTCCTTGAACTCCATCAATGTGAGCCTTTCTTGGATCCAAAAGGATCCTTTTGAGGACAAACAAATGGCTGAAACAGACTCAAAATACAAAATTCTGATCCGGTCCATGAGCATTACCATGAGCATTACCTGTAACTCCAAGGGTGTGTGGACGTATTTGGGGTGCTTACCTCGTTCCGCCGCGGTGTTCCGCCGGCAACACGCAGAGCGCCCAGGTGGAGCTCTTCTCCTTCCTCAGTGACAAGGATCTCTTCGCCGAGATCTATAGGCCATGGGGCGGCGGCCATTGGCTCGATCGTCGACCGTTGGTCCTACCGTTGGTTGATCGCCAACAGCTGTCAGGACGTCTCTCATGGTTTCCAGATGTTTCAAGTCTTCCAAGGAGTTTTTCTTGAGTTTTGTTTCCAAGAAGCTCTTCACTGGGGAAAGACCTAGGACTACATATGTTACCAACGGCAAGTGAAGAAACTACTGTAGATTCTACTGTAGTACGCACCTCTCGATCTTGGACGTTTTTTCGATACCACTGTGGGGTCTCACGCAAGCAAATTAAGTTTTAACTGACTAGTTCATGTCATTTGAGCCACTTGGATTCAACCATGTGTGGTTGGGGTGCGCAGTTTTGCTATATGTCTTTTCACAATCATTTCCCTCCAGTACCCCACAAGGTGGGGCAAGTCGAGGGTTGACAGAGAACTGCCCATCAAATGGGCTGAGGCTGAAGCCAGGAGTTTGACAATGAATAGACCACAATGGGACATGGGGTGAAGATGAAGTTTACACTCTAAGTCAAGTAGCTGCGCAGTATTGTGGGTAACGCACTCGAAGGGGTCAATAATTAATAGGTCAATAGGTGGATGAGGAGCTTTTGACTTGTTATATTTTCAGTTTGGCGAGGCTGGGTAATCAACCTCGCTAAGAACCCCTTTGGCTTGGCTCTTTCCCTGCACCATGAACGGTTGGAACTGAACCCGGCACCATACGGATTCAGAAGCCATCTCAGTTGTGGTGCTAATTCAACAGAACTTCGAATTCATTCGTGCTTTGATTCCATAGAAGGATTTGGACGTGCTTCTTTTGATTTGCAGCCTGGTCGATTTTCCCTCCTTCCGAGTGGTGTTAGATATGGCGTGCATTTCTGAGAAAAATGACGACAGATCCTGGTGGTCTTCAATCCTCGAACACAATCTTTTTTGGGTTGACAAAACCCTCAGACATCTCTGGACTCTTCGAGGAATCAGCTCTCGAAGCGCCTTCTGTACGAGACCTCTGCCTCGGAAGATGCGGAGAAGAGTGTGGCACCCAGAGGTTTTTCAGGCGAGTCGGGTTCTCACAAATGATTTGAAGACTGGAAGACCGGCATCAACAACTTGATCTATGCAATAATGTAAGCAAGAATGGTAGCAAAGGGCATCGCTACTAGGAGCAAGGACGCTACTAGGGGCTCCTGGCCTTACTACTAGGAGCAAGAACGCTACTAGTAACAAGAAGCTACTAGTAGCAAAGGGCATCGCTACTAGGACCCCGGGCATCGCTACTCCTTGCTCCTAGCAAGAATGCTAGTCATCGGATCTTTGGATTCGCCGTCCTTCCAAGTTGTGAACTTCGGGGTCTCACGGTCTCACTACACTTCGCGCGGTGTGGCAAGCGCGGCGCTTGACTTCCACCCGCCGCTCAACATGCACCACAAGGCATGATCGCCAAGCTGAAGATGAAGCGCCGCACTCAGCCGCGATTGCGGAATGATGCCACAGGCTGCCACAGCCGTTCCGACAGGGTCATCTTATCGCGAGCCAAGAGTATCCAATCAAATCCATCTAGAATCTAGATGCAAGCCACCTAGAGGTTGGCATATCTTCCGAGGCATTGTTGATGCAATATTGCAGAATTGGGATATTATCAACAGAGGTTGGGAGTTGGCTTGAGGCATGCTTATGCGACTTATGGGTCAAAACCCTCTCTTTCCAGCTGGAAGGATGGCCCCTCTTGGTCTGAAGAAGGCCAGAATTTGAACTTGATAGTTGGACGGTTGAAGGAAGCTACACCTACGCAGTCAGAGCATAACCTTTAAGCCTGTTTGGGATAGGTTTCCCCACTAGAATCCAACAGACGGAATAAGGTTGTTCCAGGGAAATTGAGGGAGTGAGTACCTGAAGCATCCTTCTTCTAAGATTTCTTCTAGGATGGAACTCTTCAATCTTCAGCACTTTCCATCATCGCCCTATCTTCCTGTTGAGTTGTCCTAAATGCCACTGGATCTGGGGCCCGTGGTCGAGGTGTGGGGCGCAATTCACCTCCAAGCTTGAAGGCGTGGGGCCCAATGGGGCCGCGAACTTTGGCGAGCTTTTGGCGTTTCATTCGAGAAGAGCACATGGAGGGCCCAGGGGTGTATGTTGAAGTAGGAAGACCCAGCAAAGTCCCGTAGGAGAAGGAAAATAGATGAACACAGGCCAGTCAACTCATTGGGGCCAGCGAGGTCTCTTCATTGAATAAGAGTGACATACACACCCAGATGGATAGTGAAGCAGAACCTGAACCTCCCCCACAAAATGGCCACGAGACAGACTTCCTCCGATTTCATCGTATGTGTCTTCTGCAGCTTTTGGTCGCACTGGATAGGCTCTTTTTGCACCGGATTGTCGTCGCAGCGGCTTTGGGCATCGTCCAAAACGTCGATTGAGCGGGTTTCAGGAGCAACAAGTTACAGTCTTTTTCTGAGGATGAGCTTAATGCGATGGTGAGCACTGGACCATGTGAGCACTGGATTTGAAGCAAGGCGTTAGTTAAGATCGGATCCTCAAGGCTTTGACGTTTCCACTCGGGATGGGAGTTGCAGGATGATATGCCGTGCGGTTGGTCCATCCTGTCTTCAAGAGGCTAAACACCCTGTTGAAAGATCACAGAGCCTCAATGTCAGAGGTGCCGACTGGAAACTCTTTATATACATGCTGCTGACCAGAAAGGACAATTGAAAGTATCTAGTACGGATGTGTGAAAGTTGGAGGGTTTAACAGCTTAGCATGGCGCATTTGCTGAGCGTCCCTCAGAGGTGTTTCAGTGTTTGCTTGAGGCCCACGCTGATGTCAGTGCAGGAATTCAGGTTTGCTTGACAGCTTTGCATTTGTCAGCTGCGGAGGGCCATTTTGAAGTGGTGCGCTTGTTGTTGCATGCTTTTGCTAACCAGAACGTGCCAGGGGCAGTTGGTCAGCACGCCGGAAACGGAAGAGAGCGCTTGTTTGCGTTCGGCAGCATCGTACAGGATCGTGCTGACCAGAATGCAGTAAGTCCGGATTGTTGAACAGCGAGCGGGGGCCACAAGAAAGTGGCGCTGTTGTTTCCTGAAGCTGGTGCTGTTTCTTGAATGCCGCACATGGTTCCATGGCGAACGCAAAGAAGTGGCACATTTGGAGCCTGGTGCAGACGATGCGACACAAGGGAAACTTGGAAATGATGCGACAGTATGTGACGTTTGCTGCATTAGGATGGAGAAAGGCAGGTTCAAGAGCTTTTGAATTGAAGCAGAGAAGTAGTATAGCTTACTTCGGGCAGGAACCTCTGAGTCTCACGTGCATTGAAGCACTGTCTTGTTCTGTGAGTCAGACTTATACAAATGCATACACTCCAAAATTTTGGTTTTCTTAGAAGGGACACGAAAGATAACATTGACACCTCAAAAAGGGTGTGCATGTTGCGGGCGACATCATTACATCGACAGTGAGGATCATATTTGAAGAGCAATTGGAGCAATGTGGAGGTCCCTCATGTGAGGGATTTGCGGTTCATACAGATGAACTTCTCAAATTGCCTTTGTCTCCGAAGGTGCATGTTGTCTTTCGTTTTGTACTGCTTTTTTGAATCTATTGTTCACGACCGTGTTCCTTTTGGCGGCTTTGATTGGCTTTTCCGTGCTTCTTCTGGGACATTTCATGGAAAGGAATGGAAAGGATGATTCACAAATCTTTGAGAAGAGACCGAGCTAAGTCTAAGTGGTCGCTTCAGGTCTTAATGGTGGAACTTGGTTCTCGAAGCAACAGAAAGTCACGTAGTCCTCACCCTGGCTGGTAACAAGTGCCTTACTAGTAGTAACAAGAAGCTATTAGAAACAAGTGCATCGC
>CAXAMN010011991.1:101573-163901 GCA_963970005.1 Durusdinium trenchii
AGCTACTAGGAACAAGTGCCACGCTAGTAGTAACAGGTGCCTTACTACTAGTAACAAGAAGCTACTAGACTCTTCGTCACGACGTCGCGTGCGCCCAGGGATGTTGACCGACTTGTCGTTAGCTCTCGACACCCAGAAGGACTTCAAGCCGCCGTCTCAGCCGTTGAACTTGGATGAAGTTGACGAAGCCTGGTTGTGCTGACATCAGCCGGACGCTTCTGCAGCCCGTAGTTTCCCTATGTACGCCTATATACTGTATATATATACTATATATGATATATATATGTACAATGTATATATGATATATTGTACATGCACACACCCACGACATTTTGCGGCACGTAATATTTTTGAGTCTTTTTGCATCATTATCATTTTTAAATATGGACTCAGAACATTCTCTTCAAACTTTCTTGACAAAAGCAACAGCTTGGACTCGACATTCATGTTCCCAAAAGCAATCACACTAGAGTGAAATCCGTGCCCTTGGCCGTGTATGGAACACTGAGGGATCATTGTGAACAGCTTCCGGAGGGCAAGGCTGCCGGGAGAGGGCCGCGAGTCGGGCCTTTTTGAAAGTTTGAAGCAACATGTCATGGTTGGATTCTGTAATCTGGCTTGCAATGGGGAGCAGTGAGAGGGAACTGGCCGCACAGAGATTCTGGCAATTTTTCAGTGACTAGCACCCCAAGGATGAGAGAGGAAAATTATCACCCCCAAGGATCATCTTCACATGAACAAAGTTAAACTACCCTCAAATTCAAGTGTGATTGGTCATGGATCCGAGCAACACCTGGTTGATCGTGCTAAGATGTCCACATCGGTGACGTCCTGTGCCACTGCACAGGGTGCCTTGGGGAACATCGACTTCAACGTGACGGTGCTCACCACAGGCTTCTGGCCATCCTACCAGGCTTGGGACGTCGTTCCATCCAACAGATCGAACAGCCTGGCAGTTGAAGTGGACAGGGCCAGGCCTAGCTCCGTTGGACCCTCCACGAGGGTTTGGTTCTTAGTTTCCAAGATGGGCTCTTTGAGGTGCAAGAAGCCAGCCTCTGCCCGGAGATGCAGAAGGCACGACCCCGGACATCGCGAGACAACAACCTGCAACCGGGTGGGGGGACTCGGAGTGAGTTCGGTTTTTGGGGGTCAAAGCCACTTGGCTGAGCAGGTGAGATGGATGTTCAATCATGTTGAAGATGTTTCGTTGATTTCTAGACACATCCAAGCAACCAATAAAACCATGGACTTGTCCATCCCTCCCATTTTCTGTCATTTGATGATCCGAGTAAAGAACCATCAAAATCTGGGTCTGTCAGAAGCAGAAGCTTCATTACTGCGGAGGTGATGACATCATCTGTTGATGGATTGAACCGAAAGCAATATCATCCACTAATCCGTAGGTCGTAAGTCGCAGGATGATAGGTCACCATGGTGACTCTGTGCCTCAACCAGCCGGATTTCCATCTCTTTGTTGTTCTTCCTGTTCCGCTCCTTTTGGATGGAACTGGTGGCACATGGCTATATAATGGCCACGACCACAGGGTCTCGGCTTTTTGATCGTGGGAAATCCCTAGCTGCCCCGTGCGGGACGATGGTGCCCTGGTAAATGTGACCTCGACTGTCACCCGGATGACCGTCTAGAAAGAGTCTTCATGTCTTTTCATTGGGCATATTCGAAGAACTAAGTGCTAGGGCAGAATGAACAGGTGTCTCCATCATGCCGCCCACCTTCATTGGTGGCCGCTCGGTCTCACTCCCATGGGCCCGCTTGACGGGTTTCTGCAGTAGTTGCAGGCCATCCAGGTCTTCAGCAACTACTACAACGCCTGGGAGCCCTGGTGATAGTTGACAGCCTGTCTTACACACTTTCTGTGCGTACATGCACAACATACTCCAGACATCTCAAGACGTACTCAAGACCAGTGTCGGCCTGTTTAGTCGAAGTCTCCAAACTACAACACCACTCCCGCTAGAATCCTCCAAGGCAACTCTGTGTCCGCTTAGTCGAATTTCCTCCTGGAGATTAAGGAGGTTGATCATTGACCGTCCGACACCTGTCACTTCAAATTGGCTTCCTAACTCGATCTTTGGCTGACCCACATGGATGTCATACCAGGTAAGGAAGCTAAGAAGATCCCGCTGAAGTGATGGGAAAGTCGTCGGTACCCTGACACTCACAAACAGTCAAAAAGACTCACTCACCTCTGTAAACGCACATGGCTAAAGTAGGGATGCTAGCGGCGGACGCCAATGCCTTTGGGACCAAGAATCGGTCATGACAATCTCGGTAGCTTAAGCATATGCTTCGACCATGCTTGGCCATGCTTCGACTTTGTTCATCTAAAACAATTTGAACCACTGAAAGTCCAAATGTTCAAATCCCAGACATGTTAGTGGTTCACAATGTCCAATTACTTTAAGCCATGCTTAGGGTTCAGATCCCAGACATCTAGACTGCAATGGTCATGAACACCCCCAGCGTCACCCAGCATCGCGGCGTTTCTGTCGAGCCGCTGCCGTTGTTCTTTCAGGGGAAGACGCAGCATCGGCGGCTTCAATGGATCCATCACCTGGGCCAGGCATGGCAAGTCTAACGTTTCCCAATGGTTCAGATGCCCAATCACGGCAATCACGTCAAATCACGGCATGGGTATGCTGAATGTTCTAGGTGGGTAAGTAAATGTAAATAAGGTTCTACCATCAACTGCACAGACTAGGTATTTTGCCACTTCTAGGAGATTCATCAGCCTAAAATCATGATTTTACATCACCCGAGTTCTTGATCAGGCGACCATCGCGGCCAAGCTCAATGGTCGAAGGCGGGGAGGAAAGACTGGGACACACGAAACCTCTAGGGACTTACCCAGTCAATGGATTGGTTTCCCCACTAAAATATCCAACCGAAAAGGATAAAGGTTAGCCTTTATGTTGGGAAACTGAGGGAGTGGGACTTCCATTCATCCACTGTCCATCAGACGGAACCCGGGATCAGTCCAAAACGAGACGAGACGGGATCGGTCCATTGGACCTTTTGAGTCATGTAGCTAGGTGGCTCCGAAATAGGGTGCCATCCAAAGGCCCCTTGTCAAAGAAAGCACAAAACCAGGGTACCGCTTCTTCCCCATCTTGGCTTCTGCCTTGCTGATGTGTTGAACAAACATGTTTCAACTGGGGTTTGAGGGGATTTCAGACTAAATAAAGCTCTTCTGGTTTGCGGGAGTGTTTTAGTCCTTCACAGATGCTGCACTGGCTGCGGCAGACCAGTAGGAAGTCCTGAGACAAGTCTGCATTTATCCCGACCATTTTCCAGTTTTTTGGAGTCCACGATGACTCCGGAACCACCTCTTCCCACAGAGTTTTATATTGTCAGAGATTCTGTAAACCCACGAGAGGATAACTAGAGTGATCCGTTTTGGAGAACCAGCCATGTACTCCGTGGATCAAATCAAACCAAGCATGGTGAGTATGCTATGTCTTTGGTGGAGGTGTCTGAGATGAGATTCTCCATTAGATCTAAGCCTCGGTGAGAACAATGTACTGACACCTGCAGTAGGAGTTTCTGCTTGCAGTATCTTGCAGTAAGCAGTCCATGATTTTCACTTTTACTTTGTTTGGCTCAATGTCCTCCACGTGTTGGTTTGGCATTGTCACCTAGCAGCTCAATGAATTTGTTTCACCCAATGGCCTAGTGACTGTAAGTTGCGGAGGGTTTGCACAGGTTTTTGTCAAGGAAGGTTTGCCCACCTGAGGAGGTTAGAACATTGAGACGCGCGTTTTGTCCTTTGCTATTGGCACTCAAAAAAGCAACTTTTTCCTGCAACACTTGGTGGAAAAGCCCCAGTGAAGCAGTGAAGCAGGCACGACCTCATCGTGAACTCATACCAGGCACGGCACGTTGGATCGATTCCCGGTTTGGGGATTCGGGGTTCCTTCAGGGCGGACCTAAGGTCCGGGCTGTCTCAGAAGGGATCTTCCTTCCATGGTCCCTGGGCAACGAGACCTGTTTGAAGGCTCCCTCTGGTTTTGGTTTGGCCGGAAGTTTGAAGGTTCATGGACCAAAAACCATTATATAAGCCAGGGGATCCCCACATTAAGGGGGATCCCCACATTAAAAACACATGCAGTAGCGTTCACTGTCAGATCAACTTGCATTTGTGTTTGGCATCATCGGTTGGACCCTCGTTCTCAGTGGGCTGTAATTACTGAAAAACCCTCAGGTCTGCAAGATTGGTAGAGGCTGTTCTTGCACGATCTTGCACCGTAGGACCAGAAGAAACTACTCCGTTCTACAGTCCACACCTATGACTCCACCTAAATTTGGAATGACCAAGCCGGGACTATCCGGCAGCTCAGAAAGCGCACCGATCTGAGCCATTGGAGGCCTTGATCCTCCTGCTCTTCACTCGGGATGAGGCTCATGACCTGACCTTCATCCAGGCGAGACAACTCAAGAAATCAATTCTGGGCCCCAGAATCTGGGGGCGTTTGACCCAGCTCCATTTGTTTGCTTCTTCTAGATGCTGCCCTATGCGGGCAGCAGTTCTTTTTGCAATTCATATTCCTTGTTTGTTAGCTCTTTACAGTCTTCTTCACTTTTCTGTCCAGGCTGTTTGTTGTAGGGATGTGTATATATAGTCAATTCCGGAGATGGGGATCAATGTGAGTTCATGTCCTCTTCTGCACTTGTAGCAAGGCTCATGTCATCAAGATGTCACACTTCTTAACTTCTTTCTGCAGGATCAACACATTTTGGTTGTCGAAAGCAAAGTGTGAGTGATACAGTGATACATCACTTTTGTTGCCTTGCTGCCTTCCAGCTTTTCTACGGTAGTCGTTTGGCAACTTCTGGCACGGAGTCCCCCGAATTTCCCACTGCTTTTTTTGGGGACTGAGGGACGGTAATGGAAAGATATGGGAAAGTAGCTGGATGGTTCATGGACAGAAGGCACAACCTCGTGGCTCACCTCAGTAGTCTTTGAGAAGCGGGAACTTATCCCTCTCCCTGCGCGCTAGCTAGGTTAGTTGATTGGAAAACGGACTGTGTAACTACCACAGGAGACACTTGTTTCACCCCTTGCCCATGCCGAAGCCGCCAGAATTCGACGGGCTTGGAGCCGAGCATGTGCAAGAAGCCTGGGCGCCCAGATCTCCTAATGTGCGTCAATCGCACCGCTTTTCGGGTACCCATGTTTGACCAGCTTCTGGTCTTGGAACCTCTTCGACCTGTTTGTTCCTTTTGGTTTTCAAACATGTTCAAACCTGCAGATGCATCGAGCACGTTCCGCCAAAATACTCGTGACAACTGTTACGGGTGAAGCTTCCCCACCATTCCTGGGGGTAGTTCTTGGACCACACATGGCTAACACCCACCCTGGCGAGAACACCTGCGAGCCCAAGGCGCTCTAATGTAGCGAAACACTTCGACCGAGTCATGTGCACCTAGTGATCCAAATCCATGGAAACTGGAAACAAAGGATCAGACTGATTCTTGCCTAAAGGCGGACATCAAAGGGCTTTTTCTGGGAGAAGATTCCTACAGAGCCGCGACATGGGGGTCTTGTGGGTTTATGTGGTACTCTGGCCATGTCGATTGATGCTCAACCGAGGCTTTTGGCAACTCTGTCGATCGCGAAGCCCCGCTCTCAACAGGGAGCGAGACTCCGGTGAGCAGGAATTGGTCGAAATGGCAGGCTGTGGTTGAACACGGAGATGGCCAATTCATCCCCAACCAATCTCTTGAAGTCCCAAAACACCATGGGTTGGACTGGGAACAGCCGTTTTTTTTCTTTTAAATATAAATAAATAAATAAATATATATATATATATTTTTAAAACGTTTTAAAACATTTTTGGTAGTTTGCAAACGGTATCAAATGGCAGATGCACTTATATAGATGATTTATGATTATTTTAGATATTGATTTCCACCAGCGGTCCGCATGAGGGTTGCGGGAAAGGACACCATGCGATATAACAACAACTTTTGCTGTACACGCCAAGCCAAGCCAAGCCATGTTCAAAAGAGCATTGTGTCTCCCTCGGCCAGTGACTCATGGACTCTGCGGTTGATTTGGGACGAGGAAACTCAATGAATCAATTGCAACGTGGAACCCACTAAAATACCCTCATGCTTTGGTGGGGAACAGCCGTTAAGATAGCTGGTCTTTGAGAAGTCTTTAAAACTTCGGAGTCCCCAATCTACAATGGTAGTGGCGATATATAGTGGCGTCCAAATTGCCCTGCTTGGAAGATCATTGCAAGCTTTCAGTGTTAGAAACTATCCACTTTAAGTGTTGGATGGGAAGTTTGCCCTACATCCACCGTATTTGCTTTGACACAAAGTGATCAGGTTTAAGATCCTCAGCAAGACCGGGGATGCCAAGACCATCGAGGACCGTGACGTCGGCGATGGCGGGCGGTGCTTCTTGTTGCCACTTCGTGTCGGTTTTGCAGCTTAGTGAACGGCCATGGTGAACATGCGGGGAGTGTGAAGGATTCTTAGAATCCCCGGCACTCGGAGATCACCAGACTTCTCGGAGGCACCAAGTTGGAATTGTTTCTCCAATGTCACTCCGAGCCTTTTTTCCTTTTTTCGCTTCGCAAGACGCTCTTCACACCGAACAGGATGATGCAACCTTCAGTCCAAACGATGGCTTTGTGCATGGATGCCTAGAGTCAGAGTGGTCAATGAGTGGCGCATGACGCGGAAGCGCGGAGTCTGCCGGAAGTGGAGACTCAACTTGTGGGATTCATTGGGTGTGTAAAGTGCTGTCCTCTCATCAAGTGCGCTCTACGGTCGTCAGAAAGCTCTCCCCTACATTGATCCCAAATGATCCCAAATTCTTGATGCTCTGAATCGACCTAGTTATCCCACTTATCCCCATCATTCCCCCTCTAAAGTTCTTCCGGGTTGTTTTTCCATGTGTTTTTCAATCGATTTTCCAGATCTCCCCTGTGGCCACCGCGTCACGGGAGAAGAAACTTCTCCGTGCTACGGGGATGTCCGAAAAAACGTCAATGCCCGAGGTGCCAGCACCGGAAAATTAAGATCCCTCCTCCAGTCACGGAGGAGACACACAATAAGGCACGTGGGGAAAATTGGTCATTTGGGGTCATGCAGACTTTGTTTTTCACTTTTGTGGCTGTGACTCAGTCGGGATGCTCTCGCACTGCCTGGTCTGAAGCGAAAGTCTGCAAGAAAGATCAAGAAAGGCTGTATATAAGGCTCAGAAATGTGTGTGTTTTTGTGTATCCAGCTTAGGGCTTTGATGTGGACTCGCCCCGTGGTGAAAAAAGGAAGAAGACTCCTGTCATGGCTTTGAATGGTCGAGTTGAGAAGCGATTTTTCGACGCTCATGGCGCCAGGAACGTGTTGAGGAGGATCGCTCGATTGCCATCGAGGCAGCTATTGTGAGGATCATGAAGATGAGAAAAACGCCGCTCGATCTGCTGTCTGGGCATTGCAGGTTAGATCATGTTGGAATTCTTTCCACCCAAAGGAAACACGCTGGGTTGAAGCAAATCAATTCCATTTGTCAGTTCTGACAAGCTCGATTTGTTAGCTGTATGACGGTATGGTTTTTCTATGTTTTTTTTCGAGTTTTTTTGGTGCCCTGGTTTCCACAACTGGGTTTTTGCAGGTCTCGTAAGTATCCAACAACATGAGACGTTCGACTTCGCCTTATTCAAGCTGGAATTTTGGTCCTTCGACAAGACCCTACACCAGCACCCTTTCTGCTGGTATGAAATCAGCACCACTGCGTGTGGCACACCATCGTGGCAGACCCATCTGAAGCAAAGAAGAGGTGGCAGACCCACGTCCGTGGCAGACACCTCTAAGGCTGAACCACCAGCAGCTGGTCACAGAGGCTGGATAAATGGTGGACCTGAGGCTTTTTGGTCTCCTCAATCCATTGATCTCTTCTTGGCATCAGAAATTAGGGGCACTGGGGAGGTTGGTGGCCCGTCTTCTGATTATATAATGGTTTGTGTTATGCCATCCCTTTTTGAAGGTTTTGAAATACCGATTTCATCAGCCTGCTCATTGTTCTTTTGTTGTTGCAGCTGGTACAGCTGAGCTTTTTGGATCCTGAGCGGAAACCAAGCAAAGGGCTGTGGATGATTCTCGTTTTGCTTGGTGAAAGAACAAGTCACATGTTGCGTCCGGTTTGACAAACGTGTAATGCAGACTGCTGATTGCTAAGCCCCCCCATGTGGAGATGGTCAACCATTCTGGTAGGGGGTTAATGAATCAACAGTCTACATGTAGGATCTTCAAACATCTTTGCACCTGAGTTTCCGGAATCCAGAGACTGGAGCTGCCGAGAATGGTGCCACGTCCTTGAGTCACTATATGTTTCTACGTGTGGCGAGTGGAAGGTGAATGCAGGCCCCTGTCCAAAGATGACGGCCTTCACATCGTTGCGGTTTTCTGCAGTTCATGGGCCTCGGCGGGTTGGCGAACCCATCTGACCGACCTGCGGACCGGGTGGTGCCAGGTCCTGACGCAGTTGGCTTTCTTCAAGCCAAATCCTAAATTGGTGAAGCAACGCACGGGCATCCCAGGGGGATGTAAGGTTGGACGATGTTGGACATGTTAGAAGTTTGGACTAGGTGTGGATCTCACACCATTGGCTGGCTATGTTTTCGGCTGGTCCTCAGTCAACAAGTGTCCCTGAATATTGTGCAGAAAGGTTTTTAGAGCTGGCAGTTCATTCATCGAAGTTCATCCAGTGGTTAAGCGTTTCACCTGCAAAAAGGGTCTCCCGTAGGTGACACTCCCTGCGTAGATCATAAAGACTCGTCGACTCCATCGAGACAACGCATGATCTCATTTGCACGAACATGCGCAGATAGGGCCCTATATAAAGGTTCAGGAAGGAGCTCAGTGTAATTATATATATATATATACATAGCAAATGGGACCAGCCACTGTAAGTAAGTCCAGACTTGCTTGTGATCCCTGGTTGCACACAAGTGTTGAGCATTTGGTTCAGACAGAGCTGGCCATGGTGGGCCGCCATGCTTGGCCAATGGTGGATTGGTTGGACCTTCCTCGTGGTCATGCGATGCTTTCGTTCTGCTCGCAGGAATTGAACACCTCATCGAGCGCGAGTACCTGGAACGTGACAAAAACCAGGCCAGGAAGCTGAGTAGAACTGGAAGCTTCTCTATCAGAAAGGCTGTCGGTGTGCAATCCAGTTATACCCATGCTTCGAAACCTGTTGTACTTCATCTCCCCAGCATGACTGTACGAGTATGTTCCACAAACAGTCAAGCAGATGTAGTCGCTGATGTAGTACCTGACGTGCCATAAATCGGAAAGGATTCTTGAAGACACATGGTTGCTTGAGGCAGATGTGATTTTGATGCCTCGGCCGTTAGTCACAAGTATGCAGTATGAACAGCACAATTTCCTCAGTCTCAGCCTTGTGAAGGCTCGCCAAAACGGTTGGATGATCTTGAGGTGTTTTCATGTGCCTTCCATATGCCAAGGCGGTACTTGTGTCTTGCTCACGACTCGTGAGGATAGAGGTGTGTGTTCATTGGGATACCGCTGATGGCTTGACGTAGTTCATGCTGAACAGTTGCATGAAATTTCAACACATTCCGACAACCAACACATTCCACAGAATTCCAAAACATTCACATGCCAAAAAGTTCCAAAAACAAACTCTATAGACTATAGACCCTTTTGGAACTGGTACAACAAATTCCTGTTTGAGCCACCTCTTGTTTTGATCCATAGAGCGTCACCCCACCAGCTGTGCACTTGTCGAGGCTTCGATATACCGATACCTGGCCTAGGCCGGGTTTGGACTTCCCGAACATGTCTATGTGGTTTTGGCCATGTCGCCCAGTTTTCTGCATAGACCTCCAAGATGACCAGAATCGGCTTGTGCTATTTATCTACCACAGCCTTGTCCCACAATGTGAAAGACGGCTTGCTAAATCTCTCTGTTCATGTGGAAAGCAAGCAGTTTTGATGCATAAAGACCTGGAGGCTGCAAGGTTGAGTTCTGTTTCGTGGGTCCAAAACCACAGTCTGAGCAGTGGATGACTGTGTGCGCTGGTTGTGGTCCACTTTGTTCTGTGAGGGTCCACTGGGTTGCGCTTTTGAGGAAAGTCGAGGGGGGGAAGCGCGAAGCGCAAGAGATGGGGAAGCGGCCGACTCCAATGGTCACTGCTAGGGCCGCTAGGGGATTGAAAGTCACTGAAGCGGATTACTTGAGGCTTCTCGAACCCTCCCATTTTGGCCGCCTTTTCCCCGAAACAAATGCTTTGGACGCCATCGGATGTCTCGCCAGGTCTTCCAAATGCCGAATTTTCACCCCCACGAGTCATGAGTGCTTGCGTGCTGCGCATCAAAAGCATACACCCGCAACCAGGGGGTCTTGGCGACCTGCTTTGGACCAAAGTCTGGGATATCGAATGCCTAGAGATGAAACCTGCGAGCCCACTATTTTTGGTTGATTTATGAATCGTGCGAATGCGAATTGCTCATCATTTTCACCAGTTCCAAAACTCAAACAGTTTGGATATGCTGCATGACTCCATGCTTCTCATCGGAGGAGCGACTCTAGGTCCAGGCCGCCAGGCTACTGGACGGGTGAGGCGGTCGCCCTCGGCCGCACGCTTCCAGTCGGCTGCAGGGGTCCACGTGTCAGCTCGCGAAAGCACGGTACCCGTCAAACGTGTGAAAGGCAGAGCTCAAAGGTTTCGTTTTATCCCCATGAGTTCTGAAAGAAGATTCTTTTTAGCAGGTGATGGATCCCATAGAAAGGTGCCACACCTCTAGAAAGGAAGAACCACACGCCAGTTTTGCCGGGCAGTTAACTCAATGACACAGACACACATACCATGCACACACACACACACACACACACGGGAAATCTCTCTCTCTCTCTCTCTCCCTCTCTCTCTCTCTCGCTGAAATTGAAGTTAGGACTAGGTCTTCAATGCACCAGTGGCTGACATATGGAATTCTGCCCCTGTGCTGCATGCTTCCACGGAGCGTGGCTGGTGCGTTTCAAACGCCAGATACAAGATGAACACCACCTGAACACGGCAAGTCACCTCTGGAAACTCGCCATTGTTGTGACGAATGATTTTTTCCCACCAACTTTGTGTCAGCTGATGTTTTAGCACAAGCACCCTTGGCTTCTTCACTCATAGCGTCACAGAGAAGCATAATCCAGGTTTTAGATTGTTTGGGGCCCTTTTTGTGTGAACGCAGCCCTTCAAACTGTTTGCAAACTTATTCTTTCTCAGATGATTCATCCTACTTCCAGGAACAGCTTTTCTCGCACAGGCCCTGTGCAGTTGAAGTCAAATTCAACCTGACTATACAGATTTGACAATTTTCAGAGTGTACATATATAATCATATCACATACTAGAATATATATATATATATACACACACACACTGTATATCATTTTGGGTCTCAAGACTGGCATGAACTTGCTCATGTAGAGGTGCTCGTCTACTTTGTGTGCTACAAAAAATACATATATATATATATATACACATAGTTTTAGTGGCTACAGGCCTTTCTAGGCTCCATTTCCCACATGACTCACAAGGCACAAAACCTTTTCACCAAGGTCGATATACTTGTTGGTCAAGGGGAAACACAAGCTGTTAAGCTGCTGAGGTCTAGGATCTGATTCCCAGTTGTTGCGCAAATCTGCAGCTGCTGCGCCTGCGCTGCTCTTGGTGGCTCCAGTGGCTCCAACGTGTTGGCCACCCGCAGGGCCCAGACCTACGCCGCATCGGCAACGAAGACGCGGCCTCCATGAACGCGCAAGGAGTTGCAGAAAAGGCCTTTGCGCATGTTCGCCACAGGGCTGTGTTCTTTTGACAAAGAGTGAGGTTTGCTTTGAACAAACTGGCCAGTGTGGTTAGGAATTCTCCCTTGTGGTGCGTAGAAATCTGGAGAATCCTTTTCACAATCCAACTCTCCGCCGGAAAACTTCCACCACTTGGCCCGCTCCCACCCCGCTGCAGCGACCGCTGAAGACACACGAGCTATTTGGCTTGAGAGATGGCGTCGTTTTCAGCGAACGGGTTTGAATTCACAGTTGCGAGTTGACATGCGTATCCATTGCACGCACCAGGGGTGAATGTGATATCATATAACATTGATATTGTTTTTTACATGAAAGCATACCACTCTTGTTTGGATCAAGGAACCGGGGGTTTTGTCGGTTCCTCGTCATTCCTCATCTGCCAAAGCACCTTCACCGTGAAACCTAGTGAGACAAAATTGAACGCTGCTGGCTTACCACTTTAAAGACCAGTCATGTGTACATTACTCAGTTGAGCATGTGGAACTTGGAAGCTGCGCTGGGTAGTCTTCCCCTCCAAGTTTAGGCAAGCCGAATTGATTTCATCGAACGCTTGATTGTTGTCCCGCAACACATTGGGCACTTCCATGCCTTGCATGCGAGCAGCATGGACTGGGAGGAAGAGGTTCGACAGGACGCTTTGTTGTTGGATCAAAGACCAAACTATTGGGTGATACAGAATTGGTCAATCAGCGGTTCCTCCCACTGGAGGACCTATCCACAAGTGTTTTTAACCATTGGGCAAGTGCATTGGGCCTTCTTTCTTGTTGGGGCGAGTTTGCACTGGTGATGGGTTGGGCGGTTTGGGAACCAGCTTGCTCAAGGGCCATCCCCTCCCAGGAGCTCCAGCACGCATTGATCAAGTGGACAGGTTCACCACCGACCCCGTACAGTGAGTGCCTGCAAGGAACCTCACACTTCTCAAACTTCATATCTGCAAGTGTTATGTTTCAACGATTCACTCAGATACCGAACTCAATCTTTCTCATGCATTTCTACCAGCCATAAGAAACTGAATCCATCGAGCCAACGATCGAAACCCATGGCACAAACGGCGCCCGAAACGCACCGGTCGATCTGCACCCCTGGCACCCTGGCACGGCAGGTGTGCTTGTCGCCCGTGGGCCATGACGTCTTCAAGGCACCCGGTGGGCCATGCTGCCGCGTGTTCACACGGGTTCGTTGCGGAGGGGCGTCACACCTTGGACTGCCAGTATTTCGGTCGGTGACCTACGGGCAGTAGGGATTAAGGAAGAGTCCACACCCGACTCTTAGGAAGAATCCCAAGAGGGAGCCCCTACCCATGTCCGGTGCCCAAGGGGATGAACACACCATATATCTACCCTCCTTGCAGACTGACATGGACCCTGACTTTCACCCCGTGCAAGACCATTTCCACTACAACCCCAGCGGTTTTATGCGGTTTTGAGAGTCCATATTGACCTGCAGGAAGGTCTACTGGACTCTCCACTGTGAACTACCCGTTCACCGTTCACGCGAAGAATGAACAGCCGGCCTCACTCCACGAACACCGTATGACAATGCCTTCATGGTGGATGGAATCCATCTTTGAGCTGATTTTCTACACACCCAGCAACAATGTGCAGGTCTCCAAAAAGAGGACGCACCGTTTTCCCGCTTTGCGATCTCCGTTTTCACCCGGCCGCTGCGGGTGACCTTCACCGTCTGAGGTGCGCATCCGAGAGCTGCCGATGGCGGACGGCCGGGGGCTCGAGTGAGCGAGCACGAGCGAGCGATGGGACGAAACGGTGAGGGAGTCTTGTTACTAGTAGCGTCCTTGCTCCTAGTAGCGATGCCAGGAGCCCCTAGTAGCTTCTTACTACGCATACGCAGTTTGATGATGTTTGGGGTCTGTCCTATGACCTGTAACAGTTTGTAAACAAAAGTATGTATATATATATAGTTATTATGATATATCACGGTCACTTTTTCACTACGTAGTTAAAGAGAAAGGCCAGGCTTTCCATCATCATCCAGTGTGTAGAGTCTTTTACACATCCCTCGATGGACGTACCAGAAGAACAAGCCTAACCAAAGAGTTGACCACATGCATAAAGAATGCAATCTTTGTACGACAGGTCCTTGTCATCCACCATGTGCGGAAGATTGACTTTCAAGTGCGATCGAAGTGTTCAGAACATATCGATATTCAGATTTTTCCTCTGCGGCACAGCGAACGCATAGGCTTGGCTTGGCTTGCCGTTTTTGTTTTGACAGTGAGGGGGGGTGACGAGCCTAAAGTGCCGGCTTGGGCAAAGCCACGTGTGATGACTTCAACTGGAAATTCAGAGTACTTCAACATTATACAGAACATCTGAAACACCTGTCTCACCTTTTTGCTTAGTCGTCTTCAGTCCCCGTCCCCAATGGCCGAGGTGTCCATGCCTCGACAGGATGTCAACTTTGGTCCTCCAGTATCGTCTTGGCACGGCATCTCATGGCCAGGCAACGCATGTCGCTGTCGCGACACAGTCATTAGCAGATTCGGGGGGGGGCAGCAGATTCGGCAGAAATTCTTGAGGGCTAATCCTTGGAAATGTTGGCAAATGACTTCGACTTAACAACTTTCAACTGTCAGATTTCTTCGACCACTGATTTCCAATGAATTTGTGCTGTGCAGGCCTGAGCTGGTCGAGCAGAAGAAGGTCTTGGAGGCCAGCTGCGAGTCGGGCGAACTGCTTTACACATCCACGCCTCAAGCACCTCAGCTATTTTAATCCCCTATTGCCATTCTGTTGCCACAACAACTTTTAAAGGGACCTTTGGACTTGCTGTGGCGAACCAAGATCTCAGTGGCTTAGAAGTCAAAGGGGCCATCAGCCGCCCCAGGTGGAGGAAGCAAAGAAACCGCGCATGGAGTTGAGCCAAACCATCACTCGAGAACTCCACACTTCACCACATCCCGGTGAATTTTTGATGGCCCTGGAAGCTCCCGAAGTGGAGATGTCCTCAAAGGCCAAACACCAAGGCCAGCTCCACCAGCAAATGGTTTATCTGATTTTATTTGGCTATGCTCAACAGTTCTTGGAGCCACAATCAACCCCCATGAAACACCAAGGTGGCAGAGAGAGACCATGCGACACAGTTTGACAAAGTACATTATATTTAATTTCATCAAGAAGGTAACCCAATCCTCACTGCAAACTACGCTTTTAAGACATGTGTATTTTTCAGAGGGAGGCCATCGCTATTAGCGTATCCATGGCTATTCATGGCTTTTTGCTTTGATTTATTGAGTTTGGAGAAACTTCAACCTATGGGAATTTTCCTTCGATTTCTGCGGTTCCACAATTTTCACCCAGAGCCTCACGGCGCCTCAGGTGGGTGCAGGCTGTGGCCTACTGGGTATCGCAGTGGCACGTTTGGCGAGGCGAGCGGACGGAGCTGCTCAGCGATCCGCTTCGCAACGAAGTGACTGGCACAGAGGGCCGAAGTGGAAAGACTGCCACAGAGGTGGGATTGGTTTGTCAAAGATTCTCAACATTGGAGGAACATGGATAGTTAAAGCATGTTAAAGCACGGCGTTTCACTTCTTGGACACCACGGCTCCAATTTCACGTTGCGCCTCGGGGAGTTATGCCCTAGACATATGACATATACTGGGATGCGAAAGATGCAGATGGTGTGTCTTTATGAAGGTGGGTTGCAGGATTGCTGTGCCTCTTTTGACAACAAGGAACAAGGACGCTACTAGTAACAAAGGGCATCGCTACTAGGAGCAAGGACTCTACTAGTAGCTCCTGGCATTACTACTAGTAACAAGAAGCAACCAGGAACAAGAAGCTACTAGGGGCTCCTGGCCTTACTACTAGGAGCAAGGACGCTACTAGTAGCTCCTGGCATCGCTACTAGGAACAAGAAGCTACTAGATAAATGTCTAGAGCGTCCGTTCTGGTGGATTTTGGACCTCAGAAGTGTTGAACGGTGCCCAGACCGGACCAAGCGGCCACCAACATGTTCCTCGGTCCGTTGACCGTGCGCTTCCAACTCTGGGCCAGTTCAACCCTCATCACCGACGGAGACGAGGAGGCGTGGAGTCTCGGTTTTCTCACATCTGCGGAATCTGCGGTCTGAGATTTTCGACGGATCTCGACTCCGGGGAAGATGACCGGAAGATGACCAGGTGGTGAGGAATCTCGCGCGGAACATCGACCTCAACCGGCCCGGGACTCCTGGGACGGAGAAACGGGGCATAGCCGCCAGGGAGGCGGCGTTGGAGGGGGTGTAGCGTTGGGGAGCTTGTGGTTGAGCTTCAGGTGGCTCCAATAACCGCATGTAAAGCTTGAGAAAGATTTGGTTTCTTTTCTTTTGAGTGAGTCTTCGGGCCTTGAGAGGACTTTGTTACTGTTAGAGGGTAGCCAAAAGGTAGCCAAAAGCCAACGGAGTGCAGCAAAATGTCCTTGAGGGCCCCTCTTGGCTCACCCCCACTCCTGCTGTGTGGCTCAGATGCGGAAAAAGAGGAGACCAAGGAAAACAAACAATACATAGCAATCTATACATGGTTTTGTTTTGATTACTGAATTATGGTACTGTAATTTGATTATATAAAGCGCAATCAAGCAGCCAACGACACAGCTACCAGGTTTGATCCCGAAAAAGGATTGTGCAAGATTAACTCCATCAAGGCGATAGAAGGGGAACCCTTTGGATTCTTTTAGCACATTAAGGTTGAATGAGCCAAAACCCTCACAGAGTCCTTGGTTTTCCAGAATTCTTCTTCCACCATTTGTGGGTGTCTCTGGAAGAACAGCTCTCGCATCGTCTAACCCAATTGACACACGCACCCCAGCTGAAGCACAAAGTCAAGCCACACATTTCTTTTCAGCGAAAAAAATCCACCCGAAAGATCCCCAAACCATCCCAAACCACTTGACCAACCGAAATACCGACACCTACCAACCCGAAAGGTGAAACGATGTGAACCATGTCATGAACACATGGGACAGTTGCGAGATGTTCGGTTGAGTTGGTTTTAAAAAAGACAACAACGCGTCTATTTTCATCGTTGTTTTCGTCGTTGGTGAACGCTCCGATGTCCGTTTGGTGAGGTCCTTGTGGAGCTCTCAGGGAGAGGATCACCTCACAAACGCCGCTTCGTGGGCAATGGCGCGTGGGAGTGGAATGGGAGGTGTTTACAGATGTTTACAGAGGTTTCAGTCTTCATGGCCCAGGGGCTTTGGTTGTTCTTCTTCTTGGGAGGTTAGACAGTTAGACATCTCCAGGTGGTGTTTTGTTCCCTGGAAGAGGAAGGGGGTTCCATGAGCGAGATTCATGTTCTTGAGGTGTTGGCTTGCACCTGCAGAATCAGGCAGCTGTTCCTGGAGGCTTTGGCTGATGCAGGCAGTCGCCCATTATTTGGATATCCAAGCTCCAGAGAGCCACCTGGAATTGCTTGAGGCTGGTGCCAACACAGACAGCATACCAGGTGGACCAGCAGCTTCCCATGTGGCAGCCAAGGAGAACGATTCGGAAGTTTCAGGGCAGTCGCTTGAGGGTCAGATTCAAAAGTGACGGAAGATCTGAAAATGGAGTTTTGAAAGGAGCGGACATGCAGTCAGGTGCAGGAACTCAGAACTTAGAGGCAGACAGGAGATTCCGGGCACAGGTACGCTCACCAATCTGAACAAGGCGCACATTGCAGGCGGGACGCTGCTTGGGAAAAGCCGTACTTGGCTGGTTGTTCGGGCGCTCTGCATCTGATCCTATCCAGGTGCGATGCCGCAAAAGTATCCCTGTGCAAGTCGCCTGCCAGAGGAGTAGCCATCATGGACACAGCTGAGCGAGTCCATCACAAGTCTCCCATCAGCTCTGGAAAAGCCGGCACAGGTGTGGCCGCAGCATGCTTCTTCCAAGAACTTGGGATCAACTCACACTTAGCTTGTTCATCTAGTTTATAGAATCGGAACAAATCCAATCGAAGGGAGACAAAATGGTCTTTCTCACTGTCAAGATGCCCCTCCTTGCTTACTTGTTTAACACATGGTAATTGTCCCGCCCTCAGTGGGGCCCACTACAAGATGCTCTGAGGCTGAGGCTGAAAGTCCGTTCAAGCCAGTTTCCATGATTCCGCGTTTTTGTTTAAGAACACCGGTAGAAAGTGGATGCCCTAAAGTGTGGTCCATTTACTTCTGACTTCTGACTATATAGCAGCCCTTGGCCCTTAACGCAGAGAACCGGATGACGTTCTCCACCAATGCATTCGCCGCGCTCCTAGGTGGCTTCCCGTGTCTTGCGCTGGGAGGTGGGTGGTCAGGGTGGATTGACAAAGAGAGAAGGCTTCTGGGTTCAAAACACGAAAGCAATCGAATAAAGTTCTTTTGACAAGCCTCTTTGTGCACTCCCAAAAGGCATTCCAAATGGTATGGTGCACCTAGCAACACCCTTCAAGTTGCTACTTGGAGGAGTCCCCCTTACTTACGCCTTCTTGATGTTATAGACTTGTGTGACTCCACGCAGATTGAAATCGCTTCTCCAAATCTTTCTGTCGCTCAACCACCTGAAACACCAGCAGTGAAGTTCTTGCTGAGACAACATTTAAAAGAACACATTCTTGAGCCGCACTCATTTTTGCCTATTCATTGCTTATTGGTACACTGGACTTTTTGGAGTCAAAAGACATGACGTTACCAAAAGTTACTTGGGACTTCCATCAACCGCATTTCGAGTACTTCTCAAACAACTTCTGCGGCTCAGTGGCGGGTGGCATGGGCTTTTGGCACCTCATGTCTCTTGGGAAGCGACGCTACGAACGGGGCTCCTGGCCTCGCTACGAACGGAGCGATCTCACGAGTTCCGCATCGGATCGGTCAGGAGCTCCTGGAAGATCCGTGGCCTCGAGAGGATCACGTCGAGGTGACGCTGGACACGAGGGGCTCGGGACTGATGGCGAGGCCAGGAGCTACAGTAGCTTCTTGTTCCTGGTAGTAGTGGCCTCCAACATCCTCCAACCTAATAGCTTTTTGTTCCTATGGGGTGAAAGCCCGGTGAGGTTCCATGGGACCCACCAGATAAAAGCCTGCCATTCCGAATTGGAGTCCAGGCCTGATCGGGTCCCATGCAGTTTTGGGGGGATACTATTGGATACCCATCCCATTGCATCACAGCCGACCCATTTCATTCCTGATTCTCGATATTCTCGTTGACTGTCATTCCTTAGCAGAGTCTATTAGAAGCCTTAGCAGTGAGTTCTGTTCCTTCGTGAGAACAAGACCATCTTCGTTTATTTGCTGCAAGAGGAATTAGCAGGTTTCAACATGGATCACGGACACCAGAGGTCATCGTTTGCTCCGACGTGATCTACGGCAACTGGGGTGACACCGTGGCCGAGGCGGGTTTTGCCAGTTTCGCCGCAACGTACGGTGAGGTCACAGCTAATCGGCACCATTTCGGGAAAGGACACGAAAGACGCAGCGTGTTGGATGTTCGATGTAGAGTCTTGAGCCACTGTCGAAGGGAGTGTATTTTGCGTACAGTGACATCGGAGTGGAGTCATTGCACATTTTCAGTAGGAAGAGCAGGTGTTGCGGTGATGGACCAGTTTGTCTGCCAGGGGGGGCTTGATTGATCCAAAAACATGAACAAACTCCTGAACTACTTAGCACATTTCGTTGCAGAAACTACAAGCACGAGGCAGTTGCCACGAGAGACCTTACCTTCATCATACTTTCGATTCCCAGAACCGTCGGCTGCGCACGTCCTCAATTCATGCATCCGCACGTCCTCACGCGGAAACCATGAAGAAAGTCCTCGGTCCACACTTCGGAGACGGTCGACCGTTCGGTTCGGAGCTCGGGCGGTTCGGAGACGAATCCATTCCGTGGACGCAGCTCTGTGCTCAGGCGCTCTGCAGTGTGTGACGAGCTCAGGCAGAGCACAGCTCCGGCGGGAGCGCGTCCACATCCAGAGCCCCCGTTGTAGATCTGGTAGAGGAAAGACGCCTTGCTGTGTGTTTTATATAACTCTTTTTGGAAGGATTTTTGTTCGGATTTGCTTTTTGAACAGGAATGAAAGGAGTGAGACAGGAAATCGACGGGATGAGGGAAGGTTTTATCTTTCGAGCTTTCTGCAGATTCTGGGTTTTCTTTGGGGTTCCGAAAGAGGTTGAACAACGAAGTTGCTTCATGTATCTTAATGTTGAAATCCAATGGTGATTGCTTGATCTCTACAAGGGACACAGATTCGGGCCAAGTCTTGCAACTTCTGTTCCACAGATTCTTGGGATGCGCAGCTCACAGCTCCCAACTTCTCTTTCATGCAGAGCTCCCTTGACTAGCTGCCGACACATCTCACGGAAGAGACAGGGAGACCGTCCAAAGGTGGTTTGGCCGTCCGTCCCCAAGAAACCGACGATCCATACGGCCAGTTCAGCTAGTGACCTAGTCGAACCTCCCCTATATTTAGTGGATGTCAGCATCCATAGCTCAAAGTGTCATGGTCATAAGCTCACATCCCTCAAAGTTTCTGCATTCTCTTCCGAAATCCTTGTTCACCCAAAGGATCTGGACCCGAACCAACACACGAAAGGCGATCCGTTCTTCTTTCTCCCAAAAGCTCTGCGAATCCTTGCGGCTTCGACTCCTGGTCTTCATCCTTGCGACTTCTGTACGGATTCTTTCTCGCAGATCTTCAACGATCCGCGAGTCCTTGGAGCGTTTGGTTTCCGGAACTTGGGAACTCCCGCTCCTAAGGCTTGCCCCGGGCGGCTTGGTGGTGCTCGCCGCGTCGGAGGTCTGGCCATCCGGGCCATAGCTTACTCTGCACTACTTACGCTTAGGTCGTTGAAGAGGGGTCAGGTAAATATGCCAGACATGTAGGTGTTCGACTGTAGCCGTTCGTTCCGTTCGTTCCGTTCCCGGAACCTTTGGAGCTGTGGTGAGTCATGGTGAATCTGGGCAGCTGGGAGAGGAACCAGACTTTGATACCAACAGCCCTCAGGCAGACCTTGATAAAGGATTCCTGAGTCAATACAACGAAGATCAACGAAGGTTTGTGAGACTCTTGTGTACTGTAGAACTTACAGTATAACTACTGCCGAAGCACATGGATTTTCCAAGAGAGTTTAGACAGACTTCAGAACCTCCCATAGTACCACTATGTACCACTGACGATCTGCTTCGGGCAGAGGTCATCCGCTCCCTGGAGGCCCCCCAAGACCGGTCTGTCAGCGATCCCACCCCGCTGCCCGGTCTGTGATTTCTCATGTTCGGCCAACCATTCGCGGCCGTACGTTGGTTCTCCATTTTGTGCAGACCAACCGCAGGTTTGGCATTCTGAACTGTTCAGACGCTCAGACAGACAGCAGATACGCAGCATCTCCCAAGATGTAATTTTGCAACCCCAAAACCGCATGGAATACTATTTAACATACTTCAAAGCAATCTCGTAATCTTGTAGCCCTGAGTTCATTATCAGTACAAGTTCCTAAAAGGTGTCAAAACTTATATACATTGTGGACAGCGGCTCTGATCCGATGTCCAGCAAAGCACCTGGCTCATGCTGCGAGTGTGCTCAGCTGTGAGTGGTGAAACCATTGCCTCTTTCGGTGCCAACACGTTTGACAGGGGTGTCTTGTCACTAAAGACTCACTTGGCCAAGCTGATTGGGGTTCCAAGATTCCGGCAGAGATTGTTTCGAGAAGATCAAAGTGAGCTGCAAGACGACGAGGCTCTTTTGATTCCTTCCATCTTGCAACTGCTTGTACTGGATTTCTGCCCTCCTGAAGGTGGGCAGGTCAAAGAGCTGATTTCTGCTTGTGCTGAGAACCGCTGCGACCAAGTGGAGCGATTATTGCAAAGACCCCTCAGTCCAGGAGCCACCGATGAAGATGGGAGGACTGGAGTGCATCTTGCGGCGCAACATGGCCATTGGCAATGCTTAAGTCTTTTGCTTGAGGCTGGCGCAGCGCTGAACACCGAAGACCGCTTTGGTGGGACAACGCTGCATTTGGCTGCGAACAACGGACATGTGAAAGTGGTCCGTCTTTTACTCCAGGCTGGGGCCGACAAAGACAAGGCGACTCATATTGGAACGACAGCTCTGCATTTAGCAGCTGGGAATGGGCATTTAGAAGTCGTGCAGCTCCTGCTTGAGGCTGGAGCTCGAAAAGAGCAGGTGAGCAAGTCCGGGGCGACGGCATTGCACTTGGCAGCTGGTAATGGACACCTAGAGGTTGTGCGTCTGTTGTTTGAGGCCGGCGTTGGTAGAGACAGCGTCACTCTCAAGGCTGGTTCAACAGCTTTGCACTTGGCAGCCGACAATGGCCACCTGGACGTTGTGCAGCTTTTGCTCGAAACTGGAGCCGACACAGACAAAGTCACTTACGTTGGGACGAAAACTGCTTTGCATTTGGCAGCTGGAAATGGCCACCTTGAAGTCGTTCGCATGCTGCTTGAGGCTGGGGCTGACGCGTTCAAGGTGAATAATTCTGGGGCATCGGCTTTACACTTGGCAGCGGCGACCGGCCATGTGGATGTCGTACAGCTGTTGCTTGAAGCTGGTGCAGACGCAGATGAGGTGATGCTCACTGGTGTAACTGCCCTGCATCGAGCAGCGGACAATGGTCACCTCGAAGTTTTTCCGGCAGTTGCTGGACGCTGGTGCTGACACAGACACCGCAAGCAACTCTGGGGGAACAGCTTTGCAATTAGCAGCTGGGAGTGGGCACCTGGAAATCGTTCAACTGTTGCTCGAAGCTGGGACTGATAAAGATTTGGCAAATGCTACTGGGGCGACAGCGTTGCAGCTAGCAGCAGCTTCTGGCCACCTGGACACCGTTCGGGTGTTACTGAAAGCCGGGGCTGACAAAAGCATGGCGAACAATTCCGGAGCAACAGCTTTGCACTTGGCGGCCAAGAAAGACCACACTGATGTGGTGCAACTGTTGATCGAAGCTGATATTCGAAGCTGTACTTCTGAATGAATTCCCCACAGTTCGCTGTCCTTTTCCGCAAGTTTGACATGATTTGTCTGAGAAATGACCACCTCCATGCATGCCGCAGGAACCCATGGTCAGGTTGGCGTCCAGAATCCATTCATGCAGCGCTGAGGGTTCGCACCACAGAGCAGCTGTGAATGTCTGAAGCTGAGGGTTCGCCATGAGATGCAGATGACTCATTCTGAGATGCAGCTCAGAACATCAGCGTCTCGAATTCGAAGCTTGAACATCTGCGTGGAACTGATTTCGAACCCCTTTTTCCAAGACGTGCACACACACACACATGAACCTGGAAGGCCTTGGAAGGTATTTCATGGTATTTCGTCAATCAAGGGCAAGTTTGGACAAGTCTTTGGAAGCTGGTGTGAAATGGCTAAGCTGCAAAGGTGCAATGAGCAATGGTCAACTTGGAATGAGTGGCGCAAGGTCCGCCCTAGGGATGGGCATCAAGTGACGTTCGCTGGACATACCACAAACTCCACACCGAGCCCGTTGGAAACACCGTACATTTCGCGGTGCGAGCATACCGTGGCATCGAATGCTCCGCAGTTGTTGGAGGAGTCCAACAAGTCCCAAACATGTCTCATTTGAGGTCCATCAGTGGTGTGGTAGCTCAATACGAGGGATTCCAATATACATGGCCTTTTTGGATGGGATCGAATTGACTGAGAGTTTCATCGGATTTTTCTTCCGAGTCGGGGTGTAGAAGCCTGGGAAGAGACCAGCAGGGGCCCCATGTCGCCTTGTCCCAGGACCGGCGCGGTGGCGTCAAAGGCTTTCAGGACCGAGAAAGAGCCGGGGGAAGCGACGTCGGGGAAGCGACGTCGAGTGACGCGGGTCACTGCGGTTCCACACGAAGGGTTTCTGGATGTTGGTGTAGAGATTGTAGCGGAGACATTTCAGGCAAAATCTCGGGTACTACCAAGCAGACACCCGATATGGTGCGATCAATGGCTCTCTGGGTGTGATGATCAGAGATGATCAGCAACAATCGACCGAAAGTCACAGCTCAACAGCCCAGGCTCAGTTGCATGGGATCTGAAAACCACGCCACGTACTATAGAGGAAATCAGTTGTCAGCGGTCCAAGGGTTCTTCTTCAGGTCCCACTCTAGCTTCTACGTAGTCCGTGAAGAACCCTGGAGATTCTGTGGATTTGAACACTTGGAGATAATCATACAATCGGTCACAGTCTGAATCTGAAGGACCATCAAGACGCCATAGGGAAGAAAGCCTTTTAACAAAGCCTTGACACCAGCTCGCTGCCGCCTCAACATCGAACCAGCTCGCTCGCTGCCGCCTTCGCAACGAGTGATTCGAGGAGCACATGGAGCAGAAAGGCTTCGGAATCCTCGAAACGAAGCTGAGGCACCAGAGACGCCGTTCCTCCAGAGTTGAAGGGCGCCACCCAGCTGACCCACACTAGTGTTGAAGGGCGAAGGGACGACTTAAGGGTTGAGAGCTCCGAAAACCATTCCCTCAGAAAGGGCATTACCCGTAGTATGCCAGCAATCTCGTCGAAAGGCAGATCATCCTTTGGAAGTTAATGGAGTCGGTGTGTCTCGCGATCTGCACATGTGGATTTGCACCCAAGTTCTTAGCTTGCAGGACTGCGTTGAAGTGGGTGCACGCAGGTCATGCCATGACATGAATGGGTTGCCAGTTGACCATCGAAAACCGCCTGCAAGAGGCTTCGCCCCTTGGGCAATTTCCGCATCTACCATTGCCAAAAAGATCTGAAAACGTTTGGAGCGCCAGAGCTGTGAGACGGGAGTTTCGTTGGACATGTCTTCGACATGTTGGTTCTGGTCATCCGAATCCGTCGTGATCTGGCGTGCGCTCATGGCATCTCTGGTACAGGTAGGGGGGAGATCCACTCAGCTTGGACTTTCCCTGCAGGCAGGTGTGTCAAACCCCGTCAGATTGAGGTATGTTGAGCCATGGTGTACTTATTTGGGCTAGTGAGGCTTTTTTGAGTTTGGGGGTGTTGTCACGTTCCTCATGAATCATTTCTTCCTTTTTCGCAGGAAGGTAAAAACCCGAAGCTCGAGTCTAGCTGAGAGAAGCGCACACGAAAGTTGATCGTTGATAACGTGTAAGTATAGAAGGAAGTACCATCATTTTCATATTGACGCTCTGAGAACTGGAGCCTTGGGATACCATTGCTTTGCGCATTACAAGAACCCAATCATTGCCCACAGCTGTGCATGCAATTGCATGCAATATGGACTAGGCATCCTTGCTTTCTACCTTAAGCACATCCCTAACATCTTGAGGTCCCTTTTGGAGTGCGAAGAGAGCTTGGAGCCTGGCTGCGTCGGGAAGCAGAGGAACCAGACGTCTTTGGGACACCTGTCCGATGTGAGGGCTTTGATGGGAATAAGGACATAGCGATGGCCTCCAACCTACTAGCGATGGCCTCCACCTAGTAGCTTCTTGTTACTAGTAGCTTCCTATGCAAAACATTGCAGCCCAAGTGCACCGCAGAATCTAAACTGAATATTTCGCCTGCATCATGATTTGGCCGATTTGGTATTGACTTCAATCGGGGTAAAGGAAAACGGGCCTCAATTAACGCATCACATGATGCAGGGGGCAGCCAATCCTTGATTCTTGAGGGTAAACCACCATGATCCCATTGCGTGTCAACGGTGTCCCCCACTCGACGTATTCGCCATTTGTCGAAGGTCTCATCAAAGCATGACCCGCTTCTGGATGACGTGCCACCCACGGAGGCCTGGAATCAGAAGTGTTAGAAAGAGCTCTCTCAAGCCTCCAACCTACTAGCGATGGCCTCCAACGTAAGAGCGATGTCCTCCATCCTAATAGCAACTGCATTTGCTTGATATCTAAATATTGATGTCACCTAGGCAAGATCTTCCACAATATTCTTCCAGGATTCGCACTTTATGTATAACCTACAGATGAGTAGGTAGAATCATCAACCTGGAAAGGTATTGATGAGCTACAGTAGTTGCTGCCACTCCCAGAAGCATTGCTCATGTGTGGATGATAGCAGCATGCAGTTTCCCGAAAGTCTTCTGCTTGATGTAAGGACGACTCTCCCGGCTTTTACAGTGGAAGTTCAAGTCTTGCTGGGGTTTTGGACGGATTTCTCCCCTCCATTGAGCATAGTGAACAGGGAAGATCCTTTGTCTGTGGCATGGGGTCAGGGCCGTGTTCAATCAGTATCATCGAGAGCTTTTAGACAATTTATAACATTTTATAAAGTATACCTGGATCTTCCAACTATGAATGCATAATTCTGCCTTTTGGCGGGTTTTGTAGGCGCAAAGGCAGCCATCTTGCGTAGTTGTTGGACGATCCAGGTATAGCTTTCCAAAAGGCCTTAGGCTTTGGATCTCCCTGCCCCTTTGCAAAGCACCTTCTGAAACCGTGTGGCCGTGTGGACTGAAGACGTGACCAGGCGAAGACTTCACCTCCGCAGACACGTTCCAAGGCGGACCTGTGGCGGCTTACAGATGGTCCCAGTCTGGAGCAATGGAGCAACATGAGTAGATGAATGTGCTGGCAACAGATGGTTTCAGCCGTCTCTCCTGGGTCCAAGTTGGTTTTGTGTCACTGCAACGAAAGATTTGGCCACACTCTCCTGTTCGACCGCCAGTTGTGGGACTGGGCAAGGGGCAAAAGGGGACCATTGGATGACTTGAATGCTACAACTTCTGTGTGCGACACTGCTCCTTATCGCTGAGTTGTGACACCGAACCGGACCCATTTCGTGACCACTTCTGTGCTGATTGCGTGGCCCTGATGGGTCTGACGAATCTTTCCCCAGACGTTCCTTCCGAAACGGAAGGAACATGAAAGAACCCAAGAGAAACTGGCGCACGCCACTGCTGCAGCTCCCGTGTTCATCAGTCAAACAAGGCAGAGAAGGGAGGATCCTGCTTCGTTGGAAAACACATGCACATGGGTGTCTCTTGACAGTTTCAAGTGATTTTGAATCCTGAAGACGGCGGTGCTTCACTAATAGTTTTGGGCAATGCAGAAACCGTACTCTCTGGTACTCTCCTCGCCAGACTTGGCGCGTGGTGGGAGGTGCGGAAGCTTTGCCGATCGTTGTGATCCGGAGTGTGAAAGGTTTGTTTGAAGACTAAAGGGCCCCTGGATATGTCTCCTCATTTTGAGAGAGGCCCAGATCGTACGGTAGGTTGCATCAAAAGAGGAAGTAAAAGAGGAGTTCTTCTCTTGCCTACTCACTACTGCAAGCCAGTTCAATGATGAGAAAGGCGGCAAACTTGGCCACATCCCAACAGAGTTTTAACCGAATGACCAGCTTGCACATCATCCAATGTGACGACCCCACCCAATTGATGCAGATGGTCATCAGACATGTGGGAGCATTTCTGTTGTGTAACTCGTCTTATGTGGGAGGTCAGAGGACAGCGGAATGGGGGACATGACACTCTTGAAATGAATCCAACATCATCCAAAATCCTTCTTGGATGACAGTCCTAATGCTCATGTCACTGTGCTACGTGCATGTTACAACATGCTTCTTGGAGATGGTCAACAACCCAGCAAAGAACCATGAAAGAATGACCAAGCCTAGATCCCAACAGCCTCCAAAGTCGATACTTTGCCACTTCAAGGTCAAAGGCACGGAGGCATCATCGCGGGAGGCCCCAGTGGCAGCTGCTTCACAGTAATCGAGTTATTTCTTTCACCATGTCAGGGTTCCTGACATCGGGGTGTGACTGTAGCTGGCCCCATCCATGGCCAGAATTCCACTGTAGCTGACCCCATGCCGTGCCAACACGGTGGCCCAGGTCCGCCGCGCCTCCATCGGCGTGGCGAAGGAGGACTACCAGGGACGACTGAAGCACGGCCGCGCGGAGCAAGTGCGAACGAGTAAGGATGAACCCCGTAGCGAACGTTCGTAGCGATGCACTTTGTTCTGTTCGTAGCTTCTTGTTCCAAGTAGTAAGGCCAGCTACGTTCGTAGCGTCCTTGCTAGATGGCGAAGCTGAACGGGAGGATGAACACGGAAAGGTCCTATGGTCAAGGTCAGCAGACCATGAGGTTCCCATCAGTATAGCACAATGACGCCTGGTTATTATGAGGGGTGTCGTACAGGACATCTCAAGGGCGGCTGGGATTCTTTTCTTCTTTTTGTTTGAGTCTTGCGAATGTGGAGGTTGACACCCTGTGTTTGGCCATGTCGAGAAGCGTTCGATTTGGGTCTTTGGACAGGGAGATTCGTCAAGGGATATATATAATGGAAGAAATCGCCCAGCTGAAACGATTGGACTTTCTTTGGTAAACCAACACTGGCCATTGAGCAAGGGAAACCGCTTCATTGAGCAAGTTGCTTGGCCTAGGTGCGCTCGTGCAAGAGCTTCAAAGAACCAAAGACAGGCCACTCTAGTTGCGCCTGCAGTACAGTTTGGCCCGTGGATCAACACTGAATCCTGCAGGATGTGTTCCATCAGCTTTGAATATTTATTTACTTGTCTGACAATAGTCCACCTTCAACCATGGAGTTTGTAACCTGCTCAACCACTGAGTTTGTAGCCCCGCTGAGATTCTTTTGTCGGATTTGACCTGCCACAGCATTTGGAAGCTGGTGAGGAACTTTCCTACTGCGATGTTGATGGGAATCTGGATCTTTGCGCATTCGAGAGAAGACCTGGTTTCATCCGAGAGTGGTAAAACACCATCAAGACCTGGCATCACAACACATTCATGTACAGCTTAACTTGACATCTGCATCTGCACACAGCTTGACAGGTTGATCACCTCCAGAGATCTGAATCTTGGGAAGTGGGCGATAGGTCGATCAGTTTCTCTGCCTGGCAGGCTTCTCTACCGCAAGTTGGAAGGCACAGGACCCTCTGAAGGCGAATCTGAAACAGGGACTGGGCCGGTCCGGGTGTTCACTGCTGCCTGTGGAGCTGATCTCGACATCGATTCTCCAGCCCGGCATGACGAATCCCCGATCCACCATCTTCCAGCCAAGCAGACGAATCCACCGTATTATTCCTTGTGATCACCCAACGAGCTAGATGGTTTCGCTTGTCTCAGATGAGCTGCTAGAAATATGTGGGAATGGCAATAGGCATGGCAAATCAGCTTAGACAAGTGACAAGCATGTGCTTGAGGGTTCTATCATTTCTACAAAGCACTGCCACATAGACATAACAAGTGAATCAGACATAGAAAGGTGGCTTGGTGACTTGACACTGACATTGTATATAGCGCTTGATTTTCCATGGATTCATTCGTGTAAGCACAATGTCAACCTGTCCAAGAGCTGTGGGTCTTCAGCTAGCTGCTACATCACTACATGTGTTGCGGATCATTCTCCGTACTCACAGTGATACAACACCGGCTGCATGGGAAGGTAGGCGTTGAACGAAGCTTCCCTAGAGCCGAAGAGAGTGATTCTACTATTTTGGAAGCCACTGGACAATTGTTGGTCAAGAATTCATGTACCTTGTTCATCCTTGTGCTGCAGTTTGTTAGTTCTTTTGCTTCGCTTCTTCTTTTTTCTGCTTGCTGCACCAGTGCAGCTGCTATCGTCGTTTCAAAAACCGAGCCTCTGCGAGCGACAGGATGGGTGAGCTTCGTGTCAGCCAAAGGAGCTGTATTGATTCGAAGGGAAGAACAGAAAAAGAGCTGAGATTTACTTTGTTTAGTACATGAAGTAACAGTATATGTATAGATCAAGGTGTGTCTGATGAAGTAACGAAAACTCCCCAAACAACTCTCATATATTGAGCAGCTAGGGCAACCAACTATCAACGATCAGTTCAAGGAGCTGATGACCCCAGTGACTGGGGCCAACGTGAGCATCCTCCGGCTCCGCCGGTCTCAGCGCAAAAACCCGGGGAGGTCTTTGCTCGATTCAGCAACCATGACCGATGTGGTGCTCCAATACCCATATAGGGCACTGAGCCAGACATATTAGGAGGGAGTCTGGTCTATTGAAGAAGTTGGGGTGTGCATGTCATAGATTCCTGGCAAGCATGGATGAAACGTTTTGGTGCGTGTGACTCTGGCTCTGCTTTACTTTAGGACATAATCTGCTCGGTCAAAATTCAGCCGACCTTACCCAACTGCACAACAGGAACTGACAGACGGAAAAGGCTCTTTCGTAGCCTTGCAGGTTGGTGAAACACTCTCTATCTTACAAAAGTCAACCACTCCCACAAACAGAACTAAGCCCTGGCGTTCATCTCCTGAGGTTCGTGATTGTTAAGTGAAGATCGAAGATCAATGTAGTTGAGCCAGACAATACGTAAGTCATTTCACTTGCATCGCTCCAATGCTGCATGTCTCCTCAGCCGTCTCCGGCGAACGAGTCGCGAGCTTCCACACAGACGAGCTGGAAGGCCAATCGGTGAAATCGGTCAAAATCCACCTGGCCAAGCAGATTGGGGTCTCCAGATTCCGACAGAGATGCTTCAGTGGGTCAGTAGGCCATGAGTTGCATGACGATGCAAGACTTGATGACGATGAGCTGCAGCTGGTGGTTTTGGCTTTCAAGCCACCAGAGGATGAGCAAGATCAGAGGCTGATTTCTGCATGTGTTTGGAATCGCTGGGAGGAGGTTGAAGTGCTCCTCCAGCAGCCATTGGCTCCGGATACCACGGACGCATTTGGACGGACAGCGTTACATGCTGCTGCAAGCAATGGCCATTGGCGATGCTTGAGCTTGTTGCTTGAAGCCAAGGCGGCACAGGACAAGGAACAGCCTCAGGGGTTAACAGCTTTATATTTGGCAGCCCAAAATGGGCACCTGGAAGTTGTACGGGTCTTGCTGAAGGCTGGAGCTGACAAGGAGAAGGTCATGCCAAAAGGGATGACAGCTTTGCATGCTGCAGCTCTGAATGGACATGCTGAGGTTGCGATGCTATTGCTTCAGGGTACTGCAACCCAGGCTGTCTCTCAACGGGAGGCCACAGACTTTGGGTCCACAGCTCTACATGTTGCCGCGATGGAAGGGCACCCAGAAGTGGTGCAGCTCCTGCTGGAAGCTGGCTTTCAAGATGTCGCTCGAGAAGGGAGAACAGCCTTACATTGGGCCTCTGGCAGAGGTCACCTGGAGGTTGTGCGGCTGTTGTTGGAGGCTAAAGCTCAGAAAGATCATGTAGATCTGAGAGATGGGGTGACTGCTTTGGATGTGTCACTTCAGAAGGGCCACTGGGAAGTCGTGCAGCTCTTGCTGCAGGCTGGCGCAAGAAAGGCTCAGAGTTTGATCCAGCGAATGGAGATCCAGTGAGTGGAAACCATGTGGGGAAAGGTTCCGCAATGTAGATCATCCTATAGTACCTTGCTGTATTGACTGTAAAACATGCAAGAATTGTTTAAGTCTTTAGTCTTAGTATGGGGTGCATGCTCCGCCCAAATCTGTTTTCACTCCTGCTCCACCTCGCCTTCGCCTCGGGACCAAAGCTGGTCTGGTCATGTTGCAAAGCTTCCCAGCTTTGGTTGAGACCCTTTTCCATTCAAAACTGGTATTTGTGGTGGGCTTTTAGGTTCTTAGGTTTCTTTGACGCCAGTAGGGCTGAGACACCCTTGCTGACGTGACTCAAGCTCTCCGAAGGACCCAGTGTTTGCAATGCTCCAACCACAACCACATCGTGCAACATCCCGTCAGGAATGTTTTGCAGGTGCTTGCCAGATTGATCAGATTGGATTTCCAGATTTTTGCGGACTGCGATGGTTTCTCAAAGCCACAAAGATGACCTGAGACAAAGCAGTCTTCACGGAGCGGAGTATCGATGACTTCTTGCCGGGGACAGCGTTCCAACCCTCTGGTGTATGTTAGAATGTTAGATGAGTTTCTCTATTTCAATTGTTGAAGAGTGACTTTTGAGACACACATTTCCTGGACACTAGAGCATGCAAACAGCCAAGCATGTGACGAGGCTTCTCAACTTCGTTTACCCTGGTGATCCCTAGTGCACATCATCGCGCTTGACAAACCACTTGAGCCACTTGAGTCAAAGTATGTTCTTCCGCAAAGGGTGCAGAAACGCCTCACGGACCCATGCCGCTTGCTTTGCGCCTCTTTCTGGCATGGCTGTCTCTTGTGGACTCGGCGTTCGAAGACTTGGGCTTTGGGCCACCTGGCAGACACCTGCGGACATTCGCAGACACCTGGTCATCCCTGCAAGGTCCGCCGGTACGATTGGTATTTGATGGTATTTGCATTCCGCAGAACACGGGTGACTTTCTCTGCTATCTTCTTTTCAGTGGTCCACCAGTTTCTTCTCAGAAAGGGCCCTGTAGGTAGCAGAATACTGGCTGGAATTTCATCCTTCCACCTAGGTACTGTATGAGCGAGCAGCGCCTTGGCATGCACTACATTTACTGGGATTTGACCAGGATGGCAGCACGCAGATCCGGTTCCCAGTATGTTTTTGCAGTTGATCTGAAGAACAACAACACCAAGGAAACCTACAAGCAGAAACACTAACTCACCCTACTCGCTGTGCAATCCACTCACCTCCCCACAACGTGTGAATCAGGTTTTGTAGCATTCCTGGGGTCTTTTGGTCCTGTCGTCTCGACGTTGCTTTGGTTCCAGTTCGTTGCTGTCTGCGGTCCCGACGCCTTTCAGAATCATTTCGAAGTGAATCTCAACGAAGTGTACTTTGAGCATTGCTTGCTCTGAGCGCTGCACCCTCCCCCCGATGCAGCTTTTTTGAAGCCAAACCAGGCACAACCAAGCCACCGAAGCCAAACCAATGCCAAAGGTCAAAGATTGCTCCTTTGCCGAGACCAAAGCTGAGCCCACCAAATCAGCCGATTCCGTTGGCTTTGGTACGTAAGGTGGCGAGCTCCTAGCTGGTGCTAGCTGTTTGCTTTTTGGTACGGAGGGTATTGGACAACAATTATGAACAATTGATTTTAAACGGTGCTAATAGGATTTACAGCAATAGAAAGCGGTTGCAAGCAGAGAATTTGGCATTGCTTCTGGTTTTGAGATACGAAGGGCAAGCTTTTGCGGGCAAAAAGTAAGTTTAACCCTTGAGCATGATGGCGTGATTGTTTTCCAAAGCCCATGATGATAGATTTCACAGACAAAAACAACTGGAGGACCTGAGGACCATAAAGAAAGATACCGCCTATATATAGTATTTTACTTTTTGTGTTTGTTTTTTCCATATTATAACCTAATAGATAGATAGATAGATAGATAGATAGATATATATATATATGTGTATATAGTTATAGTATTTTTATGTATGTGCATTATGTCTCTGCATGTCTATGCGGGAACCCTGAAACACCCTGCAAAAAAGGATCTGTGTGTGCGAAAAGCCGTAACACGAGATGGGAACACGCACACACATACCTCCCCAACCAACCAGCCGTGACCCCGTTTGCGAGGAACAAGCAATATGAACGCTACAAAGCAGCCCCCGGCGAGATGGGTTATGCTGGGACGCTGGAGGAGTGTGAGAACCGCTCACTTGCAGAGCCCCAGAGCCCAGGCTTTGCATTTTCCACCAGTAATGACTGCATAGAGCCTCGGTTGATCGTTGAGTGGGATGTCACCCGTGGGGGTGGTGTCAGGTGCCGACTCTGGGAGTGTGGCTCATCCGATGTCCCGGTGGCGAGGGCAACGGGCACCGAAGGGTCTGCTTGGCTGAGCTGTGAAGAGGGCTGATGAGGAACGGAGAAAATGTCTCATGCAGCTTTCATCAAGTCTTGTAGATTGTAGATTAGCCAGTCATGTTTGTTCATCGAACACAAACTATCCCAGGTCATTGTATACTGGAGTCATCTGAAATCAAGTGCAGTTTGCTTTCGATTGTGGTGGGTTGCCAGCGTTGCACGTTGGACATCTTCAGAGTGTTGCACTTGCCATGCATTCACAATTGTGATTTGCGTTGATGGAGGTGTTATCAGCCACCCTGGTAGGAATGGACAAGACAACATCACGACACTTACATTTGCAATATCTTTACTCCTCACAAGGCATGTTTGCTCAGCGCTTGAACGCGTTTCCCAACTGAGTGGTATCAAAAAAACTTCTCCACACCCACTTGTCCATGCTTTGTTTCTTTGAGCGTGGGATCCTGTCATTGCAATGTGCATCCTGATGAGCCCCGATTAGCCAAGGTCTACATGAACCAGGGGCAATCACCCTCCAGTTTCCAGGCGCTGTGCTGCTTCAACCTATTCGGACTGCAAACAGCAGACTTCAACCGATTTTGGTTTCTCTTGAATGCATTTTCCGCCCGCCACCATGCTGGATTCTATTGGATTCTGCTCATCTCCCCCCCGCCGCTGCCACCGCTGGTCACTGTTGGCTTGGCTTAGCAGAGCTTGGCTCAACTTCTTTGGACAGAAGACCGAAAGGACACGGTTTGTTCACACGCAGGTCCCAATCACGGGCATTGTCACCAACAACTTCTTCGGCACCGGCGAGGTGAAGCAGGCGAGTGTTGGCCCAACTTCGGGGACTGGTGGAGGGAGACGTTCGAGGAATTCGCCACATGCCAGGGTCAAAGAATCAACCAAACATGCAGAATTCGGAAGAATTGTGAATGATTGGTGTTTGGTTTTACATATTTTTCATGTTTCGTCACACAGTCACGTGGTCAGCGCTGTTGTTTTGCTTGAGGGTCTGCAGGTTCCATGTGTGAGGGAGCAATTGCTGGCAATTTGTTCATTTGGAGATGACCAATGGAAGGAGCCAAGAAATGGCTGCTGGAACTTCTTTCTGAATATATTGGTTGAGCATCTATGAACCGCCCGGTCCGAACACTCTTCCCAAAGAGATAAGGACCCGGGGACATGCCTTCCAAGGCACAGTCCATGGGGGGATTCCCTCTCAAGCTGCTCAGATTCTGTTCCTTCACTAGTTGTAGACTCTTGATAAACAAAACTCCCCATTTGTAAAATTTCTTCGCATGGGACGAGCACTTGCGGGCATTTCCATCCCATTAGTGTCCCTTTGTGTCTTGCTTGGTAACAACAGTGAGGCCTCCGGACACACCGACATGACCTGCTACAAGAAGCTGCCAACTACAACGACCAGCACCAGTACTGAGTCGACAACCCCAGGATCCACCACGACCTCAAGAAGCACAACATCTACCACCGCCACCACCACCCAAGGCTGGCGTGAGGGGAGACCAGTTCGGAACTCGCCTGGCGGATGAATCGCCTGGTTGAGGGGATGAATCGGTGGGATCAGGGTGCGGTAAGCGCTACCAGTGGGTGATCATCTACCTTTGCTTCTGCCGTCGTTTCTCACGAGAGAGACACGAGGTAGAGACAAGATCTTACCACCTCAATGACGAATGGGTGCCTGCTACTGCATGCCTACCAAGAAGAACAACTTCTGCATGTTCGTATCTCTTGAGGAACATCTCGGAGCTCGATCCTGAAGAATTCTGAGCTCGGCACCATCGGACATGGGGGGGGGACTACCCAACGTTCCTGGCTAAGCCTAGATACATACTGGACTTGGTGGTTTTCCTGATTCCTTCCAATGGTAGTCCATGTATGATTGATGCCATAGTAGCAGGCATGTGTCTTGTTCAACATTCCTGTTCTCCGACTCACCGTGCTTTCTTCTTCTTCTTCTGACTCCCAACCTTTGCCCTTTCTCCGATGTCTAGGAGCCACCTCCGACAGATACAGCACCCAATCGGATTCCTTCTGCTCGAACGCGCTGGATCCGACGGACCCTTCGATGCCGGGCTCCACATCGGGATCCGCCACAGTCGGGATCGGCTCCGGAACGGTTTTTGAGCACCCACTGTTGCACTTGAAGCAGAAATCGGAAGGGAGTTGAGAGAGGTAGGTACATACCTTGAGCCGCAGACAGTTGGGAGAGGTTGTGATATGTCAGAGATTGAAGATGGGTGGTTTGGTCAATTAATTGGTTACAAATGGGTCGCACTTCATCTTGGTAGCTATTCAGGCATTTTCTATAGTTCAATTCTATAGTACATAAAAACATATAATATATAATATAGGTATCCAAGTTCCACTCATCATATCCCACAAGTGACACGACATCGACCGGAGTCGGGTCGGAACAGGTTTCATGTCTTGCTTTTGGGTGTTGGCTGTTTGCTGTATTCTACTACCTAAGCCCCACTGTACCCCAGTTGAAAGACTGGAAGGGACTCGAAGGGACTGGAAGGGTTATGGGGTGCGACTTGTTGACAGCAAGCTGAGGGATCCTGGTGAGTGCTTGTGCGGGTATCCTACCATGTGGACGTACAGGTACCATATCTCTACATGGAAGCCCTCGAACAAACAATTCAAGCATTTGCAAACTTATGCAATATGAATTGGGACATGTTCATTTGCAATATCGAAAGCAGCCTCATCAGACAACCCTACCATCACTACTGGTAGAGATAGGACATGAAGACACACAAAAGTACACAGATCAGCACACTGAGGATCATGCAGAGATTTCCGTCCGTGGAGCAATGCTGGGACTTCTGCGGACAGCAAGCAACCTGCGTCGCCTGCTTCCAGCCCTGCACCGATGGGACCCAAGGCCTGGGAAATTGAAAGATGTGGGGCACAACAAGAAATCTCCAGTTTTTTTAGACATGAACAGGGACAGTGTAATTATCTATATACTACTCATCTCCAAGCCATGAAACAGTCGAAATATGACAGTTTTCCTTAGACTGGAACCGTCCTATGTACATTCCCCGAACAAAGCTGATGGAAGCGAAGGATTGATATCCTTGGTATTCTTTAGTTTCTTGGTGAAGCACACTGTGACCGCCATATTGTGCAAACTCTCAGGACGAGTCCCTTTGTTCACCATACATATGGCCAGCCCACTGTTGCGATCCCACTGACAGCGGGATTCGCAAGATGTTGGAGACGGATTGGCGCGGGGCATCGCAACCAACGCGCTGAGTTGGTGGTTCAAAGGGATGGTAGACACCTCTCAATGTATTGGCAACATGGACTTTTCCTGATCCATTTTATATACCTCATGGTTGAGTTTATGTGTTCGCACGCACTTTTTCGCACGCTCTTTTGTTTACCCCTATTTACCTCACTTGTGTCCGATAGTGTCTCCACCCAGTCCATACTCCGGCGAAGGTGCTAAGGCTTAGGCTTAGGTCCTAGGTTGGATGACACTAGCTCGGTTCAACACCTTCAGACTCCTCCCAGAGACCGCTTTGCACGCCTTCCAGTCCAGGCGGCTGCGCCAGCCCTGCAAGTGTCTCGTAGATAGTTTTTGGGTGGGAGGATTGGTGGGATTTTCCGATGTTGATGGTCCTATTGGATGGACATGGAGACGTGACCAATGGCACTTCGGTGTCCTCTTAGGACCAATCATTCAAGTCAAGTCATGATGGGAATATATGGGAATGGTTTCGCCAAGGATCTGAGCCGGACAGGATCATTGAGTCTTCTCTTTGCACTTCTCACATGTAGTGTAGTTTGTGAATTGGTGTATAAGATGGTCGTCAGTCTTGAGCGAACGAGCTCAAACAACGGACAGCGGTCAGCATGGAACAGGGACTCATGATGCATGATGACCGATATGATACAAGGCAAATTGTCTCAATCGTAGACTCGTAAACCCAAATATTAACATATTGAGTATGTAATATCGTTATATCCAGGGTTGCAGCATCGTTGCTTATTCTATGGCTTCAGTTGTTTTGTTTGCAGTGGGGTGCGTGGGGCGTGGAGAGCAGAACAAGTGTTGAGGACTGAGGGCCCGGGGCAGTGGGTGGACAGATGTACGGATAGTGTGTTTTTTGATCAGGGCATTTATGAGCACTTCCACAGAGGAAACAGAGCTTCGACTATGCAGGCCACTAGCTAGCCTACTTATATAACAAGGCCCAACTACGCTGGAACCATTTCAGGTCGTATGAAGCAGCGTATACCGCCATGATCGAGATTCCCAAGCAGTGCCAACAGCCAAGCTGCACCAGGCTTTCTGAGAGACCCTGCGATAGCCTGATATTCTGGCCGCTGCGAAGGTTTATGCGTGCATGCAGGTTGAAGGCTCCTCAGGTGAGGCTTGTGTTGCCCTCTTCCGTGCAGCACTTGAAGGGCCTTTTCCGCTTTCACTTGTCTGCTTTTCTGCGCCGTGGAGTTGCGGGGACAGTTCCGAGAACAACAAGCGCACCACAGAAGCAAGCAGGCCAGTGAGGCCAGGCCAGTTGTTTAAGTGAGCCAACTTCTTCAAGGACTCTAAACTAATCGAGCGAAAGGAAGTGACTTTTCTGCTGAGGTGGTTACGAGGAGAGTGTTGGTTGCCTCGAAGCCTCCAACCAACCAACCAACCAAAAAAGGAAACAGCTAGTTGGGCCAACTGCAATGGCAGACAGTTAGCGCAGAGTCGTTGCTAGAGACTTGGTCATGTGTTGTAGCCCAGGCACTATTTAGAACGTCAGGTCGATCAGATAACAAACTGAGTTGGGCCAAGCTGCGATGGCAGGGGTATCTGCAATGGCAGCTGAATGTTGCTATTCGGGTTGCTATTCAGGCTGCGAGTGGTTAGTGAGCATTGCCCTGTTAGTCACCTAGCGACGAGTCTTTTTTTGGAAACCATGGTGCATGGCCTGGTATTGGGTGGTGAACAACGGATACCTCCAGACTGAACGATCCGTGGTTCGGAGAGGACACTCCGTTCGAGGGGTGTAGCTGCAACTGACTGGCCTTTGTGCTGCAATTGACTGGCCTTTTGTTTTTTTGAATGATCACAAAATGTCCTCACATCTACAATCTGTACTCAGCTCGTCCCTGGAGTCAAAAAATGTTGGAGTGGGTGACATTTTTTGGAGATACCAACATTCAGCCACTAGCCAGTTCATCTGCCTGATCGGTGCAATTGGGGTAACTTCAAGCACATTGCACTCATACCTACCAAAACCATCGACTTGGCAGCTGATGCGCCCTTTTAACCCAATGCAGAAACACACATCCTCAGGTTTTGTTCCGATTTTGTTCCGTCTTCCCCAACACATACACAGGTTCTTTCTTCAGATGTCATCTACAACCTGAGGCTGCGATTTCATTGCGGTGTCACTCTGCTCCACACGCGTCTCTGCTGGCTGCGGTGCACTGATCTGGAGCGCCTCGACGGGTGGAGGCGACTGCCGCTGGCAGATGGCGTGTCGATCTGATGTGGAAACAACGTTACCAACACCCTCCTAAGTAGGTAGGAGTCTGGTATGGACACGAACATGAACGGAAAACAAATCAGACATATGTTAAAGCTGCAAGTGAATGAGGAGGGGGTTGGAACAAATGCACGGCTCGGGCACAATAGTCCCTGTTTCTATTTCCAATCCCGTTTGATATTCCAAGCTGCTTCCTGTGCCATGGTTGCTTTCCATTGGTTTCAATCGCCTGACCCAGCAGTCCCCTTTCATCACTCATGTGGACGCGTCGTTGGCGGTCTCAGTCTCAAGGGAACTCCAGAAACCATATATCTATATATCTATATATGTATATTGTGTAACTATATACTCTTCAATGCCTCCTGAAAAGGGGTGCAGAACGAGAGCTGAATGCTTCCTCAAGGCAACAATTTCGGACGCTATAGTTTGAGACTGAACAATCAACCATGTCGAAGGGGTGCGGTAAGACCTTTCGATTTTGTTCATTCATGTTCTTTCAATCAAGAGTTGTCGGTTTTGGTCCGATCATCCCATCATCTGAAAAGAAGACAACCAACCAGGGCCTTATTTTTTTGGTGGGAAGCTGGAAGCTGGTACCTTTCTTCTGATGTGATTCGTGTCCGTGCTTGGTCCACAATCGCCAAAGCCTTTCTCTTCTCGCGCCGGGTCCTCGACCAAGGAAAACTCGCGACCTCCGGGGATTCGATGCTGGCGCTACGAATTGTGCTGATCATCCTGGGAGTGATCGTTTTGCTAGGCAGTTGGGAGCGTAGAAGGAAGCGTGGTGAACAGCTGAGAGTTGGAATGCTTTGCGTCGCAACCAATGCCTGCGAACATGAGTCGCTTGGTTGTTCATCAGGTCGCTACATAAAATCATAGATAGAGTGGGCCAAGGGTTATAGACTTCCGTTGTGACATTATGAGCATATTCATCAAAGTCATCAAAACCACACGGCATTGAGGAATACAGGTATTCAATATCGAGGCTATGGTCAGGGAATCACATAAGTTTTGAAGAAACAGGCGGACATCCACAATATTAAACGATACCCCAGGCAAAAACGGGAAAAAGGATGCCTAGACAGTGCTCAATGGACGAGTCAGTAAAGGTGCGTGCAGGTTTGGTTGGGATAGAAAGCAAGAATCCTGTGTTGTAGGTGGACTGTTATTTGTGATGATGTATTAGTATGAGGGTTGTTTGTTTCCGTGTCACCTTGAGATAGTGTTTGGATTGCAAGACCCAATTTTGGGAAAAGTACAACCCCTGCAAAACAATTGTTGTAAGGGTTTGCTTGGACAGTAGATCAATTCACACACCTTCACCAGCTTTCTCACAAGCTCCGTACATGATGCCTGGATGTGCTTTCTCTCCCAGACCTGGTTGGAGTGGTAGCAGCAATCTCCAAGTAGAGACCAGCCCATGTGATACGTCTCAGTCGGTGAGTCTGCATCAGGCCTTATTGGTGCGTACTGCCGCTCGGTCTGTTTTGATGAACGGACTTCAGAGCAACACAACCGTTAAATCAATACCAACATGTGACATGTACATCAGGTGCATATTTCACATGAAAGAGCTGACATCACCATTCAGTTCGAATCATCTTTGGTCAGCGCCAACCTAGTCAGTAGTGCCATCGAAGTATTTCCATACGACATTGACACATCCAAAAAGGGGGGGACCTGGTAGGGCCAGGAACCTGCAGACTTTCTGGGAATGTCTCCAGAGTTGACTCCTCCCACCGAACTCTCTCGCGCGTTCCCAAGGTTGGTGGCGGCGCCGACAACGGCGCACGGCGACGGGCACGGCACCGCTGACCTCTTCGAAAGAGACGCGAGTGACGCCGCATGGCAGACGCGCAGGGATGTCACGTGGCATGGTGGGATTGTTGATGTTTCACAGGGTACTCTTGAATGATTTTCCTTTGGCAGAGAAATGTAGGGAATATTGCGTTAGGCCTAGAGTTGCGCATGACCAGGTTGGGCAGGGTTCCACCGTGCCGAGGAAGCCAGATCCAGCCACTGTGGGCGCTAGTTCTCCCAGCAAGGCGCGCACGGGGGGGCACCACCAGGGCCTTGGTCGGTGGCTGAACATTCCATGGATGGGACTCTGGAGCTAATCATGGAACCGCTGGTTGACTCACCTGCAGTAGGTCAGGCTGGGTGGAGCTTTCAACCACACTGCTTTGGAGGAAGACCGTAGGGAGCTCCCGCCCCGATAGGAAACACATGGAAACACGAAGTCGAAGCTCACAATCCAAGACCGTAGGCCTAGGGACCCACCGCTCTGGGCTGGCTTTCCTACGAAGGGGCTGGATGCAGGCACCAAAGACGATCTCCGCGCAGAACGAGGAGGGCGAAGCGATGTCTGAGGCCTTTCGCAAGACGATCCCCACGTACTGGGGCACCTGAGTGCAGAGAGTGGTTTGGGGACGAAGGGGGGTGATTGGATGTGATTGGTGATGGCCTGCGGATTTGTGGCACATTGGATGTTGGGTGTGGAGGTTGCTGAAGGTTGTTTTGATTGGAAGTAGGTTTTTGGGCTGAACAGATAGTAAGTATAGAGCTACTGTATAGTGCTCGCAAGTTGTGCTTAACCGGCAAAGAATCACAGTGTACGATGATTCTACAACGATATATCACCAATTTGCAGGGATCTCCGTGAGTGTTCATCCACTGGTCTTTCTAATTAAAGGGGAGAACAAAAGGTTGGGAATACAGGCCAATTGTCATCACTCAAGCCCTAGTAAGATGCACCCCTGCCGTGCTAGATGAACCCGCAGGACGGGCCTGGCGCAGAGCATTTGAGGGCTCTCACCTCCGGAAGAAGCGTCGCACTGTAGGATCTGTCGGGCCCTTCACTTAGGATCTGTAGCTGAAACACACGAAACTGTAGTCCCAGAGAGACCCAAAGGTCCATCTGTGGCAGGTTGCCTACCACCCGGCACTGTCCTGGGACGCCCACAGACGGAACATCTTGATCCTGGCACACCCGAGGACACAGCTCGGAGAGCACCGACTTCAACGCCATGTTATATGTCACTGAGGAGAAACACAAGATCTTCGAGCAACTGCTTGGGGAGACCTACAAAGCGCGGACCACACAAGACAGGCGAGGGCTGGTGGGCTGGATGGCGCGGAGGTGGATGGTGCGGAGAGCCCTGAGTCGTTGATTACATCCTGCAGTTCATGAGAGACTGAGCGAAGATGCTGCCCCAAAGAGGTGGTAAAATCGCGGCCTCACACAGCACAGTCTTTTTCGTGGTACCACGAGAGGCTTTTGTCCGGGCCTTTGCAGACGTTCAAGATACGAAGTTCGCCCTGGTCAGGTCTTGTCTTATTAATGTACTTTTTAGAACTGTTTTGGGTTCAAGTGTGAGAACCAGCCGAGTAATTGAATTTGGTTTCCGCTGTACGCCTCAGTGATTATTGCTCTGACTGCTACAGCACCCTCAAAGACTTGCTAAGAGCAAAGGCAAAGCCCTTTCAAGTGCTATGCTGATCCAGTGGTATAGGCCATCAGTCTCTAAGTGTACCTTCATGCTGTCAAGCCTCCAAATACCTACCTCTTGGCAACAGCAGATTATTACAAAGAGAAGTTGGTTCAATTGGCAAGATTGCAAGATCCCGCGGTTGTTGGAACGAAGAAGCCACACTATTTCACACCTAATCACACCTACCTACGCCTATGCCTATGCCTACTTTTGTCCACCCTGGCCCACCTCTTTCTAGGCCATGCCCCAATGGCACCTGCGTCAAGACCCCTGGTGGATGTGCCTGCGTTCAACCGGAGGGCGACCCAGGCCGCACTGGCGAAGATTGGGGATGAGGGACCGGATGGTCCGACTTGTAATGAAAGACAGAACGGTCCGAGGGTGCCAAAGTTGTTCAAAAGCACGTATTTTTGAAGATTAATGATTACTGTTTTTTGTTGTTTTGAGAGTGGGATATGGAGGACAGCAGACATTTTCATAGCGCCCGTCTCTGAGCATTTTCCTGCAGTGGATCGACATCAGAGACTTGAGGATCTGCATGTAGTTACTAGTAGCGAACATTGTTTCTACTAGCTTCTTGTTACTACTAGTAAGGCACTTGTTACTAGCGATGCACTTGTTACTAGTAGCGAACATTGAACATTGTTACTAGTAACTAAAAAGATCTAGAAAGGCAGCTTAACTTCCTGCTTCCAATGTTTGACCTCTTCTTCGGCGCGGAAAACCCGCTTTGCCAGGTTTGCCAGCCAGCTATGTGATCCGCCGGGTCATTCGGGTGGAAGATTCCAGGACGGGCTGTTTGGATTCCGTGGACGAAGCACTGTCATCGGTGGACCAGTTCCAGTTCCAGCTGGCGCGACCTGACGATCTGGGCACGACCTGTTTGGTGATCTGCACGCGAAAAAAAAAAAGCGCGTGGCCGAACAACAGATTCATAGACATCCATAAGATATCCTTTCAAGCACATTTGCAACGGCGATGACTTTGATCATTGTGTGTCGAACAGAACACAACAGGAAACCCATGATTCTGACGGCCGAAACCTCTCCAGCAGCTGCAGGATGTGGCGTCGCTACACTGCCAAGCGTGACAAGCTGCGTGAGCGGCATGCAGAGGCCATTCCGGAGCCCCCAGTGGAGACTGCAGGACCTGCGCCTCCGGGATCCTCCTGAAGTGGAAGGATTGGAAGGAGAGTTGATGTGTCAGATAGGTCAGATAGGTTAGAATATGTTATATAAACAATTATATACAAAATCTAATCGACAATTCTGTGGACCTATAGTTACGCGCAAACTATTTGGGGATTTACATCACTTGTCGTGCAAGCAATTCTTGTGTCATCGGGAGCAAAAGTTGTTGACTCAGTGGCCCTGTGGGCCATGGTTGATAGAGAAGGGAGATGGGGGATTATCATAAGTCCTGTCTTATTTCGTCATGAGCTGAACATCGGCCCCTAAAATCTGGAAGAATTTGCAGACCCCCCACGATTTCTGCGATGGCTCTTCTTTGGAGAGTGATTTGTCTCCGAAGAGCTCCAGTGATTTGGATGGGAGTGAACCAAAGGAGCAGGGGCCGGTGATGTCCGTGGTTGGAGTAGCGTTTAATGGACTGCTGGGACTGTTTGGATGATAGATGTGGCATTGGCATCCCGGCAACGGGCTCTGGTTGCTCAAGCTGACCTGCAGGCATGGCAGTCACAGTTGGAAACCAGCTGCCCTGCCCGCAAAGCTTTGCTTTTGTCTGAAGCTGAGCCGGGGGGGCCGCGCCTTCTTGGCCGCTGTACCGGCCGGGCGGAAGCGCATGGAGCCTGCCGTCTTCACCGCTGAACTGAGACACCGGCTTGGGGTGGCTGAAGCTTCCGCCGACGGATGGTGCCCTCGGTGCGATGGTGTGCTCGACACCTTCTCCTTGCACGCCGGGGTCTGCATAGCCGGCAGCGAGCGGAACCAACGTCACCACGCTCTACGGGACTTGGTGTGCACTTGGGCGGACCGGGCTGGCCTGCAGCCAGAGAAGGAGCGACCTGGCCTACTTCTCCCACGGCGCCCTGAAGACACTGGCGTTGCTCGTCGGCGCCCTGCAGACATCTTTGCCCCTTGCCTCTCTGGCAAGCCTACTGCATTTGACTTCGCCGTTACCGGCTTTCAGCGGCAGGCTAGCTTAGCAGACGCAGGGCGGCACGGAGGAGCTGCAGCTGCAGCCTACTCAGCTGTGAAAATAGCTCACTTGGACACCGCTTTGTGCTGCCAGCAGCAAGGCCTTGCTTTTGTCCCCCTGGTGGCTGAGACGACAGGTGCTTGGGACCCTGCAGCGGCAAAGGTTTTGCAGACCATTGCCCGTGCGGTTGCCGCCCGCGAACAAGTCGAGCCTGCGGCACTGTTTTCTGAGATGCTCCAAGAAACTTCGGTGTTGATCCGCAGCTTCCGAGGAAGGGCTGCCTTGCAGCGCCGTGCTGACGCTGCTTTGGCGGACGCCCCTTCCCATGCTGCCTCCGCGGCGGCTGTGGTCCTGCAGTCTTGAAGCCCTACCGAGATGCACGGCTTGACCCATCCTTCTTGTGTAGCCTTGTATAGTTGGCGCTTGGCGGTGTCCTCGGGCACTCTCATTTGCTGCCCTTGCTGTGCCGCCGCCGCCTCCTTTTTTTTCTCTTTCCTGTGCAGTGCTTGTTGGTGGGATGGCAACCCTATCATGCTTCCCCCGGCAGTTTGTTCTTTACTTCCACCGGCGCCACGTGTTTTTGCTCGTGCCTGTTCTCGTTCTTGCTCCTCGCTTGGCAGGTTTTTTTTTTGGCCTAGCCCCCTATCCCTGTTTCGGCCTCTCGCGAAGGTGAGCGGCCGACCAGCGATCCCCACTGGAGGGATCATGTGGAAGGGCTTGTATAGGGATTTTTTTGAAGGGGATGTCCTACGATGTCCCTTTTCCCTTGCAGTCTCATATCTCACGAACATTTGGAATGACATCCGCCATGTAAACGCATGGCCAAGTCAGATCGGACATTACTATTTAAAGCCTTGATTTGTAATCCTGCAAGCACCGTGTCACATTTTCAGAGCTTTGGGCAACTTGGGTGTTACTTGTCGACGCAGCATGTTGAAGCTGCTCGACAGGTTGCTTTAAAAGTCAACATCATAAACCACAGCCAATTTTTGATGAACCGGACCATCGTTTTCGTGATCCTTGAACCGGACCATGGTGAAATCGCAGGACTGGTGGGCGAACATCCCGGCGTCTTCACGCCGGTCGATGCACAAGCCACTTGGAGGTCAACGATGATCATTTTTGCATTTTGTATCCACCAGCGAGTCGATGGCACAGCCTAGGGCCTAGAGTCAAGTAGATCTGCCTCACAATTAGCCCAATGATTTTTGAGTGATTAACGCATCTACTTGACCATTTCAATGTGTGCAAATAGTAACTATTAAGGGCATTGGTGGGTGTTGGAACCTTGACGTGTGGCATTTCTATGGCCCCCCCAAACGAGTCCATTCATGGCATCCAATGCTCGACCGAGGCAAACGAGTTCTATCTGTGGCATGGAACTCATATCAGAGCTGCGCTGTCCATTGCGCACGAGGAATTTCAACTCCTGAAGTCTTTTGTAACACGAGAGGCGGAAGTGTCTTGTGGTGGGATTTTCCTGGAGTCCTGATCTGAACACCAAGATAGTTTCTTCATTCAAGAAAAGAATCTTACAAACATTTTTGAAGCTGGTGCTTCTCTAAGCTGAAGGAGAGTCCTACATAAAAAGAGTCCCATTCAAGTTGCAGCATGCCCACCTGTTTGCAGGACTTCCGGATCGATTTGGCAGGATCGAACGCTGGCACCATGTACGGCAAAGGCTGCTATTTAGCAGAGAATTGCCACTGGTTGCAAGCAGATGATCTGTTGAATGCTTTGGACTATGGATGGCTATGGGATCTGGTTGGAATGTGGCGAGCCCTTTTTTCTACCTCGTGACCTTTTCCTTGCTTAAGGCCCTTCATCATTGGTCCCAGTGTCCTAGTGTATCAGTCCTTGTAGCGGGGAAGGTGGCGGCTGGAGGGTTGAAGAAGGGTGACTGAGATAGAGATCACTTTGACTTGATCAATCAACCGTGGTTCCAAGTTGACATTGAGGAAATGCCACGACATGGACAGCCTTAGTTCACAACTGACGATGACGACGACGACAACAACAACACCAACAACCACGACGACAACAACAACAGCAACAACACAATATCACATAATAATATATATATATACACATACACATACTTTACACATACAATTGACATCACACATTATTCTGATTTTTGTCGGGGAACGACCAAGTGTAGCTCTGAAGCAGCCACATATTAGTTAGCCATTCCATCCCTCCACGGAGGTGGTGTCAAACTATTGTTTTAGATGGTTTCTGTAACATGGGCATGTACTTCTCACCAATATGCACGAGGATGTGGTTTATCTTCCCTTGTCAGTTTGGGCCACAGATCAGCCTTTCATCCTCTCTTATCCGGCCACCGCACCGCCCAAGGCACCAAAGCTGATGAGTACGCCAGGGATGAGCCTCATGGTACTTCGGCCACCATGTGTGACGGGATGGGCGGGCGGAATCGCCAAGACAGGTCGTGCAAAGCTGCGACGGATCCCAAAGCACGACGGATCCCATCGACGGATAGACAGATTGGTGGGGCCACATTGACTGATTGCACAAACCCGTGGGGCAAGAGATACTCATGCAAACTGGTAGGATCACATCATCAGGCTGGTCATTGATCATGCAAACGGGTAGAATCGCTGAGGACAAGTCACAGCAAGAACAGTTCTCGGTTTGATGACGCAAACTAGTTTGGCCGCGCACTGTAGTTTGATGATGCAGACCCGAAGGATCACAGAGATCGATCTTTCGACTGGTAGGATCACACAGCAATAGATAGCATAAGGCATGAACCTGCAGGCCTGTACCATCACGACCGTCTCCATGCAAACTGGTGTGTTCACCGGCCATAGGATTTATCGTGTGTTCACCGGCCATGAACCCTCCGCCTTTAGGCCCCGATCACGTCGCTCTGCGCGTCACAGCGGTTTTCTGGTCGCTCTGAGTGGATGGGACAATCTAAGTTCTACGCGGTTGCTCCAAAAAAGAAGTCAACATATCTCTTGAATGCTTTTTTGATGTAGGTGATATATACTCATATTAATAGACAATCCTTTGTGTATTAATAATGGTTGCCCGGCAAAGAGGACTGGTTGGGTCTCAGATTCCACTTCAACACAACTGCTGAGGCTATTATGAAGGCGTTTTCGCACTGCTTCTTTGCCGTGCCCCATGGCCGCACGATCCCATCGAGTTTGTTTATGTATATAACTATAACTGATTACTGTACAATAATATACAATTACCAATATGTTATATGTTGTAGTACATGAACATTATATTTGTATTATAGTATATTAATTTTTGTTGCATGTGAGATCATTCATAGGATGTGGGAGATGCATACAAATTATATAACTACCATCCTTCATGATCCCCAGCACTTGTTTCTGTAAGTCCCAGAGTGAAGTGCACAAGATTCAGGTAAGCGGATTTATGAGTGTGTCAGGTTGATTGGAAACTACGGACCTAGACACCATTCGAGACCTTTCGAGTGCGTTTCCATAGTAAACCCTTCTTGTACAAGAACCACCGAGCAGTGGTCAGAGGTGACATGATGAAGTAATCGGCGCGGCGGAAAAGGCACTACAAGTACCCCTTTCAGTGTCTGGGGTCACAGGTGTGCATGGGGAAGTACTTGTACACGACCGAGCGGTACGAGGAAGCAGGCGCGACTGCACAAGGTTGTGCTGGGGATTGCGAGACCAATGGGTGAGCTGGGTCATTGGTCCAAACAACATTTGAACACTTTGACTCCTGGCATGCAATCTGACCCTTTCACTGATGTTCAAATGAATTTTATTGGTAGATCCTTTATGTCTGAAACGGACCGGGGTACCGGGCGCCCACAAAAGCAAATGCGCCGGGTTGGCCCTAATCTTTGTAAAGTGCATCGAGTGTCACACCCGTCATGGGAGAGCAAACCAACCGTGCAATGGGAAGTACCCAATAGAAGAACCTTGCCATCCGACTCAGTAGGTGACGCAGTGTTGGAGATTGTTCTCCTTGCGTCCAACCATTTTTGGTTTGACAGGCTACAAGTGGTGCTTGTTCACAGACCAATTTGTGTGAGGGAATCATGGACAAGATCCACGGACACACGGAACATCACGGGGCACATTTCTTTTTGTTTCCCGCCACAAAGGAATTTGGACTACAGATGCTTGTGGACCCCTCCCACCAACCTCCACCAAGCTTTCTGATCTTTCGGGTGACACGTCACCCGAGAGCCGACGCGATCCGACCGGTGCAGCGGGGCGGAGGTCGCAAGGTCCAATCGGGTGAGTTCGACAGCACGGTGGGCGACAGGAGCCGTGCGCCCGTTTGATCCGGGGTTTTGATGCTCTGAATCGAACCAGCGGATCTGAGATCCTGGAGGAAGAGATCGTTCCCTTTCCAGTGTTTCCAGGTTTTCTGGGTATGTCATGGAAGACAATTCGGACTTCCTCTACGAAGGCTGGTTTGGAAACTGGTTTGGAGTTCGGGTGCTTTCGATCGTGGCAGGACCAAGAAGGCCAACACCTTCAGAGAGTTCGTGGTTTACAACCCCGACCAGGCGAGGTGGACTTTTGGGCCCCAAGGACAGACGTGGCGCCATGTAGACATCGAATCATGCAAAACATCGGAAAGCCAAACAGAACTTCTTGTCGGATTGGGAGAGATGAATGGAGGCAGGTCACTGTCGTTTCTTCCAGCTTTTTTTCGGTCCAGTACCCTGCTGGTCGCGAGATCCAATGGGGCTGGCAGCATTCCGTCAGCGTGACTGTGTGGGCCAGGTCTATCCGGAGTACGTCATCCTGTACTCCCGCCAGCCTCGGGCGGGGCGGGGGCCGTGGATCGGAAGGTCTGCTGAGTCGGCTCGGATCGGGGTCTGGTTGGATCGGAGTGCCACTTGGGGAAGCTGGGGCAAGATCTTCAAGATCGCTTCGGCCCTGTTGTCAGACGGTGTAGAACTTGTCTAGGGACATCCATTGTGTTTGTTGAACCTCCAACGGCTTAGGATCAAGACTGTTTGAGCAGGGGACCGTGGACCTAGAAGATCATTTCTACATCGAAACCCAGGTAAAGCACGGGTTTTCTGGCCAAGTCACTGATGAAGTCCTCTTTGTGAAACCTACCAGGGCCCTCCGGGCCGTCAGTTTTCAACAGCATGTCTCTCAGATAATTCTGCGTTGGAAAAGGACACCCATTTCATTTGAGGCAAGGAATGATAGGAGGCTTCTTCATGGAAAGTGTGCGGCCAAATGGGGTGTTTTTCAGTTCGACTTCTGGGGATACCCTGGGTGTTCCTGCTCTTCCACAAAAAGATCCGCACTCCGTTTTGACCCGGAGCACCGAAACCACTGCGACGACCCACAGGCGGAGGCTTTGGAGAGCTTCTGCTTTCGCTTGTCAAAGCTCCATGCAGAGCTCCCGGTCTACTGGCAGCACTGTCATGTGAATCCCACCATCGACCGCTTCGAGGTGAGGGGACCTACGGTCCATGTCCTGTGACCTCCGGGAAACGGAGTGGAACTAGGGCGCCAAAACGCCAAAACGGCAACAACCACAGCTTAGACGCAGATCTGGCGACTTCTTTCCCTGCGGATGAAGTCACTCGGCCCAGATGAAGTCACTTTGGTGGTCCAACTTCAGCACCTGGGAAGGAAGGGATGGCCTCCAATTGCTTCAAGTCTTTTTCAGATGGATGCTCCAAGTCTAAAGATCTTCGGTGATCTTCAGCCTTCACTATCCCACATGATGACCCCCCCACCGCCTATTGGAATGGTTGATACATCACCTGGGTCCCGGACGGCAGCGGGCAAATAGTTCTAACCGCCGACCCAAGCATGCACAGTTGCAGCATGTTGCAACGGATTGATTGAAACAAGCATTTGGAGGGCCGTGAAATACTCTTTGCGCTGAAACCCTCTCTTCACCATGCCCTTCTGCCCATTGCTCCCCGCGCAGGCGCAGTACCTCGTCCGTGCGACCTCGCGGCGTTTGCTGGAAGACCTGGCGAATGCTTGCCACGAGCTGAGCGAAGGGTGGAGGAACTTCGAATGCAGGCTGATGCAGAAGAGAATTGACTAATTGACCAATTGGCTTGACCCTGGCCGCCTTTTCTGTAGAACATTTGCATTCCAGAGGGTGTGGCGCTGCCTCAGCTCTGCCTATGAGGGAGGTGGAGTGTTCAGAGGCTCCAAGATTTGAGTGAAGAACCACGCCCCGCAATGGTTGTGTGTTCAGATCGTCAGCCACTCAACTTCTTCAGGCCACTGTGCTGGGAAGAAGGCCAAGCCGTGTCATCGATTTGCTTTTTGGCTTGAACCTGTGTCCAAAAGGATTGACCTCCTGGTAATTATCCTTTAGATTCACCCCTGATCTCCGTCGCCATACCAAGTGCCAGACGTCCTCCAGCTCCTGGCTCCGTCCGCTGCGCACGTCACGCGCGTTAAGCGCGTCAAGCGCAGGTCCTCGCCGCTCGGCGGATCGAAGTGTCCAACATGTGGAACCGCTACGTGCGCTTCAAGCTGAGGTTGGGCGAATCGCGATTCGCGGCTTTTGGGGGGGGGAAGCCCGCGCGCGGTGTCTGTCGGTTTTCACATAGATTGGTCGCTTGGGACTAATCTCTTGAGAAGTGATGGATGTGATGGCTTGATGAGCCACTTCGGTTAAGGAATTCTTGGAGTGAGTATGTTGTAATTAGGTGTTGATGTTCGCAGTAGACGCTGCAAAAGGAAGAAGTGGCTGAAGTTTCGCGGAAGCCGCAGTGGCTTCAAACACTTGTCTTTGACATTGTTGCTTCAGGAATTTTTCTCGGTCAGTCCACTGAATTCACTGTGATTGGAAGAGAGGATGTAATTCACCCACACACCGATGCCCAAGACTTGCGCACCAGGCTGAAGGAGGAGCTGGCGGCCTCCGGGTTGCCAGCCTTTGCCTCTGCACAGCTCTTGGAAGGGAAGATGGACCGGGGAGCCCCTGGGCTGCAAAAGGACGAACGGACGGGTGATCTTCTTCCCAGGTACTTTAGGGGGAAGGAACAATCCCACGAAAACTATGCTCAGATGCTCACGGAAAAACATAACCTTATCTTATCGCTGGCAGTTCGGTGTGTTTGTGTGTGTGTCCAGCCATTTTGCCCGCAAGACTCTGAGTGGACCTTGCCTTGGGTTCTGAGGAGATCCTGACCTACACCTACCTGAAAAACCTTTATGGACAAGGCTGGAGCGAATCGCTGTCTTCATTGGCAAACATAACCCGCGCAACAGGGCAGTTCCCAGATCCGATGTGCTCATGTTGAACCATCGTCCACCCTCCACTGATAATCTGATAGGGTCTGCTGGCTACCCTATTTGATCTTCCCCCATACTGGTGTGCTGAATGCAGTGACTGCACAGAGGATCCAAAAATTGACTATGATCAAGGTTCTAGCTGCAGGTTGTAAGTCTTCGGAATCAGACACATTGCCAAGAACAGCTATGGGAGTTCTTGCCTAAGAGACCGGTTACGTTCACCAGTCTTCTATAATCTGAGCTCTTGGTGAACGCGAATTTGGCGAGGTGTGCAGACCACAATCTCCGTGGACGGTCTGGAGGATGTCATTCAGGAGAATCTACTAGTAACAAGTGCATCGCTACTAGAACAAGGGCATCGCTACTAGTAGCAAGAAGCTGAGACATTCAGGAGTCGACTTTCGGGTCCAGCTTTCGGGTTCCGACTCTCCCGTGAAAAAAACGAGGCATCGGTCAGACGGTTGCAACATGTCATCGGCTTAACAATCATGCGTTTTACAGTGAATTTTGCGTTTTGGGCTGGTGAGATTATTGTTTGGAGTTCATGAACTCCAAAACGATGAGTTCATAAACTCTGGCAGCATGCTTAGCTGAAGAATCTCAAAATTGCCCCCCATTGGACGAAGACTTCATTGGATGAACATGAATGCCAACGACAATGTTGTGAAGTCGATGGCAATGTTGTGGAGACGATGATAATGTTGTGAACCCTTTGATTATGATGTCAAGAGGATGATAATGTTCTATGAAAAAACGATGATAATGTTGTGAAGTTGGGCTAACCGGCTAACCCCACCTTTGACCCAACATGTTGCAACCTATCGTTTTAAGATGTTTTAAAATACTTTTACATACTTTGTCAGGGTTAACGATGTGTACCTGCACTGGGTGGTCGGGCACGAAGACGGAAAGGATTTGGCATCCCGGAGTATTTGTCAGCAGGGCACACCAATATGGCAAGGACACATGGCAGTCCTTTTTTTTCTACTAGTAACAAGTGCATCGCTTCTAGTAACAAGTGCCTTACTAAGAAGCTAGTAGTAGCAGGTGCCTTACTAGTAATAACAAGTGCCTTACTAGTAGTAGCAAGAAGCCACAAGTGCCTTACTACTGGGAGCAAGAAGCTACTAGGGGCTCCTGGCCATACTAGTTACTAGTAGTAACAAGAAGCTATTAGAATCTATTTCCTTTTTGCTTTCCAAGAGGACTCTGCAACTGGACGGGCAAAGATTCTGACCCGGGCAGGACGTGACCCCCCCCAAAAGGGAGCATCCAGACGCGCAAGAGGTCACACAAGACTCAAACGTCCAGTCACTGGGGCTGACAACAGGGGCATTTCTCCGGTGGCAGTTCTGGGAGCTGTACTAACCTCCCCTTCAATGCAAGAGGGATCCAATGGGTCTTGCTGAAATAATCTGAAATACAACCAATATGATCGACGTTGAATGTGTTCAGAGTAATTAACAGGTTTTGATCAATGCTGCCTTGAGGGCTGAGGGATAGTTGTTTGAGGCCGCCAGAATACCCCTGCGATCGAGAGTGAAACTTTTCGATCGAACCCAATCTCAGGGCCTTCAAGCCTTCATCCAAAGATGTTCTGATCTCGAGTGCTTATTGTGATGGCACCCGCACATCATTAGATCCCAAGCACTCCACTGCCAAGGTTAGTATATCAGACCCCATCCGATCTTGTTGTATTGTTCACGAGGAGAAGCTACTTCAACAAATTCCATAAGCTAATCCATAAACCACACGGCTGAGATGTCAACCTGTGATGTTTGGCGTCGGTCTGTCCACAGCCAGGAGCACCTACTCTGGCATGGGACCTCCAGAGAATCGGCGGAGGCGATTGCCGCCTGGCGGACGGAACGCAGGATTTGCATCTACTGGGTTGTGCGAATGAAAGGCCGACTGAATGGAAAGGATAGATATTGGTGAAGGCAATACCAATCTATGACGTAATAATGTCATATGTTGAGACTTGTGAAAAAAAACGTCTTTGGCTTCTCTGGCAGGTTCAAGAGAACTGAAAATGGTCCGAAGAAAAAGTTTGGACCGATTTAGATCCTCAGGCACTGGAAGTTGTTTGTCGAGATTGGTAGAGTCCAAGAACATCATGACTTAGCAGCTTCGCTCTCAGCACTTTCGGGTCACGGCCCTCTATCTATTGCTTGGGTTGGGAGTCAAGAAGACGGTTGGGAGCACCAAACCTGGTAAAAGGAATCTGGCAAGAACTTACTGGAGGAAGTGTTCTCCAAGCAAACACCTCATTGGCCCATATTGGCTCAGTACTCCAGCACTATCCAGCCCTCAATGTAGTTAGCCGTCCTTGCCAAGGTCAGAGCAGACTTTAGAATTCCTCAGGACGCGAATGCCCGGGACGGGGTGGACGATTGATGGAGAGTCCTGCAGACTGAAGATGAAGACAATGACGGGGTGGCCCAGAAGTTCATCATGCCTTCAAAGCTCCACGGAGCTGACTGGAGTTCACTGCCGAAAGATTGAAAGATGTTGAAAGGGTCCGGACTGGCTGGTAATGCTCTAGTGTGAAAGCTACGCTCACTTTAAGGAGTATGCCAGCTTGGAGCTTCAAGCAGCTACCCGAGACTTAATCCTGTCGAAATCGACAGCGCGTAGAGGAACTCGTTTGGTCGGGAAAGAAGTCGAGTCCGTCCTCGAAAGTCGGAAATTCCAGGGGCAATAGGATCGTGGTCATACTGTTCTTTTTGAAGTGAGCACATGTTTGTTGGACCAAACACATGCCAACATGTACTCAGTATTACAGCGTGTTGCCATCCCAAAGAACTAGAAACCCAACGTTGGATCTTCATCACCTTGACTTGCAGGATGCCAAACACGGCTTTCGCTTTGGAAGCGGCTTGTACTTTGCAGAGGATCTGAGCAAAAGTCTGAGCTATGATCCTTGGATCACAGATGTTGGATGGGAAGGGTTTTGTCCCAGACCAACCCTTTTAAAGGCTGAAACACAAGATGGAGGGACAATATTCTGATAGGCAAGGCACGGAGGGATTTCCGGCTGAGCACTTATTTGTCTTAAGATGGTGCTTGGACCCATTTCAATCGCTTAGCTTCACAAAGAAAGTCCAGCTCTGAACCTCCACTCCGAATTCCCGGAAAAGGTCCCTCTCCCCGTTGGATGTTTGAGGCACCACTGGAGCTTGGCTCTGATGGCCGACGATCCTCTCAGTTTGTGCCACTCGATGAGTTGAGAGAAACGACGCCGAGTAGTTGAGAGGGACGTGTGCAAAAGCCACTCGGTGAGGGACGTGTTTCTTGGAGTAGTGAGACCTTCCAGAAAAAACTTGGGTTTGGTCGTCCGTATGCTCGTTGGATAATGCTGAATGACTGGAAGGGGCCTCTGGGAAATCGTAGGCATCTGGGCTTTGGAACTTTAGGCACTCTGGAGTTCTGCACCGATCAGGTCAAACCAACCCTTTTTGATGAGTGCACCATTCCTAGTTCCTAGCCGGCTCTGAAGAGATTGATGCACGGCCTTTACTCTTCCACTTTATTCTTCTTGATGATCTTCGGAATGCTGAGTTCACCCAGACCCCGCTGTGTGCATTTTTGCAGAGTTTTGAAACTCAAGTTGGACATTATATACTGACATCTGAGGGGGAAACACAGTCGTTCTAGAACACCAAGCACTGGAAGCATTCTTGCCTAAACACCGCCTCTAAGGCTTCTTTGTCGTGTGCTGTGCGGACAGATGCACTACACGGAGCAAATGACCGATAGCAATGCCACTGCGCAAGCCAAGCAGGTTGGAGCGCGCGAGGTCGATGGGACGTGTGAGTTGAGCTGTCTGTGTTGGTGCAACCTAAAGGCCTCGGCAACGGAAGCACCAAACAGCCAAAACGTTTTGGGACGCGGCCCTAGCCTGCCCTCAAAAGAAGCGTCCAGAATGATTCCTGTATTTTTGCTGGACCGCGCATGCTGGCTATTCAAAGGTTTTTAGCTCGGATTCGCCGCTGACATTTGCAGGTGGGAAAGCACGCGGTGCTGGCGAACCCCTCGTCCAAAGGACCACGGGAGTTCATTGTGCTAAGTGAAATGCAGGCAGGATCCGAGCCTTGCGCTCAACTGAGGATGTGTTGTGATTCGCATGGGGTCGCAAGGAGTGGGTTGTCAAATGATGTAAGCAGGTCTTTAGTCTTTAGTTTTATATAAAGATTAGCCGGATTTTTTTAATGGTTACTGGCATAGTGCTTGCACAATTGTGAGTGCCCTCGCAGGTATATCCTGAGTATTTGGTGGAGCTGGCCCCGAAGGGGTCAATGGAACCCTAGCAGTGTAGGAGGTGCCGTGGCTCTGGAAGAGACTCACTGGATCTGCCAGATTATATGATGTGAAAGGGACCTCATGCAAGCAGGGGTGTTTGCACTCAGAGTTGGCACAATATGTTATTTGAATGTGTCCGGGCAGACTAGAGAGACAGGAATGTGGCACCATTGCGAGAGTGAGACCAGGTTCCCTGGCAAAATACTTGGGGTTCCGAACACGGTCTCTTCGGACTTTAGGGGTTCGATCCTATACTTCTGTACCTTGTTTGCGTGGATGCATGGTCACTGTACCGAAGCCTATCATTTGGGTACGGGTACACCAGCTTTTGTACTGTGTTTTGGTGTTAAGCGCCAACCGCAGGCCGTTCACTTCCGATCAACAGGCTTTACACAGCCTCTTTACTTTGTGTCCTCAGAAGCCTTTGTGTGCTAGAGCTACCATTGCAATGTGTTTGGACATTTTTGCGCAGACATTTTCAAAGAACATCTTATCATTCTTAGGGCTCTTACGTTTTACTTTCCTACCTGGAGTGCCAAATCAATTTGTTGCTCAAAGCAGGTGTCATCAATAGGTTCACGCGATTGAAGCTTTTGGTCAGTTGTCTCGGGCCACATGACCCAAAGTAGAGAGAGAGAGTAGAAAGCAACAAGACCAACCGAGCAAAGAGTTGATTGTTTATGAATCCATATAATTTGTTGATAGAGATGCGACACAAACGGGCAACTGCTCATACTTGTGAATCTAGTAGAAGAAAGACAGAAAGAATTAACACCATTTTATGCAACTAATGAATGGTCGAGTGCTCCTGTAACTAGCCACCAAAAGAATCAATCAGACCGCATTGAACATATTTGCGAGAATCATTGGTCTAGCTTTGCTTCCAGAGTCGGGCTGGATGACCCTTCCAGCGATCACTTGCTAAGTCAAGTGCTGGAGATGGCATCAGACTTGGATTCATTCCTCGTCCAGCATTGCGTGTTAGATGTTCGGTTCCCCGCACGGATGGAATATTGAAAATGAACAATTTAAAATTAATTCTAATAGCTTTTTGTTACTACTAGTAAGGCACTTGTTACTACTAGCGTGGCACTTGTTAGTAGTAACAAGATAAATGCGCTGCTTGCATCGATCTTTTGAAACATAGCTGATGCTGGAGAAGCTAGTAGTAACAAGTGCCACGCTACTAGTAACAGGTGCCTTACTAGTAGTAACAAGAAGCTAGACATTTCTGATGCTCGTGTGATTCCGATGTTCACATGCCAAAGATGGCGGTGCCAAATTCGCATGTCACAGCGGCTTCTCTCCGATGTGAGAGCAAAGGTGGCCCAATGAAGACCGGATTTAAGAAAAAGGCCTCCACACTCCACACCCTCTCCATGTTCTTCCTCCAATATTCTTCTGTGTTCTTCCCTCTTTGGTCACCATCCGCTGAGACAAGACACTGAACCTGGGCACTCGGACTTTGGATTTTGAAGACTTTTCTTCCAGGAACAGGAACAGCGTCCGTCCTTCAGCTTTTGGGCTGCAGGCTCAGGAGACTTGTTCTTCAACGGTCTCAGTTGACCAAAGTCTGACGGACGGCGAGAAAGCAACACACGGGATTTTGGAGCTACTCTCTAAGTCTGACACAGTGTGAATAGATTCAGGAATTAAGACCCAAACGTCCAGCTCAAAGCCATCAAACAGATGTTCTATAACTCACCTATCAGGACCTATGGACGATAAGACAAACCTTGAACACATGGAGCAAATGGCTTAAGGGGTCCTATTTTTTGATTTTTGAATTTGTTGAATCTGCATGCCTTTTGGTCCCGAACTCAAAGCACACCACTCACCAGCAACACTTTCAGATCTTGGATTTTGTCCCCATCTTCTTCCGCTTGGGGGCGGGTGCATGCTCTGGCGGCGTCCATCGCGCGTCTGCCGTGCGGGTGCCGCGTGCATAGCAGCACGCGCAGTGCGCGCAGCGGCGATCGGTGCGATCGGGCTCAGCGGGTTGGTCCAGGCATTGCGCAACGCGGACCATTGACTGGGAAGGCTTGGAGGATTTAGTTTGTATAATATATCGGGTAGATCGGATCCCAATGAAGGTGAGTCAACCATACAGCTCCCTAGTGGATAAAAACGATTGCCAATACATGTTTGATCATTTTTTGAAGCTGATTCACCACTTAATAACCCAGAACTCACAGACAAATCCCCACATTCCATGAACCACAACCTGGAAACTGTCAAGCTTGTCCAGAGTTGATGTATATAAGAATCCTGTGTCTCCTGGAGAGCAAGACACTTTGACCATCACTTGTTACTCGTGCAGTAAACAGGAGAAGGTACAAATTCAACGTAGCTGTTCTTGTTGGATTCAATAATTGATCAGTTGGTACACGAGTTTCCCAGTTTCCCTTTCTCCCCGCCTGAAGTTCTTGCACGAACATCAGCCATCAGCCAAAGAAATCGAAAGAAATCCTACACCCTTGGTGAAACACTACTGTAGCCCTCTCAATCTAACGATACTGCCACCACATTTGCATCAAATTCTATGCTGAGAGTTGTCAAACCTAAATTATCAAGGCCAAGTCATTCAAAGGGCTATGCTGTATATGATACAGTATATGCCAGGTATACATGTTTTCAACACTGGTGTCCAGACAACTTGGCTACTTGGTTCTTCTCTCCAGGCCACCGAGCCCACCTTCATGAAGACCATCGGGATGATCACCGGGGTCCGGGCCACATGAGTGCGTCTGCGGTGTGTGACGATGGTTCAACAAACTCTTGATGCAAACTTCTCTTCCTTTGCGTCGCGGGTTACTAACGGGGGGGTTGATGGCCATGCCATGCCCATTCGCCCGCTTCCAAGAGGAAAAAGACTCCAAGGGAGCCATGCTTATGTACACCTATCAATGGAAAGGAAGACTGGCTGCACGGTTTCCAGGTTATCAGTGACCGGTCTCTTTTGGTCTCCTTGATGCGAGGTTTAGCAAGGAACATGTTCAGGTGATCACCTAGCATGTTCTTTTCAACGAGATATGCACCTCTCGTGATGACGCTCATGTGTTTAGGATGACTTCTGGTGAGCTTGCGCCACTTCTGTATAGATGTTTTCCAGAACTCTTCGCTGTGTTGGATATGCTATCTTGCTATTTTCCTTACGGGTCTGACAGCACCAGTGCCCGAGCCTGACAGATTAGCTATGTCTCCGGCATCGACTACTACCGAGGCAGCTTGTCAAAGTGAATGGTGCACTGATGTGCCGCTGTTCATTTGCACTCTTTTTTCTTGGAAATCGAATGATGCCTCTTACTTGCAAAGTTTGAAGAGACCTTAACATGTTCCTCGCTCGCGCCTGCTGATGACAGCTATCGTACGACGTGAAAGGAGACACCAAACAGGTTAAGCTGCATGCGAACTACAGCTATTCGGAGTAATACCTTGCAAGCTAGGTTGACTGACAGCCAGGGTGTTGAAAGGGTGTTGCGGAAGAATATCAAACAGCTGCCTGTTTGTGTACCTGGGTTGCCTGGTTGCCTTCACGGTGTTTTCGCAGGTTTCTTCTATTTTAGCCATCCCTATCCATCGTATTGGCCTGTTGACATCCATCATCATCCATCCATATGAACGCTTCGGGGGACTTTCAGGGTTTCCGGGCGTTTGAGGCATCAACGAGCGCGTCGCTCGGCTACTACCTGGCAAGATCATGCCTCACAACTCAGAGATGGTCATTGTTTCGGTGGACTGTGGCTTGGACGAAGCCAATCGGAGGACAGCTATGACAGCTATGTGAGGACGCCTTTTTTTTGGGAAGAAGGTAAGTTACGACAGCTATGTGATGCTGTGTGTAAAATAAAGGAAGCTCAGACTTTGAAAGGATATTATTAATATGATATTACCACAAGACTTGATGACTTTCTCCTGCCATCAATGGATGTTTGGATGTTTTTGGATTGAATTTCAGCGAAGACAGCCTCCTCGCAGACTCGATCGAGAATGTGACATCTCAGGTGATGAATATGTCAGGCTCTTGAAGGAAGAAGACACGGAGGGCGTTCAGGAGCAGTGTCGACCGAGCTTTGTGCCGATCCAGACCCAGATTTGCAGCATGGTAGTGAGACATGGTACCAATATGGTTTGTTCTGGGATGAGAACCGTTATCAATTCTTATCATTGGTTGTAGAGCACACATATGGATCGTAGAGAGTTCCTTCAGAGGCTTGGCTATCACAGATCGCTGTAACATGATCATGGCTGTGAAGGCTTGGAATCGGTTGAGCTTGTGGGGGCAGTGGTGTCCAAACAGTTTTTGAGCTACAGCTGTTGCTGCATGTACAGTGGTTTCAGAGTAGATGAAACAATCCCCCAGAGTCATCTTAGACGGGGGTCCATATAAACCACGTTTTGGGGATTGTGCCATCTACTCTGAATCCACTAGTATGTTATCCCCATCTACTGGATGGCAATCTACCGGGTTCTCCAAGAACAGAACTCATCACGTTGTGACTCCAACTTGCGATGCACTGACTATCGTGTGGGATTGTTCGGACTGTGGCAAGTGTTCAATGAAGCAACATTATTTCTAGCACAAGTGGATTGACACTCCAATCATGTGACTGTGAGTTAAAATCCAACCCCTCAAACCGTGGTAGGTTGGCACATTGACATTACTGATACTGATAATGTTCATTTCACATTATTTCCCCCACCCAATAAATTGCATTGGTAGTTGGCTGGGTGATCCATTGATCCATGTTGTCAGTGAGAGCAGAAGAGGGACACTCACACTTTGTTCCATGCACCTGTAGGAGTATCTTCTGCGTGCTGCATGGAAGCTAGATCGGGTGATGGTGGACTTTATCATTATCGCCTCCAACACCGCTCATATTTGCTATAGCCACCTGGAGGTCAACTCTCTTGGTTTGTTCATTGCAATTCGTTTTCAGACCGGAGAAATGTCTCTGGCTGCCCACACCATTGTTTGCGTTTGTGTGCTCCTGCGAATGATAGCACTCTTGTTACAAAGACGTTATTGATAGGTCTCTGTGGTTTCTTTGAGGGCCTGGGCCACACAAAGTACAGTATGGGCTATATACATGGTATCAAAGTGGGTCTAGACTCTTGTGGATGGGAGAAATTTGATCACCCAAATTTGGGACGAGCGACTAGAAATCCTTTCTTCATTGACCCATACTCTTCGAACCTCAACACTGCGACCTTTGTTCAGGAATATGTCACAACGGAGGTATCTATACATGCACAGGAATTGAAGATGCACAATCACTGGCAGTAGCCAGACCAGTGGCAGGTCACTGACAAGATCTCAAGCCCAGAGATCCCTTTACGACTCTGTACTGAGACTTGAACCACCATCCAAATGTGTCGATGTATCAACACATACAACACGACTTGAACAAACACCAATGACGCACGAGATTATATAGACTTGGAAAACATCTGCTCAACATTGTTCTTCAGGTCTTATATCGATGGTCTACTGGTCGAAGGTCGGGCTTCACGACTCCGCACCTCAATGAGGCCCCATGCGTGCGCGGTTTCCGGACCGCCCGGTGCTGCACATCGCAGACTGCGTGGCGAAGGCACCGGTTTGGGAAAACCGTGTCCCGCACAGCTGAAAAAACCGGAAAGATCTTGGGAGATATGAGGATGCAGCAGGATGCACCAAATATGCATGGGTTTACATATGTTTACCAAGAGTTTACCAGAGTTTATCTTACCCGGATTTAAAGACTTACGCCTGACAGCTGGGCACCGGCCAAGAAAGAGAAACAATGGAGACCGTCGCATGCGCGGTGTGTGGCTGTGGCTGTGTGACTGCTAGTTTGTCTTGGGTATGACAGTCCCAGTTTTGGTCTCTGTTGCAGCCCTTGTCACGTTGTAAGCTGTCGCCCGGTCGATGCGTCACGGGCGCATGGCGCGGAGAGGGGGTCGTACAGAAGCAAGAGAAAGACAAAAAGCCAGAGGAAAAGAAAGGGGAAGAGGCAGAGAGGAAGAGGAAGAGAAAGAAGAAAATAAGACGAATAAGAGGAAAAGATGAAAAGAAAGAGAACAAGCAAGAGGAAATGGAAGAGGAACATAGAGAAACTGGAAGAAGAAGAAGAAGGAGAAGAAGGAGAATAAGGAGAAGAAGAAGAGGGAGGAGAAGGAGAAGAAGGGGAAGAAGGGGAAGAAGGGGAAGAAGGGGAAGAAGGGGA
>CAXAMN010011991.1:163911-194393 GCA_963970005.1 Durusdinium trenchii
AGAAGGAGAAGGAGAAGGAGAAGGAGAAGGAGAAGGAGAAGGAGAAGCAGGAGGAGGAGGAGGAGGAGGAGCACGAGCACGAGCACGAGCACGAGCACGAGCACGAGCACGAGCAAGAGCAAGAGCAAGAGCAACAGCAACAGCAACAGCAACAGCAAGAGGAGGAGAACAACCAGAGACACAAAATGCTAATATTGGAAGGCAACTCGGGCAGCATAACTCGCACGACGGGCCTTTGCACACCACCTGAAGCCCACCAACATGGGAAGGCCAAAAAGCACCGTAAAGCAGGACTTCGAGTGGGTCAATCCTGTATATAACCTTAAACCAAAGGGCCTCCGGCGAGGCCACGGTGACCGGGCTTGGCAAGCCTTCTGGTGGTTCGGCACAAGACCTCAGCATCCAAGTGCTGACACGCAGGTCGTCAGTCTTTGGCGTGCTAGGTGAAGCCAAGCATGGACGCTGACTCAGAGGCGCGCGCGTGCGCCGCCAAGAAGAACACATCGGCCCGGACCCCTGCGGCAACATGCCCCCGGCCTCAATCCATAGGGGGTGAGGGAGGATTCGAGGCCTGGCAAAAGGTGAACCCGGGGCCAAATCTTGGGCAATGCTTTTCCCGCCAAAAAAAATCTTGACGGTCACTCACGAACTGGAGTTTAAAGCATTTGTCAATTTGTGTGCATATTTTTGTCAATGTGACGGCAGAGTGACATCGCTCATGTTCATCGGCCTAGACCGGGGTCGGCAGATGTTTAGTCCTGAATTCCTTCCAAGAAAGTGCGAAACCTAGAATCTGCCAAGTGAGGGTAAGCAAGGCAACAAAATTTGTGTGAGCGCACTCAAAAGACGCAAGCAACATAAGAGGCTTGCAGTCTCCTAAGCCCCTGCAACATAGCTCCAACCTCATTCTGCAAAATCTGCGAAACACTTTCTGGTAGGAGGGGGTATCACTTGTGAGGTTGTTTCAGACTTCCTTTTTTTGAAGGAATCCACTAGACCGCAGCAAGTACCTCCGGACCTCGCCTGTGAAAGAAATCGTGTCAAGGTGTGCAGTCAGGGCTGAGATTGGTGACAGGTCACAGAGCCCTACATTGGCTGTTCTTTTGGCCTTTTCCAAGGCTGATAGAACAGGATAGAACTATTGAGTGAAGGTCATAAATCACATGTGTTTATGTATATATATACACAGTATGTATATATATATATACACACACACACGCACACACACATACACATATATAAATTTACGTGCATCAACAGGAGTGTGTGAAAAAACTGTTGGATTTTACTGGTGACTGAACAATCGCCCGTTCCAACTCCTGGAATGAGGCGTTGCCTCCTGGGAAGCGCGTGGGTTTGCTGGGCACGGAGCCCACCATGCGCGACGGCTCCTGGTTGAAGGTCGGGACAACGAACTGCTGCATGCTCCACACGCCAAATGGAGAGGGTGATTATGGGTTGGGAGAGGACTGGGAGTGCGGTTGTGGAGTCATCATCTTCTTTTAAGGACCCGGTCGTGCTATTGCCGTTTCAAATGTCTTCCAACTCCAGCCCGGGAAAGTGAAGAAGACCCCACCTGCATGTCATCATTAGATTCCTCCCAGCAACTCATTGTACCCAGGAAGTCTACCATAGTTTACGATTCCTTTACAAGACCTACCCAGAGTATCATAGATTCTCCAGACTCTGCCCGCACCAAGTCTGGCCCTTCATTCTGAGATTTATCATGATTTATCACTAAGTCTTCAGCGACAGCCGCACCAAGTCGGCCAGGAGCGCTTAGCACTTCATGGGGTCCAGGTCCTTGTGCCGCAGAAGGATGAGGATCGGCCCCTCAGCTGTGGAGTTGATTTCAATACAAAGGTGTAAAGTCCAACAAGGCCAGCATATCATCTCATTGAATGAGAATATGCTGGGGATCTGCCAGACACCTGGAGTTAGCCGGGTCGCCCTTGGTTGGATCCAAAACCATGAAAGCCAAAGCTCTCATCATCTCTCACAGAAATCGGAAGATGCTGGGGATCACCGTAGAAGCCGTAGGTCTTTCGGTGGACCCAAAACCATGGTTCGGCTCGAGGCAGCGCTGCTATCAGATCATTTGTGATGAGCTGAGCTTCGAGATCTTCAAGGATTCTGGGGTTGAAACCTGAGCTGGATCCGGAGAGCCTTGGCCTGGGGACTGCTGTTGAGGCAGAACCAGACCCTGAGGCTCCGGACTGGCTCCGGGCTAGCTCCGGATTCGATACACAGCGAAAAAGTAACCCTGTACTGTACTGCTGCAGTTGGCTAGAAAGAGATCAAACAGCAGTCGGTCTCATGGATAGTCATCATGGGCTTTGAGCCGAGTTCGGTGCTTTGAATTGTTCACTTTGGACCCAATGTTCATCGAGTCATCAGTCCAACTCCTTTTTTCTGCATCCCCTGAACAGTAAAACGTTTAGAAGAGTCTCGCCTGACTTGAGAACACACGCGACGTTTCAGGAGGAGTCCCGCAGTTTCTTCGCCGACCTCGCAAGCACCTGGGAGGAAAGTGGTGTCGGGTGGTTGAGCCCAGCTCTTTGATTCGCATCTGGAGTGATATCAGCTTTCTGCCTTTCTTCAACCAATCTGGAAGTTGAACTGGATTTGTTGACGTGGAGGAAGAATCCGACAGCAAATTTAATTAACAAGTAGTTTCACAGGTTGGCTTGTGGAGGATGGTTTGCAAAAAGGCACCCGGATTGGCTCAGCCTGAGGGATTCTTCAAGTTTTGTAGAAGTCTTTCAAACACGTTTTGGAACAAGCTCAATTCAAGCTCAATTCATGGGATAAACGACCAGAGCCCAAACCATCCGAAGCAGCCGCAATCCCAAAGGCCCGGTGTTTCGCTCAGCCTAAGGACAGCTTTACAGCGAAGGTGCAGATGGTGGCTTGGCCTGGTAAGAAACACCGACCAGGCACTGGATGCTTGCGCTGGAAGGTTTTTGCATGTATTTAATTGCCAGATCCCCAAACCTAACGCAATCACGATCAGGTGCTTTTTGGACGATTGCATATGCTAGCGGCTAGCGACATCGATGATTTTGAGTTTGTCGGGGGGGCTAGATCCTTATGGAAGTAGAGAGATTGGACGGTTCCATCTAAAGGTCGGGCCCACGAACCAACATCCCACCTGATTTGCTTTGATGGTTTGACTCGATTTGAGAACACAAGGGTCCAGGATGTGTAGACTCTTATATAGGTCGAGATCCTGTAGATTGTCAGACATGTGGCGCAGCCAAGATATGAGGAGTTGGAAGTTACTTTCCAATTTATTGAGGTTGTGTCAGATGGGCACCTTGCATGGAGCGCTTGGAAGGTCTTCTACCTTTCAACGGTGATTCTCTCTTTCTGCATCTTTCTTCGTCTCTTTTCGGGCTTCCGTGTTCCTTGATGAGAGGGCTGCCTGTTGGAAGAGGCTGCACCTTTTGGATGATGCCTTTGTCTCCCTCCATTTTTGCCTTTGTCTTCGTTTTGCAGAAGATGCGAATGCAGAAGATTGTAGAAGCACCACACATCCGTTTGTGGTCACTATATACCGCTGTCAACTCGGCTCTGGTAGAGCTTGAACTCAGACAAAAATTGCACTTCTCACTCCTTCGTTTTTGAGCTCTTGATCTCTTCAGATTAACTGTGGCTTCACTACCGAGAATGCCATGCAATGGTGCTCGGCACGAAAAGCTTGGTTCCTGCAAGGAACACAAACGTCTCAAACTTGGCCAGTCAAAGCCTCTGGCATGTATAGACACTTCCTCCTGAATTCTTACAAGTTCCTGCTGCTTTCAGGTTCTTATTCTGCGTGCCAGCTTGAATTTTTGTTGATTTCAGCCAATACTTAATACAGAAGTACTAGTAGACGATCTATACATGTTGCATGATGCTTCCATGACACCAAACCAATTTTAAAGTCTGCATTCCTAACTTCTGAATTTCCATCGTCTTTCTCACTTCGCCCTCCGTTCCTTCGATCGAGCTCAGGCGGTGTGATCCTGGGATGTACTGAGATCGAGCTCCTCCTGCGGCAGAGTGACGCTCCTTGGGTGATAAGAACCTTCAGTTCCACTGGTATTCATACGGGACTGAGTGTCCATTTTGTCCTTTTATATATTTGTGTGTGTGTTTTTAAACATAACGGATGGTGGAGGATTTGGTCCGTCAACAATAGCCCTTGACTCATGATGATCACACCAAGGAAGTTGAGGGAATTTCATTTCACAGGGAATCTTGCCTGCCTCGATTTCCAACATTCAATTAACTCTCAACACACAGAGCCACGTCTTGGTTTATGTGAAAGGTAACTCTCGGTAGAAGTTTGCAAACTGGGTTCAAGTGGTACGGATGATGCTCTTGGCAACCCTCCAACGGGACCAACTGATCGTGGAGAACGCGCTTGGTCCAACGACTCAGGTGCCCGAGGTGCCACTCTACCGCTCGGCGGAGCTGCATATGGAGGTGTGGCCAATAGTTTGGGTTTGTCCTATTACCTACAACAGTCGGTCAACAAGTATCACTATTTTAGAGAAAGACCTTTACTACAAACACTCATCATCCACTGTTACTGGTAATAGGATAGACCGATAGACCCAACGAATAGTCTTAGATAGTTTTAGCCTATTCCTCCATATCTGGGGGGCACTCTATGTTAAACACATCCGGAGCCCATATAGATTGGTAGCTGGTATCTGAATGTGTTGAGAAGTCTTGGCCAAGCCCCGGCATCTCGTGTGAAACTGGTGAAGCTTTGAGCCAAGCTGTTTGGAACAACTATGTACTGTTCTGAACTTGGAGTCTTTGGCAAGCAAGGCTCCTCTTCTGTGCACGTGCTTTAGCAGCAATCAGCTAGGTATTGTCCCAAATACCCCTCTCTATATTCTTCCACTTACATCGGCTATGCTTGACCTATGATACTTCAGTAAGGGTGTTTACTTAGGGGAGCGGATTCGTGAATCACCTTACGTGGAAGCGAACGAACAGGCCCGTTAGTTCACATCAGGCAGCGGCTCTGGTGCAAGCGGGGCAGGCGAACTTGGAGGATTACTTGCCAGGCACGGCCAGTGAATTGAGCTTACTACGGCTGCTAGGGTTGATGAGGAGTGAATATGTGTCATGCTGGTGCCCGGCTAGACCAATGGCCTAAAGCTGTTTGAAGTGGAAGAAGTGCCTCTTCGCGTATCGCATCACATGGGTTCATCTCAAATCTTACCAACAAAGCTGGTTTCTGAGTCTCATGTGCATGGAATATACTGTATATGAATAGAATTGAATAGACTGATTAGGCAAACATTCAATCACTTTTGAGTGATGACCCACCAAGAACTTGCCCCATTGGCTTGTGCGAGCAGAATCGCAAGCCGGCCTTACGGATCACGGGCAAGGGTCGAGGAAATCGGAACATCCACAGGTAATAGCAGGCGATATCAACTTTAGGATTTCATCAACTGATGTTCAGGCAACTTGTTCGGTTGCTGCCGGATTGGTCGGTTGAAGTCGGTTGTCGACAGGTCGGTGGCCTGGGGTCCATCGAGTTGACCAATCGAGTTGACTCTGAGTTGACCTCTTGTTTGGCGTTCAGCGGGCTTTGGAGATCTGCTGTTCATCCGTAAAAAGTACTAACGGCATGAACCACGGGTGTTGCCTGGGCTTGCTAGACTCGCTAGACCAAGTGATACCATCAACAACTGTCGGAGCCATGCCAGGCGAGTCCACAGCCTGACACAAGGATTTGAAATGGAGGCAGGGGGCAAAACACCGGACAGAGTAATTACAGACTTGCAGTTGCTTGATGTTGTATTGGGTGTGAGTGTCTACATCGAAAGCTGCACGTGACGAGCTCTACAGCCCCCCTGGAGTTCTCAAGCCCCTTTGCCGGAGGTGTGGGCTCAGAATTCCCTTTCGATGTTCCTGCCCTGACGGAGGTGTTTCCGATGCAGCGTGAGGAACCAGGAGGTCGAAAGCGTGGTCCAACGTGATTACAGATGCCGTGCTTGGTTCAAAATGCTCGCGCACAAGAAACAGACAAGTGCCGCACAGTTGCTCAGCAGCCTGCCCCTTAAGGCTTGCCTCAAGGTTCCACCCAGACACACAAACACAAACAAACAGGAAAGGGCAGGAGGGTATTTGTTTCTTGTTTTCAGGCCTAAGTGCGAGTAATTGATTATGTTGGAGATTAAGCAAGTAGTAACAGGAGGCACAAGCTCAAGTCTTGGAACAGGGCGGTTGAGGCCACCACAATCCAGAGTGGTATGCAGCATCACTCCAGCCAGCACATGAAAATCGGTGCCTCACATGACTTATTTGTTTGTCAGTTGACAATTGAAAGGGTCGGTGAAACCATGGATTTGTCATACTGTCACACCCATAAAGCTTCATAATACGGATGCTTCATGAAGTCATGTGACGAAGGACTCACTATACCCGCATGTGATGTGTATCTGAGTGTTGCTATTTGCCAAAGATCATGGAAAGGAGTCAGCCTTCTTGCAAAGGAGGATGACAGCTTCTTCCCAAGCAGCGAGTCTTCAGCATGGAGAGACTGATTTTCGTTTCGTTCTCCATCTCGGGTAGCACCAAAATTGTTGCGCTTCATCCAGCCGATCGTCGAGCCAGTGGCCAGGTCACTGGCACCGATTACTAACCACCTAAAGATAGAGTAAAACGTGGTTCCCACGTCTATGAACCTCAGAGCGAGAATGCCGCAAACACACTGCTCCATGGTGTTTCGCATCGCGGTGCAGAAGTATTCATCCGATCTCGCGGAAGCCACGGAAGCCACTCTGCGTGCCCAAGAGCTGCTGAACAGCTCCATCCCAGCAAAACCACGCCCCTTCCAACAGACCTAAGGAAGAGACATCCCTCGACCACCTTACAAGAAGCATGTGCGCTTTCGCAGATTCCATTTTGCCAATTTGTTCACCGATATCCTCTCTGTGAGAACAAGTGCTATCAAAATTGTCAAAAATCAGTTGTCCTTTGGAGCCTCATTGCCTTGCCGGTGCCTCCACTTAGGCACCATGGCGTTCTCTTACCACCACTCAGGCAACAAGTCGATCCAACACCAAAATTAACTGGTAACAACGACGCTACTAGGGGCTCCTGGCATCGCTACTAGGAGCAAGAAGCTAGTAGTAGCTCCTGGCATTCTACTAGGAACAAGGACGCTACTAGTAACAAGGTGCATCACTACGAACGTGACCATTCGGAAATGTAGTCCATGTAGTCCTGGGGTGATGCTTGCGCCGGCACCACACGCGTCCGACAAAAGACTCGTAGAGCACCAATGAGGATTGCGAACTGCTGGTATGTTCTCCGTACACCAAGCTCTTTCACTTGCATGCCCTGTCCTGCAGTCTGGCCTACCGACACAGGTCCACTTTGATTTGCAGTCAATTTCCTTTGGATGGGACACCTCACAGGGTTAACTACCGTGAATTCAATGGTGCTGCCACGCAGCTAAGTTTTTTCATGGCTCAAGTGCATGATTCGGAGTTTTTCGACCAAATCCAGTGTGCTGAACATTTGCATCCCCAAGCTTACATGTGCCACTGCAAGCAGTTCAGCCCAACCCGCTGCAGAACTTAATCACTCCCACTGATCCTTCACCCCAACCAGAAGGTCCGGATCTGGCACAGAGGAAACTACAAAAGGCAGCTTGGATGTCTCTTCTTTGCCTGGTGAACCGAGAAACCTCGGACCTCCAAGCGCCTACAGTCACCGAAAAGACGGTGATTCCAGCAGGGTACCCGACTCCAGTCCAGTCCACTCCTCTCCTGGCATCGCTACTTGGAGCAAGACCGCTACTAGGGGCTCCTGGCCATACTACTAGTAGCAAGAAGCTACCAGGAACAAGTGCATCGCTTGTAGAAACAAGTGCCTTACTAGTAGTAACAAGGACGCTACTAGTAGCAAGAAGCCATAGTAGCAATATCAAACCCAGTTGCTTTCCTCCCCACTCGGCTCCATTCGACGGCGACGATGGCCTCGGACCTGGAAGCCGTGTGCCGCAGCGAGGCCGAAGCGGTGGGGGAGTGGATTTCATGTGCAATCCCGGAGAGGGCCAAAGCACAGTGAAAGCACACAGACTTTGACGCTCTGTGCTGTGCTGCCCAACTGTGCGACCACACGCCAGGCACAGCGCGTGGTCTTCGCCCTGCGCGGGAACAAGCGCTTCGGCAATCGCAGCTGGCGAGATCTCGAGGATGTGACCACCTTTGAGCCCAACACATTTGGTCGTAGGCATGACTTTGGTCGACCCGTAAAAATCATAAGTTTAATGCAATTGACGCAAGCTTTGATCCCAAAGGCATCTTGGGTGCATCAGGCTAATTGCTGCAGTCTCCACGATACCCCAAAATACCACCATAGTGATCATAGTTGGAGGTCTCCATCCCGACCTTGTCGGGTTTCGTCTGCAACACAGACGTGCAGGCAGTTGTGGAAGGTCTCTTCTTACGTCGGGTCCGAGGTCCAACGAATCCCAGAGATCCCACTGTTTCCTGCATGGCGTGTAGTTAGTAATGCAATATGTTTTCATGGCGGGCGCCACAGCTGTGAGGCATCCTGTTTGATTCCTTGTCTTTTTTCCAGTTTGACCAAGCTGTGGCACTGGCATCGGGCACAAATCCACCAGGAGTCCTCACCTTTGCGACAGCTTTGTGCATGGCGGCTCTATGGATGCCTGGCAGTTGAGTTTTGATGGTTGGGTCAAAAAGTAGGAGCCTCCAATCCCCATCGGAGAAGAGATGTGTGTCACTCTAACCCTCACTCCCCATCCAGAACCAGAATGACGATACCATGAATTTTGACGCTCTTCCTCGCAAAACAAGGCCAGGCTGGGAATGGCCAGTTTGGAATTCGACCCTGGATCATTTCTGGGCCTTTAAGCTTACCACTGACGACCACCCGAAGCTACATATTGATAGGGAGTCTTATAGTATCCTGTTTGGGTAGCTTGCCATACTGGTGACATCAGTGTACGGCACCCAGCTTTACAGGGTTGACCCTGCAATCCTTTTATCTACAAGTCTACAAGACCCCTTTGAGAGGGAACTCTGAATCTTTCGACCAGAATCTCTTGTCAAACATTTCTCCAAGTCTAAATGACCACGGAGTCGACCAGGGAGTGCTTGGCTGTAAAATGGTGAAGGTGTGACATGAAGATTTGCATGTCACGTTGTCACGAAGTGCTTTAGTAGTCATTCTCCCCCACAGATCCACTTCAATCGCATCACTACAGGCTGACTATCTTCATTGTCCATGATTTTTGGCACAGACAAAGCTTGATGGAACACTGGGGATGTATGCCACGGCTCATCGACCGGCCGAATGTACCGACATGCGGACAGCACAAAGTACCTCCTGGAGGGAAGCGCAACAGATGAACAGATTTTCTTGGTGGGGGGTCCTGTTCGCTTGAACATGTTTCAACACTTCTTTCCATAGACAATGGTTTTGAAGGATTGGATACTTTTTTGACCTCTCAAACGAGTCGAGGACATGGCCCGAACGAGCTGCTGGACTGTCGCCGGGCTGTTCGGACCTTTATTTTCAAGAAGCTGCCAGTCGTCCTGAACGAAGTGGTGGAATGATGTGCAAGAAAGTCACTATGACCCCCCCAAGTGATCAATCTACATGACATGTACATGAGTCATGAGTGTCTAATCTAGTCCAATGAGTTGTATTTTGACATCAATGCCCAGTGGCATTGTCAGAATGTGGATTGTTGGATTTCAATCGATTTTCATATGATTTTCACATATTCTCAGATTGTCGCTCCTTTCTGGTCGGGACGATCTGCAGGAGCCCCTGCTGCGGGTGATCCGTTCGGCGGACTTCGCTGGACCTGCGACCTTCGTCGCTTTGGAGGTCAGGACGTGGGATGGGTCGTTCAACCTGAAGCCCTCCATGTAGCGAACGAAGAACCCACCAGCGAACGGTCAACCAAGGTTACGACATGTTTTGTTACTTCACGGTTCACCCCCTTCATACCCGATACTGTACCAGAGTGTATCAAGGGGTGTGTGGGGAGCGTTCAGATCCTGTCCACGAGTCCTGTTACCAAGGTATCCTGGTGCCATGACCCACAGCCCACAGCCATGTAGATCTGAAAGAGCTCCAAGACCACCAAGTGAGATGACCCACAGCCAGAAAGGAAGTGTCTTTGCCTTGACTTGAGACTTAGGGGGAGAACTAGACTTGGGATGAATTGGAGGGCTTGGTAGTGACTCTATACATGTTGACTCTGACCTCGAGACGAGGGAATCCCCGGAGGGTGATTTTTCAACATAGGAACTCAAAGGTCTGCACCACACTCCAAGTTGCTGGTATTGGAGCCACAGTTAGATCTTCATCCAAGTGCGCATAGCGGGGTGCAAGGTGTTTGTGGTTTGAGAGGCGGTGAGGCCCCAGGATGATTGTAGATGCAAATGGCCAGGATTCGAATCTCTACAAACACGCATAGTTAGTAGGAAGATCCAATGTTGTCCTTGTTGTTTTTGAGTGCAATGCTCATCCAAGATGTATTTTTATTTTAGTATATTTTAGTGCTTATTGGTGCTTATCGTACAATATACAGTATTTGATAATATTTGATATCACTATTATATATACGGGGGGTGACACCACATCCCTTGCAGGCAGCAAGTGACAGGGAGGGAATCAGCGAGTGTTCGAGTTCACATCAAGTAGAAAGACGCCCAGGACATCCCAGGACATCCCAGATTCTGCTGTTAGAGACTTTGAGGCGATCAATTCCCCATCGCACCGGCGTTTCAGGGATCGACCATCGGTGTTTCAGGCTCCAAGAAAGCCTAGTTGATTGGTGCTGGATCGAACCAGGGATCCTGGCACTCGAAATATGGGTGAACCGATGGAGAGTCCCATGGAGCACCGGTCCGACCACTGGAAACGGTCTGGTGAAGCCCAGAGAAGCGCCATCTGCCAGGCGACCCAACACATTGTGGTGGCGCTCTGTGAAGAGCAAAGGAGACCCGAGGGTCTCAGGGAGAAGGATGGAGGGGCAAGGATGGTGGACCAAGTTGGACCAAGTCGAAGTGATTTGTGCTTGTTCGGGACTGCCCACTGCAGCTACAGCTGACCAAGGGACGGTTTCATGCGCGACGGAGCTAACGGAGCCAAATGCAGTGGCTGCATTCAGGGGACTGATATAAATGTTTGCGTAGACGGAATCGACTCGGCGATAAATGTTTGCATCTATTTGACATGATTCACTGATTCACAACGATTGTGAGCCAGGCAGCATGATTTTATTTGGTTTGTCTCAGCTGGGAGCTGCCGTTTCACGTGTTGACTAGATGAACATGGTGTTTGATTGATACTTCTGGGGGTAATGTTCATAAGAACTTACAACCACAGAGGTTTTGTGCTCGATTTGTTTCCTGGGTTTCAAGGTTTGTTCTCAAGGTCTCCTGGGAATTTGTACCGGGAGGGCTTGCTGTGCTTTTGTTTGAACCATGTGGATCTTAAGGAACTCCAAGTGGATGTTCTAGCCTATTGGCGTTGGTTTGGAATCCACATCCCTACTTTCACGAGGGGGGGACTTGTCTGCATGGCTAGGAATCAAACTGCAGAACAGCTGAGGCGAGACTTAAACTTGTTTCTCGGAGGGCCGGAATGTGATATAGATGGTTGGAAACAGACTACATTGCCACAAAGACTGAATTTATTGTATAGGTTTCTTTGCGGTCGGACGCCTTTCAACAGCTCAATGCCGATGCTTGGTCGCTGGTTTTCAGTTAATTATGATCGCTTTGACTGCCGTGCTTTTGCACAGCCAACATCATGTCCGAATTACAGACCAGAGGACCTCACCGACATCGTGGCTCCGCTCGAAAGTGAATTGCTCAAAGGTGTTGGTTACAGGAATCTCGGAACCGGGTCACCCTCGGTTTAATCTCGAACTGTGGAAACCTCCGAACCAAATTGATTCTATCTAATCTACTGTTCTATGTTGCCCAGGGAATATGGTGTCTCCCGATTCGGACGCCCATAGTCAGGTTGTTCTGCATAAAACTCATCCTGGAGTGAATAGATGGTGGGAACGTTTGCAAATCATGGACGCCTCCGACGAATGGACATATTGTGAAATATTGTCCAAGAGGTTTTTGATTTCATTTTTGATCTGAAACTTCTTAGATAAATCCTCCCCTCTTCCAGAAAAGATCATTTCCTCTCATTTTTTCCGTCAAGGCTCAGCATCGACAGAACTTCACTCTGTGTCCCACCCCCAAGAAACAGCGAACAGCTGGGAAAACATGTCTTCGAATTCTGGATGCTAGCATCCCATCTTGCGAGGCATCTGGCCAGCACCTTAGCAGAGGTTTGCCGAGCTGCCTGTGACTGCGTCTTTGAGGCTGGGAGTTAAGCGTTTGCTTTATCAATCAAGTGGTATTGGTTGCTTCCCAACTCGTCCGACACTGTCTTCTGTGCCTCACGTGTTGATATTTTTAGTGTATATATAATATATATGATATATTTATTATATTCCATGATATTTTATATATGTCGGGTAGAGTTTTAAATGGCGGTCTGTTTGTTTTCGTCCGGACCTCATTTGGGGCCACAAACACTTACGACAGCTGGCATGGAGGATATTGTGTACTTGATTCTGAGAGTATCTGCAGTGTTGATAGTTTGTTGAGTAGATTCGAGTGCTGCCTCTCGTTTCTTATAATTGACTCACGTTTCTGTATGATGAGACGATGTTAGTTTATGTATGCCTGTTTATGTAAGAATTCATGTCACACGTATCAACCAGTTTGGTGACAAGGGACACGAGGCTGTTCAGCAGTCAGGAGACCAACGCACAGACCGACGAGGCCCGGGCGGCTACGTTCATGGGAGAACTCTCAGGGCCTTCCTGGTTGGCGGCGGAGTGCCAAAATCAAACAGATATGGCCCACATGGACTGGGCGCTTCCCCTTTGTGACCAGTTTTGGCAACGTTTTGGCAAGTACCACACTCCCTGCGATGAACGATGGTAGCTATGAACTTGATCAGCAAGGAGCCATCTCCATTTTCATAGCACCTAGTCACACCAGGCCCCCCGAATTTGTGCGGCTTACCTGCATTTAACATCAATTAACTATATTTAGTCCATCGGTAAAATTCTATCTATGGGTCGTTTCCGACCAGATCGTTTATACTGTTTTTGCTTGGTGAATCTGTAGGCCACCGCTGCCCAGATGATTGCCCTGGTAGGCTGGAAGGGGCGGACAGAGGTTGAATCGCCGACACCGCCCCCACTGGCATGAGCTGAGTAGAGGTGGTTGAGACTCCTTCGGTCGTGTGCTTCTCCAAAATCGGACAGGTGGGAAAGGTCATCTCCTTCTGCCGGGGCGATGGAGTCTTGAGATTTGTGCGACCAAAAAGATATCCATCGCCAGGTCTTTGCTGTTCTGCTGCGCCGTCCAATCCTCAGAACCAGCACCAGCTGTGAAATTCACCAGGCATTTGGAACAGCGCAAGCCACAAACCGATGAGTTGGAAGTTGGACAAGATTCATGTTTCGTGTGTTTGAGCATCTGGGTGCAGACCCAGAGGATGCCTAAGGAGGCTCATGCAAACTCCAATACCGCTCTACTAAGTACACCCAACCATGTAGGATCAAGGGGTGAATTTGTCGCGTTGTCGTCATTATCAAACCCACAGAGCCTCCCCACCCTCGCGATTCCGAGGGATATGCCTGCGGAGGCTGGAGGGCAGTGTTCATTTGTCCATTCATCAATTTTTTTTTTGTTGAAGTCATTCGAATTGCAAAGGGTTCTGTCTTCGCCTTTGGTTGTTTATTGTCTTCCAATTGTTCACACCTGACTGTAAACTATGGAAGGTCGGAAGGTGCCTTTACATTTTCACTGACGGCAGAGTGAAAAGTTTTAAACTGTGATTCAGTGGATAAAGATGGATACAGTAGGACAATTCTTCCCAAAAGCGTGGCAACCCATGGCATCCCATGACCTACCGCGAGAGCCAAGTTCCTTAAAGTTCGCTTGCAGATCCGAGCGAAGATCTGCACAAATCGAGTTGGACGAGTTTCAAGTGCTTGGGGAAACCTACTGAACACCCTAATTCATATCCTGGGCTTTGCCTCTTCGCCACTTACCCAATTGAAGATGCCACAAGATGCCATAAAGATCATAATCAAAGCCGGCACCAAGTCCATTGACAAAGCTGCTGAATTTTGAGACAGACCGGTCTTTCGGTTGGCCAGCCTTGGATGAACGACGGTTTCGACAGCAGGCTCAAGGTGATGCCTTCTCCCAGCAGGACCCACACCTGACAGCTGGTTGGGATCGGTTGACACGCATCTCTGAAGGAGTGTTGCTTAGGGAGTTGCGATGTGCTTTAAGCTCGAAGTCTAGGCAGCTTAGCTGCTTACCTGTATAGGACATGTTTTGTGACAGGGGAGGTGCATATGACCACTTCAGAAGTTCCACTTTTGGGTAGCCCTCAATGGACCCCCGCAACTGCTTCTTTACGAGGACGCCAGGATTTTGGAGGTGCTTGAGAGCAAGGGCTCATGAAGAAGAGTCCACAAGCAAACCTCCTCTCAGAGCTCTCCAAGTGCGAAGATTTCCTGATTGTTCGCTGGGCTGTCTGCGAGGACCGTGTGCGAGCCTTCACGCAGGCTGTCCGGGGATGAGACAGGGCTTACAGACTTGCACATCTCTTGGGGTGAGGAAGCAGTCAGTCCTGAAACACTTCACCTCAGCTGAAGTTTTTGTTGCCATTGGCAGGACTAAGATGACTGTCCAGGAGACAAGAGAGACATGACCGGTTATGGTCATGCTGATGGCATGGGTTTGGGTTATGCTGAGGGTATGTCCAAGGTGCTTCTCTTGAGAAGGGCTGACGATGCTGATGGCAGATGTGACATCCTCTAGTCCAGCTAAGCCTTCTAAGCCTTCCGAGGGCACCTTCCACCGCAGGTGTTGAAGTATTGGGGCCACTATCGCCAGTCCCACACCTTGCGAGCGTCTGCGCAGGCAGGGCACAGGTGTCGTTTGATGGGATGGACCAGAGTCCAGAGTCATGGAGAGAGAGAGAGAGAGAGAGAGCAAAGCTCACTCCACAGGTCCTGGCGGGGCCATTTGTGAAGGTTTTTTTTTGTACCTGAAGATGTTTCAATCATTCCCAGCCTGGACAGCCAGAGCACAGCCTGGAAGAAGCTCGAGGATGTTTCAACAGTTCCAACAGTTTCAACCATCCAATCTTCGTACTTTGAGCATCAGCCCGAGTGCACAGACCAAGAAGAACCCAAGGCCCCGGAGCAACGGGAAGAGCTCCTGCCGTGGCACCAAGGCCACACTCCAGCGAATGTTGGACTTCGCCTTGGTGGATCTCACCTCGCCGGTGCGCGCCAGCGAGATTAGGGCAGAGCAAGATCTCAGGGTCCTGGTTGAGGAGAGGGCCATTGTGGGCAACGTTTAAGAATCAGAAGGACGCTTAAGGGACATAGTTGCTATAATGTTGGACATAGCATTTTTTCAACTATATTTTCAGGAGATTCCCGTGTCAAACAATCAGTCCAGGTTGTTTGCCAGGGAACCCCAACATCCACCCTTCCGACAGCATCCCAGAGGTGGATGGGTGGTGGTAGTGGGTGATTTGACCAACAACTTCGGCTCACACATACAGGGAATCAGACGTTTAAGGACGACTTCGGTGCGTAAGTAGCCGAGGTTTGATGAGTTTGGTCAGAGTTTGCCAAATACCAGATGCTTTTCAACTGTTGTCATTATTCTTCTGGTCCAGACTAGCCGAGCCAACTGGAGGTTTGGTTTGGATGTTTGCTTGCTATGCATTCGCAGTGCTTTTCAAGTTTCAAGCGTCTCTGAGGTTGAGTCGAGTTGAGTAGTGAGTAGTGTATGTCAAGCCAACATAGCCACAGTTGCATGGTACAGGGGGAAGGTTGCATTTTGCAATGCAGTCCCCCATTCAGCAGCAAATAAAACATATCCATGGATCAGCAGCAGAGTGTAGACCATTTTTTTTGCCTAGGTTATGTGAGTATATTTGTTACTGTACTTTCTCCAGCCCATACAGTTCACATCTATATGTCAAGTTCGGTGAGACATTGTCAGGTGACACTCTAAATTCCAGCACTAGTTCCAGCACTATGATCTATAGACAGTTTACCTTATAGGAGGTCTTTCATTGTGGGCTATCGCTATTAGGTTGGAGGTGATCGCTAGTAGGTTGGACGTTCCTTTTCAGATGGAGTCCCACAAATCGAGCTTTCGCCGCACGCCAGGCACGTGCGGACTTTCTCCGGGCGATCTTAGGCAGCTGGGCCGGGGGGACTGGGCCAAGGCGACCAGGCCGACCGGCTTTGCCTCCAGCCTTTAAAGGTCTCTCACTGTCTCAAACGAACTGCAAAAAGACACTGCAAGTAACGAGTTAGGCAGTGGACGTTCAACGACTCCCCTCACGAGTCTTTTTTCTGACTCCCGTCCTTGAGACATGAGATTAAGTTTGTGCCTTCGGGTGGGATTCTGTTTGTGTCACGATGTAAGCCCCACCTGGATAGACTGGTAGACCAACTTTCTTCGGCTGGATTTCTATGGTCTCCCGAGACTTGGAGGTCCCCTTTTGTTTGGGAAAAGGCTGAAGCCCGGTTTGGCATGAACATCAACACTTATTATATATTTGACTGTCATTTTGTACTCAAGAGTCTGGTCAAGAAGTCCTGCCGTGTCGGATCCTCCAGGCATGATGGCTTCAGACGCTGAGTGCCTTGGAGTAAACTTTACTCCACTGGTGACTAGTGACTAGTCTCTTTGTGACCCTATCAGGTCTGTTTATCCAGAACAAAGCCAGCAAGTCATGTTTTTTCTCATCTGGCAGCTCCTCAACTCCTTTTTTACTTTTCTCGCAATGCTTCTTGGCAGGTTGTTTCTTGGTTGACTTGTTTAAAATCTTTTTGAACATTTATATATCTGGCAGCTTTTCATGGACTTTATTTAAATCTATTTTTTTCCTTTGTTTTCCAGCCTATGGCCTGGACTGGGGTTCATAAGAGTAAAGGATTTGGTTCTTGTTCGAGATTGGATGCCAGAGCCAAGGCACCATAGAGGCTCCCAGATCAGCTCGAAGGATATTTAAGATACATGAAGAACTATTTCACTCAGAATTCATTGAACACAGATTGCCCCACTTCTTAGACTGACGGAAGACAAAGGTAGAAGGCAGAACAATCTGGAAACCGATGGTGCATTCTTCTTACTTCGCGTTTGTTTGGACAGTTCTTATCTCTCTGACTCTCTGAAAACAGTTGGTGCTCAAGTACATGTCGGTCAATTGTTATTCCATGTTCAATGCCCTTTCTTGACTGTACAACGCCACGAGGAATTTGAGCTAAGTGTGGGGGGCACATCCTCCTGGAGACTGAACGAAGTCCGCTGCTTGAGGCCTGGAATGCCCATTGAGCGTGCATTGCTGCACCTTGGTCTCAAAGAAGCAGCCTTCTCCGCTGTTCGAGCCTTTTGCGCCCTTCAAATTGTATTCTTTGTGCACTTTTGGTCTCCCAGGTGGTGCAAGATGTTGTTTTCCTTTCTAGACCATGAAACTCCAAGTAGGACGACCAATGTCAATACTTATAACTTATAACGAAGTACATCACATTCGTTGTTTGGGCTTGTTACAAGCTCAGCTCAAGCAAGGTATTTGCGATGCATCCAGAGACTAGTCGGAAGCTCAGCTGGGCGACAGATCAGTTTTGGGTCGTTGGGCTGCTGACCGAGGTCAACTGGGCCACTGGCCGCTCGGCCACATGATGAAAATAGGTCGCAAAAAAAATGACCGGGGCATTTTTTGGCATTCGTAGCCCAGAGATGGCTCCCAGGACCTGAAGATCCTGAAGTATTAGACCTTTCTTCCTATTCTTTTTTCTTTGTTTCTATTAGCAATGGCCTCCAACCTACTTATGGTTGGCTAACATGTTCCCTGGATGTTCCCGGAACTTCCTGATCCCTCTCAGGTGATGCACCCTACCAGTCGGCGTTGGGCCATGTCCGAGCAGGCCATGTTATTCGGTGTACACCGTTGGACCGTTTCTTTGGATGGGTCGGTGATGGAGGACCGACCAGGGCGACGTGAGAGCGTCACGAGCTCGGTGTGTGAAACCAAAACAACTCACATGGCATCGGTGAACATCCCCGGTATCACAAACACACAACAGAGCTGTGTTGGTGAATTCTGGCAGAGAAACAAGACCTCCAAATATGGATTCTGAGAGGGATGAGAGGATTGCCACACCGGGTGAGACCGGAAGAGGTTCTCGGCGCTCTGCGTGAGGGGAAATTCATGCAGAACGACATCCCACTGCTCTTGCTTAGCATGGGAGCTCAGTGTCAGGACGAATCATGATGGGTATGACATGTATGAAGCCCCAAGCAACGATGTTTGTGGAATTTCATTGAGGCTTGTGAAAACTGAACAATTGAATCATCCATTCGTAGGTGTCTTGTGGTGATCGAAAAGACGTTGGATGTTGGCTAGTGGATTTGACATCGACAGTTGGTCGTGAAACATTCGTACGGAGCTCACTCAGCGCCTGGCTCCAACATGCATGTTGGCTCCGGCAGCTGAACTGGGGACTTGAAAGCTTTGACATCCTTTGAGCATTGACCCAAGAAATGGATGGCTGTGCGGGATTGGAGCAACGATGAAGGATTAGCAGCTAAGCAGCTTAGCCTAGCAATCCTTGGGTGAGTCCAGCTGGATCATTTGAGACTGTTTACCATGTTTACTTCATTTTACTTCGAAGAAATGGAAGTTCTGGCCGCCTCAAACAACGCAGACCATGCACAGCCAAGGTTTTTGCAAGCTTTTCCCTGGAAGCTCGCCGTTGCTAACCTTACTGCTGCCGGTGGCTTTGGGCGGGTCATTGGCAGTTTGTTCCTGTCGAGGACGACCAGTGGCCATGATTTGTCGGAACACGGGCTGTTTGCACAGGCAAGGAAGGACTGGAACATCAGATTCAAAAAGGGTTTTCTACAAAAATGAACCCAAACACAAGCAATCACAGAAACAGCAATAGACATACACACTTAAGCTTGTGACTTCTACGGCTTCTACTGTGAATGTGTTTTCCTGATCATCTCAAGGCAATCCAACATGTATAAGTGCCTTTCTCAAGTATATAATTGAATATGAATCACGTCAACAAGCCAAACAACCATCAAGCAATCGTATTTGTTTTGTCCAGAAAGTTTTTACTTGTTCGATCAGGGCCAGCATCATTGCTGGGTTGGAGCCTTCAAAGCTTTCAGTGAGTGCCCTCCTTGTTGTTTGTGGACGTCAAAAGAGTTGAGCATCGGCACCAGCGATGTTTCCTCCAGCCGCAAACCTCGTCGCATGACCTGACCTTGCTGACGACCCGACCGGCCACAATCCCTCGAGGTGGTGAATCGCATCATGTGGCTCTGCGTGGACTTCTGGGCCGACCAGGTGCTCATGGCGGTGCAGCAGTGGAAAAGGTATTGAACATGGTTCATTGGAAGATGAGTTTCCTCTACCAACAGTGGGTTTTCCACTTCCATGTTAGTGAGTCGGAGTGTAGTAAGTTAAGGCTGACTTTATCTTTTACCGCTTGAAACCTGTGAAACATGTGGAGCTACTAAGACTTTGGAACATGTGCTGGTTTATGTTTACCTGTACATTCGAGGAGCCTCTCATCTTAAAACATAACCGAGAAATCTTGTGGATCTTGTGAGGTCCTGTGAGAGACTTGAAGACATGACAATCCTAGTTTAGTGCAATCCTCCAACATCCTTCAACAGCTATGGATTTGCTTCCAACAAGCCATTCCTTGACGAATTCCTTGGGTGGAAAGGAGACCACAATTGAACTTCTGTCACGTCAGCCTACGGCAAATCACGAGGAGGGCGAAGGATGTGGCCTTCTAGGAGCTTTGCAGGCAGGGAGTTGGGAAAAAGACGAGTTCCGAAAGTGTGTGAAGGAAATGCAGAAAATGGATTGGGACATTTGGAATCCTACCCCTCAGGGCATCATGCAGTCTCCATCCTGACAATGTTGCTGAACTAAAGTTTGTCGTAGTCCACATTTTCCCTGTTCATCCAGCATTTGTAACCGTCTGGCTTCAAGAAACTCCTTCATGTGTATTTTAGTTTTTCTAAGTTGGCATGTTGACTGAATTATTGGGTGATTTTCAGGGTACTCTGAGTATGACAAGAAGCAAACACACAAAAATACTATATATATATATATACATAATGAAATTTGGCTTGATCCTGACTTCTGCAGTCCGTTGATTCTGGCAGGTGGATGGTTTGCTCTCGGGCAGCGCTCTTGGTTTGGTGCAGTCGAAACAATAGGTCGACAGTTGTATCATCAAGTGCAGAGGGGCCACAGATTGTCGTCCTTGCGCTTCAACAAGGTCTCCTGAAACATATTCTTGAGTCACACCCAAATTGTCCCAGCATTCCAAGGATGTACTCGTATCAGGTGTATAGTCCAGCAATCTAGACTCTAGACATTACCGATGGAAGACAATCGTAACAAGTTGCCCGGATCAAGACATTCTGAGTACCTCCACAGCCTCCACACGCGATGGAAGAGTGGGCTGGTAGTGCCCAAACCTACTAGCGATGGCTACGCTCATCTAAAACCTTCTTGAGAGACTCGAACTTGGTCGTGCCAAGGCGTTTACATTCGCAGCCTTGAACTGGCCGCCCGGACCTTCAGCCGGTGACGGGTTCGCAGCTTGGGGAAGCGTCCCGAAATGGCGCAGTTGCGACAGAGCAACAATCAGGAGACACTCGACTCAATGGGTGAACTGACCTGCTTTTACAGTGAAGTTTCATGTCGGTGAACTTGCGCTGAGTTCATGCATCGCCGTGCTGCGTTATCTGCGTGTTTATTTTTTCCAACTCACACGGAATCATTCCCGAGTCGCGACGGCTCAGATTGCTCCCCTGCTCGGTCGGGCCGAAGCGGCCACAAGCCTCACCGTGACCCCGGAGGAGGAGACCGTTGCGCACGCGGCGCACGCTGCGTGACGGACGTGACGAACGTGGCGGACGCTTTTAAATGCTTTAATATCCTTTAATGTTCGACTGTGCTTTATTCGGTCAGAAAGAAGTCCAGACCACCTGATGAAGACCCTTTGGTACATGAAGATCTATTTTCTTGGGGGGATGGAATTAGGTGGGTTCCATCAACTGTAGGTTCAACAGGGATTGACTCCTTCAAGGCGTTTCTTGGTTTACTTTTTCTTGGCCAAAACATGCTAAAACCACACCTTTGTTGGGATGTCTTCGGGTAAATCACATGCCCAATGCAGAGTGGCAACAACTGATGCTCAGGCTACTTGTGCTGTGAGATGGGAGTGATGAATCCTGTTCTTTAGACTTGCAGATGTTCAAGATATCCTATTCACTTCTGCTCACCCCAATGAACATTGACAGGCAGAAGCTGCATGTTGTGTCAAAAACCCATAACCTCCCGACATTTGCATGAAAAGGTGGTTCCCAGATTCCTTTGCTGCCATATACCAGGTGGATGGGTTGACCATTTGGTCTCATCGCTTGTCTTCACCGGAACTAATGAGCCCCAAACTTTGGGTTTTGCAATGGCCTCAAACTGAACACCTTTGGAAGACAGAAGTGCACACCACCGGGGGCTCCCAAGCCCGTTCAGGCGGTGCATTTGGTCGAGCCGGGAAGCCAAAACGTCTCGCCACCGACAGGGGTTGGTTGGTCTCCCAACGGGGCGATTCAAACGTTGGAAGCCGAGCGACGTCGTTGATGTGCAGGAAAGGACCAAACCAACGGAGAAGGAGTTCCAGTGATTGTTAATCGACATATTTCATGTTTGCTCAGACATGTGTCGCAATAATATGCACTGTTTGAGTGCTTATAGGGGTTCTGAGCTGCAAATGAAAGGACCTGAAGATGCCTCCAGTTTCCATGTAACTTTATGTTGGTCATCCACATACTGCTCGTGTACTGCCTGGGTTGGTTGGCAGTGGATCCTTTGCTTTCGGTCCGTCTTCATGTTTTCGGACCCGGGACATGCGGTGTGTCCAAAGAGAGTGGACTCAATGGACTGAAAGCCACTATAGAACACTGAATCACAGGCCTTGGGGCTTGGAGCCCTTAGAGAAAGCGAAACAAGCAAACAAACAAACTATAGGAGCAAGGACGCTACTAGGGGCTCCTGGCATCGCTACTAGGAGCAAGGACGCTACTAGGGGCTCCTGGCCTTACTACTAGTAACAAGAAGCTACTAGTGACTTGGCTCATTAAACCAACAAACCACTTCGACCTGGACGCGCGGAGTCCTCCTCTTTCGTCTGAGGCTACTCCTCGAGTCGCTCTATGACTTGCTGGAGCCCAGCCTGGTGCAGATTCTCAGACGAAACGTGTCCGCTCCGCACGGGGTGGCGCAGCCTCTTTCTCGGATCCCAAAACAAGCATGCAACCCGTACAACCTGCAGGGATCTGCAGGGCAATTAATATCTTCGCCAGATAGATTTTACAGTAGCTGTTTTTGGTCAACCAGCCAGCTGATTCATCTGTGAGGCATCGATGGTTTTCAGGGTTGGCATCCTCTGAGGTGCAAACAATTTGGTTCTCCTTCGATGGGGATTGGCGGCGTCCACCTCTCCTGGAGCAGGCCATGGCCATGGCTGCGGGTGAGAAGAATGCGTCATCACAAAGTCGGTTAACGAAACAGTGGTCGCTTCTACAAGGTGTTTGTTTCACAATTGGCAAGTTATATACCTTGACTCTCAAACTAGCAAGAGTGGGCAAAAGGATGTTGATGTTCTTCGAGGCGGTTGCATATCAGTTGAGGGAGAATCTGGTGCTTTGTCGAGCGGTTGCCCGATCTATGGAGTGCTACACTTGGGAGGGCCTGGTTGGGACTTGACTGGCACGGGTGTTGTGGTCTTCTAGATCTCTTTTCAGTAGTGGGGCAAGGAAGTACGTACACCATGATCCTCAAGGTTTCCCCCCTTCTAAAGGCACACGGCTTGAATCTCCAGGGGCGGATGACCTTCGCGATACTCAGTTCTGAACCAATTGAGTGTTGCTCTCCTAGTTTCCGGAGGGGCAAGCCCAACGCATGAACAACGCCAGATGGCGGGGAAAGCCGTGCAGCTGGTGACCGAGAGGCACAAGGGATGTGGTTTGGTCAAACTCAAAGTCTTTGTTCAAACACAAGATTTCGCAGTCCGTCGTTTGTAAGATGAGCGCACTTGAACCTGGGTCATATGAGGCATCTGCTTGCAACGGCCCAATAATCGGCCATATCATATCCGTTAGTTGCAAATTTTTGCAGAGGCAAGAACACTACTAGGGGCTCCTGGCCTTACTATATACTAGGAACAAGAAGCTACCAGGGGCTCCTGGCATCGCTACTAGGAGCAAGGACGCTACTAGGGGCTCCTGCCCATTTAGTTGCAGACATCGTCTGCCCCCAATCCTTGCCCGTGCTTTGGGTCGGACTTGTTCGTGTGAACACACAGCGTAGGAATGGAAGAAGTGGACGAAAATACGACACATTCCTTCCGAAGCTATGCTTTTTTGGGTGAAAACCCCGAGTGTTGATCAAGCTCCAAATCTGCTGGCTCCTGAGGCCACCCAGCAGTGAAAGACCCTTGCCCGCACATTTGATGCAGCTTTGCTCAGCGGCCGGGGAGCTCAATTGACACATCGGGCCGGATCGATGGAACGAATAACCAGCAGAAGCCAAATCCGCGATTTAAATCCATTTAAGTTCATTTAAGATAAATGATTTTAAATATGTATGATATGGAGGGTTCAATGAGGACGGAAGCCGTTGGCCATTCGCAAGTTTGACCATGCGTATTTGATTATTTCTGTGTGGGCCGGCGTTAAAAGAGATCAGTTGAATCATAGTTTCGTTGTGCAACCTACCGATAGTTTGAACATCCTTGAGCACCAACCATATGGTAGAGCGAGCAAACTTGGGGCTTTGAGAGGATGCATTAACATCCATTAACCGTGTTCACCGTTGTGGAAACTCCATTCTACAGACGTCACATGATTGGGCAAGGGTCGAGTGATGACACATCGCATACATCCTGAGCATTTGGCCCGCCACATCCTAGTGTAGAGTAGACCTATCCTGACGCATTCGTCATTATTTGCACACGCTCACCAGCAAGAGTAAACAAGCAGGTGCCACCAACACATCCTGCTTGAAGGAAGAAGAGAACAACAATTGATTGGTCTTGCTTCACCCTTTTGATGTTGTTGCAGAGTTTTACTTCACCTCTATACTTTCCTACCGGGGTATATAACGATAAACCGATGAACCCCAACGTCAACCCCAGCCCTGGCTGCCCAGCTGCCAGCCGCAAGGTCTTGACCCGCATTGTTCGTGCCTTTGAGGACCTCCATGAAGGTCGGGATGTGGGTGTTTTCCTGGATGAGGTCGGGATGTGGGTTTCATGGATTGAAGAGGAAACCTGTTTGTTTCGTGCGGATCAAAGACCCTGAACATCGAACACATTGAAGAAACATCACAAACACAAAACCAGGCGTTTAGGTCTTGGGCTTTGGCAACACGCTCTTTGACAATCACAAAATGCCGTTGGTGCAGGATGTGACTCAGTCACTCTGTGGATTCATCTAAATCCTCAGAAATTCACCAAACCTAGCCTCTTCATTTCATCATATCTCATCCATTTCCTTCAAACCTGAGGCCACTGTGGATCCACGGTGGCTCCACCCTTCGAGTTCCCAAGGAGCGGCGCGCGCTTTTTGTGTTGCGTGGGTCAGGTGACAAGATGGCCACAGCGGAGTTGGAGCGAGTGCAGAAACAGCCAGGGGCCTGGATGGGGCCTGGAAGTGGAAACAGCCAGACGGTTTGTCGAACATTCAAGACAGTTTGTCGAAGGAACCGGAGCGACCTCTTTTTGGAGTTTGCAGAAACTGAGTTGCACATAGTTGCACCACTTGGCGAACATGTTGGGGTGCATTTGACTTTCAGCTTTGTTTTATCTATGTTCTTTGCCTGTTTTCTGCCTATTCTCTCGAACCAGAGCCCAGTAGGATGTGACTTCACATCCGTCGCCCGTGTGGCGACGGTGATGCTTCGTGTTTACTCAGCCTTCTCCGGCGAGCTGCTGGGCAGTTGGGGGCCGGAGACGGAGGAGACGGGACACCTTTCTGTGAAGTCTCTGAAGATTCAGTTGGCTAAGCAGTTGGGCACCTCCAGGTTCCGGCAGAAATGCCTCCAGGAGCAGATTGAGTTGGCAGATGATACGGGGCTCAGATTCCCTTCGACCCTGAAGCTGATGATAGTGAACCATGTGGCACCTCGCGCGAGCCAGTTCAAGAGTATGATTGCAGCATGTTCCCAGAATTCCCCAGAAGAACTCGAAGCCCTACTCCAGAAACTTTACTGCCCAGATCTGGCAGATCAAAGTGGCAAGACAAGTCTGCATGTTGCAGCTTCAGCCGGGCATGCGCAGTGTGTGCGTTTACTGATTGAAGCCAATGCTACAGTGGATATGGAGCAGGGGCATGGCCGGTATGGCCTAACGGCTTTGCACATGGCAGCGCACAGAGGCCACATTGAAGTCGTACAGCTGCTACTGGAGGCTGATGCCTTTCCGGACAAGCCGACCTTTGCTCGGAAGACCGCTTTGCACTTGGCCTTCGAGGAGGGTCATTGGGAGGTTGGGGTCCTCTTGATTGAGAATGGTGCTCGAAATGTGGAACTTACTGAGACTTGGTTTTGCTTAATGGGATTTTTTGTTTTCCCTAAATCTTCTATTGGGGAACATGTTTTCGTTTGTTCCCGGCTTCCGAATGCAAATCCAAGGAGACTGGGCACACTGCTTTGCATTGGGCTGCTATGAGGGGCCACCGGAAACTGCTCGAGCGGCTGCTCGGCACCTTTCTGGGCACATCGGTTGACCGGCTCACACGAGCGGGTGAAACGGCCTTGCACTTTGCAGCCTTTGAAGGTCATGGGGGATTGCTGCGGCTCTTGCTAAAAGCTGAGGCCGATCCCAACAAGGTGACAAAATATGGGAAAACGGCCTTGCATCAGGCCGTGATCAATGGCCACTCAAGAATTGTGAGACTGCTACTTGAGGCCTCAGCAGACCTTGAGCAGGTCACCAACTCCGGGTCGACAGCCTTGCATTTGGCCGCTGGGAAAGGCCAGCTGGATACGGTGCAGCTGTTGCTCGAAGCTGGAGCAAATAAAAATTGTGTCAACAAAGATGCGGGAGCCACTGCTCTGCATTTGGCGGCTGAGAATGCCCATTCCGACGTGGTGCAGCTCTTGCTGGAGTCTGGTGTAGACAAAGAAGTGACCAGAACAGACAACGGAGCAACGGCTTTGCACATGGCAGCTTGGAAGGGTGACAAAGAAGTCACGGAGCTCTTGCTAAAAGCTGGAGTTGATCTTGATAAGGTCCCTTTTCATGGCACCACAGCTTTGCACATGGCTGCTCAACAAGGCTATGAGGAGGTGGCCAAGCTGTTGTTGAAATATCGCGCTCAGGTTGGTAAGCCCCACAAAAATGGCAAGACTGCACTGCATTTGGCGGCTACCAGAGGCGACGCCGAAATTGTGCGGCTGTTATTGGAGGCTAGAGCAGACAAAGATGCAGTGCGCCCCTGCGATGAAGCCACAGCGTTGCACTTAGCTGCGCAGAATGGACATCTCGAAGTGGTGCAGCTCTTGATGCAAGCTGGAGCCGCACTTGACATGTTTACCAAGTTTGGGGAAACTGCTTTGCAACTCGCAATTGTGAATGGCCACTCCTCAGTCGTGCAGTTGCTGCTGGAGGCTGGTGCTGCACCAGGCAGAATGGCTTTCCAGGTCGGATTTCGTGACATTGCTGGTGATAGCACTAGTGATGGGGTGCGGTGGCACCGGTCAGCTTGCGGATGCATGATTGCTTAGTCACTCGGATGCAGCCACAGACTTCTGACAGAATATATGCTTCGTATCATATCGTATCATCCCTGTGAGTTTGAGTCAGTAAGACTGTCGTGGCCGAACTGGCCAGTCACTTCTTACACTGTTCGTCTCAGTGAATGAGACTGCAACGGGCTGGCAATGACCAGCTGAAGACTGTACAGACCGTGACTGCTTCGTGCTGTGACTGTGTCAAGAGCTTGCGATTTTTCGACTTGCTAGTCAATTAGCTTTGTTTAATGATTTCAGCCAAATCTTTGATTGGACCTGCAAGTATTGCTCTTGTATAGTGACTTTTCAAAAGAACGTATGGAGTATACTTTTGCGGCTCATTCTTGCCAATCATGCAGAAGACGCCACGATCATCATATGGTACACCGTCTCCGGTTCGATTTTTTAAATTTTCGCAGGTGGCAGCTACGACGAGAGTTGTGGGAGCTGATGAACAAGATCGAGGAAAGCCCCAAGAAGGCCAGCAGCCGCTGCCGCTGCGGGAAAGAAGGACGGGACGGTGACATACATATTGTGACATATCATATTAATTGCTCCTAGGTTGGAGGCCATCGCTACTAGGTTGGATGCCATCGCTCTTAGGTTGGAGCAGAAGGCTGGACCCACCAGTTTCTGGGCGATTTGAAAGAATCAGACATAAAATCTGCAGAATCCATAGCGGGTGGAACCCATCTCACAGACAGAACACCAGCCCGCTAGTCGTAAATGTAAGTGTAGGAACCGCTTGGTAATAGAACCTTTTTAAGCTGTGAAATGCTCATCAAACCTGAAAGAATACCAACCGTCCGTCCTCGCAAAAAGAAAAGACCAGCATCCCACCGTACCCAAGGATCAATCCAAACCCAGGCCCGGGCAGCTCTCGAGAAGTCTCCGCTCTTCGAGGTGGTCCCAGTGCCCCCAGGCCGGGTGGGCGACGGCTAGGGGCTGGGTGAGGGTGAAACTCATGAAGTCTCCCTCCTTTTCTTTTTGCGGAAAGACGCCTCTTGTTCCTGGCGGGAAAAGCGTGTGGTGGATTTCAGCCCGCCCCGAGTGAGACATGGTGTGTCGAATCAGTTCTAAGCTGATAGGTCCGAGCTGGTTCTACTCAGGCTGTGGGCCCACGTTCTTCCATTCTACTTAGGCATCAAGAGGGTTGACAGTCATCAAGGTTTACGGTCTCAGCTAACCTGAACTACTTGACTGACTTGCTTCTCAAGCTACTCATTGTGTGTCAATCGTGACTTGGGCTGCTCACAGCTACTTCTGAGCTGCTCTGGCAATGTTATTTTGAATGGTTCATACTCTGTGCCACGCAGGGTTATACTCTAGGCTACTCAAGATCTGGCACCACTTCAGATGGCTGCAAACTCTTGAGCACTTGGCCAAGCAATTTTTGATTTGACAACAAAAAAAGACAACTCCTGGATCCTTCAATGCCAGGTGCTTCTGGGGAAGCCAGTGAAGAATGGGTGCCTTCTGAAGAGCGAGACGTTGTGGCGGTCAAGGTATTGGTTCAAAAGATCGAGTTGGCCGAACAGCGCACACCGAGTACACGCGGCACACACACACACACAGCAGTCAATTGAACTGTTAGGTTTGGTCCCTGGCTGGCTGTGAGTCGTTTGTCACAGTCCCTTTGTGTCTCAGGGCCCCCCCAAAGATGTCTGCAACATGGTGTTTTACATGCAGGTTGTTGAATCTTTGGATGTAGCACTTCTCAGACGACAAACACTTCAACAATCCTCACTTCATCACTCTTCACCCAACTCTTGAATTTTGCTTCAATTGGCCTTCATTTGTGTCATCTTGGTGAGGTGTTTAAACTCATTTGGCTCTTCCGTGCCGTTCACTTTGTCGCGGCTTGGATTGAACGACAGACTCGGAGACGGAGTTAAACCCCAAATCACTGCGAAACGAGGCCTGGTATCCTCGGAGTTGAAGTGCAGATGGGATTCAATGGTCGGTCATACAAAGAATTCAGCTGTTCTTTGACGCGAGGGATGCGGGGTGAGCTGAATTGAAGTGACCCGTCATGTGTGGACCTATGTGGATGTTTCCATAGCCTGCCCTAGTTGAGTGACCAGCACAAAACCTACATATACCTACGTGAAGACTCGAAGACAAGCTGGGGGGCCTGCTAGATGCTAGAGAAACAATAGGGAAGGCACCATACTCGGAAAGACATGCCACACACCAAAAGCATCCAAAAGCTTAATGGATATTGTGTGGGTGGAACAAGACGCTTAGCTCTTATTGCTGTTCTTGTTTTCTGGGAGAGCTTCTTCATCTTCATGTCTTCACCGGCGTTTGACCGGTCAATCAGCGGATCGGGTCTTTGGGAAGCTTCTTTACAATCCAATTCAGCCGCTAAAGCCTAAAACGTGTTTCGACCAGAAATCGAAGCATGATTCTTAACCGGCATGATGAACACCTGGTTTTAGTCCAAACATCAGGTGGCTTCCAGCACCATGCCTAGAGATCAGGCAAGCACTGGTGTGGCCACAAGAAATGGATCCAAATGGCATTTGCACCCTAGTCACATTCGCAAGATCCCAACATGCTAATCTGATCTAAGAATCCCCAGCAGGAATCTTTATCTTCAAGATCACTCAATTTCAGAGTTTGAACATGGGCCCCAAGACTATGGAAGACCATCTTCCACAAACGGCACTGTATAGCACAGCTATATAAAGTGAACAGGAGGTGGTCGAATTGTGGATTCGGTTTTGAAAGCTTTGACCTGCACCGACGGGGCCTAGGTGCCCTACAGTGCAGTTGGGGAGTTCTTCGGCCAGCCGAAGGAGGACCAATCGTCAGGTTGTCATCGCAGCTCCTTCTTCCAGATAGAGAGGTAGAGTGACCATTCAAATACATCTGAAATCATCTGAACCTGATGCGGGAAGAGTTTGTAAGCTTTTGGAGATTTGATCTCCGGTCCCAGTCAATCCAAGAGCTTCTCCTGTTGGGTCATGTAGGTTCGCAAAGCCGGGTTGTCAGGACAGCGAAAAGGCCGTGATGACCTTCGTGGCACGCTCGGATGATATGGATTGCTTGTTCGATCTCCGATGTAGAATGCAGTAGGCAGTCTAGACACTGCCCCCCCTGAGTACTGGACCTCACGAATTCTACCGAAAGCAATTTTGTATTCAAGAGTTGTCCAATTCTTCTTGAGAGGATCCATAAGAAAGCCAATAGTTCTACAAAAAATCACCAGTGGAGCTCATCTGGAGGGCACTGCAGCGCCCCCGCGCTGAGTCGGAGACCTTTGACTGGGGTGCGGCGGATATCGAGAAGGCCTTGCGGAGCTTCCTGGAGGCGGGTGGTACGTGCTGGGTCCGCGTGCTGCCCTAGTGGCCCAGGTATCTAATCGGAACAGCGCAGGTGAACCACCTGGAACTGCGCAGGTGCGATTGCGGTGACATGAAGGCCCATCTAAGCTGCAGGTGCTCTGTACCAAACGCAAGGCCGGGCATGAATAATCCTTTTTTTTTCATGATGGCACGAAGGGTTTTGTCACGATCAGATCCCGC
>CAXAMN010012002.1:0-54571 GCA_963970005.1 Durusdinium trenchii
AGGACCAGGTTGAAACACAAAAATGTCCAACTGTGCTCAGTGCGCAGACCGCCCATTGTCATGCCTTTTTTGCGCGCAATTCGGCGGCCAGCCGCAGTGTCGTCAGAGAGGGTTGTCCCACACATGCAGCATGAGTGCGACAGCTCTGTTGCATATTTTGTTCTGACCTTGTGTTGATGTTGACGGAGGGGGCACTGGTGAGATGATCGGCATGTGCACGTGCCGGATGTTTCAGGCTGTTGTCGAGACTGCGGAATGAACACGTGCCATGTTTTTGGGGGACCGGGATCGGGCCTTTGCTAACTTGGCTTGGCGCCGTCGGTGCAACACTAGGTAGCGCCTTCAGTCAACGCACGCATTGGAAAAAACCGGGCTGAGATTTGATAGCAAACTGTACGTGCGGCACCAAATTTCATAGCATAAACTCCCCGCGGTGGGCACGCATCACGCGAAAGAATGGTTCCGCCAAATTCGGTGCCGCGACCAACTCCGGGTTCCACTCAGAGGCCAGGACCCAAGCCAACTTGCCAACCATGTTCTTGTCGCAATGCCGTTTCGCGGCGTCTACTTTGGTTCCTTCAGACACACAACAGACACCATGGCCACGATTCGTGCATAACGACCATGCTGCTGATCGTTTTGCAATTCCGTCACCCACAACGGCATGGTTTGTCAAATTGAGGGGTAACATCTTCAATTGTGACTACTCATTTCGGTTTGTTGGCCAGCTGTGTCCAAGGTGCGGTGCGTTTGAATCGGCAGACTTTTTGCACTTTAACGTCCCAAATTCAGCGGTGTTTGCTAACGGGTGCTCGCCCAGGAAGGTTCCACATCAAAATGCACCTTTGCTTATTTATTGGCTGGCAAGTTGGCAATGTACATTGCAATTTTCCAAGGATGCTTCAAGTTTCAATCATCCTTCCGCCCAAGGACGAATCCCAGATTGAAGGACAAGCGCGTCAACACGTTCATTCCACAAATGCCGTATGTTGTGGCAATGTTGGTTCCATTCAACGCCTGCTGCAGTTGGCCCCACCACAGTGCGTGCGGGCTTGTGCAGGTGAATGTTTAATTTCGAGATGTCCGCGGTACGTATCGCTCGTGGACCAGCACCGAAGTAAGCCACAAAGCGAAAAAACGGAACTTTTTGTGCTCATCACATTGCAAGAACGAATCCCAACCTTTCTAACATCACATTGCCGGTCCTGTATGCCGACACAGGCATGGAAGCGAGTGGATTCCAAACGTGTGCCAAAAAAACCTCGGCCAAGGCCAGGGCCGCTGTTGGGGAAATCAGAAACAATCATGGTCAGGAACGCGCCAAGCGACGCAGACATGTAAAACCAGTAGCCCAAATTGTTGCGGAAGTGGTGCGGTGGCCTGTGCCACCATACAGCATCTGAAACACCCGGTCGCGCCCCTGAAACACCCGGTCGCGCCCCTACAAGGTTTTGCACCTCGCGAGAAACAGTTCATGCCAAAAGTGAAAAATTACGAAGGTACGTAATATGATTTTTTTGTACTCCAAGATGCTTATGCAGCCACTCATCCCCGGGAGGCGCAATACAACATGGTGTCGTGGACTTTTTTTTCGTCTGCCCGTGCCCTAAAGGGACTATTCGTGTATATCACTTGTAGGGTTTTGCGCGGCTTCGCTGGTTGGGGCGCAGTTGCTCGGACAAATTGTGGAGCGGAAATTCCATTGAATTAATGAAGCGGGAAAACAAAAATCCAATCCCAATTTAGATTGAATGCTCGATTGTTTCCAAAGCATTTGGAAGACAAGGTGCGTGTAAAAAATTGGGAGGTGACTTTTGATTTTTGACTCCTTGGTCAGTCAAAACCTGGGCTCCATACTGCTCATCACCAGCATCAACAACCTGCTTGAGGAAGTCGGGCCGCATGCCCTTAGGACCAGGTGCGGCACCGCGTGGCAAAGAGCGAAAGGCATTCACAACCTCATCACAGCTAATTTCATTGGCCGGTGGTGCTGCGGCCCGTGCTGTAGTGGCTTGGTGTGGAGGCCGTGCAGGAAACTTTGCGCTCATGGCAACGACAGTGGCCGGTGTAGGGGCGGCTAGTGGTGCCCAAGGTGCTGCACAGCCTTGCCCGGCATGCCTCGGCGGGCAAACTGCTCCGCTACGAGGCGGGCTGCCTGCTGCTTCTCCTCATCAGTTCTGGGTCGGTCCAGCCGAGGCCGACCACTACGGGCAACAGCTTCATCCCATAGGCTCCGTCGTTCTCCAAGGGCCCAGCGCTCCAAGCGGTTGGAACTGATGTTGTGGTACCGGCGGCGCTAAGCAGCACCACCAGGCAGCACAGCCAAGCAAGTCTAGCAAAACAAAAAAAATTCAAGCCAAACTAAACGACACCGCTTGCGCGGTGCTGCGTCAGCCAGCCCGCCCGGGTCCGCCCAAGCATCAGCCGTGTTATGCTGGAAGACTTGCACAATGCACCGAAAATTTCCTTTTTGCGCCGATGGCAGCAGGGCAGAACTGACCAAATCACGGGCGCCAATCGGAGTAGAGAAAAAGGCATCCAGGGAAGGTAAGCTACCAAGCACTGCCTCCAAGTCAGCATCTGAAGTGGCACCAGGAAGAGACAAGGGCTGTGGTCGGACAGCAAGACGATCTGCCGCACAAGTGCGGTGAGGGAGCACTCCCCACACGACACCATGTTCCGCGCCCTCAACCAGTCGGGCGGCACTGCTCCAGGGATCTGGCCAAGAATGTGAGCACCCACTTGAGCCCTGAGACCGGCAGAGGTTTCCCACCCACATGGAATCCCAGGAGCAGGCGCCATCCATGGCTTACAAATCTCTGCACAAGAACGCTAGGTCGCCAGTCATGTTGGCTCATCTGCCAACCCCATGACGTTTTGAGCAACTCACAAATGGCAAGAGCAAGGCTAAAGCAGTCGATTTCTGGCATGTTGCGCACGTTGGCATTGTTGTTCCGGGTGTTGGTGTAAGCGCTTTCGTGACCTTTTTTCCCAGCAAAGATCTAAAGAGGTCACCAACCAATTTCTCCTGGGGCGCCCCGGTCTTCGGAAGATAGGCGTATTTGGGACAGCACCGTCCCTACGAAAACTTACCTGTCTCTTCGAGCGCGATTGTCAGTGCTCAAACCGTGTCCAGTTAGTGGAAGCCTTCTTTCATGCAAACACCTTTCGATGCACCAAGCTAACCGGAAGAGGGGTTATATCTGGATGCAGCGGCTGCAACAGCCCTGCAGTAGACTTCGGTGTTCGTTCTTCCACGGTCGATGAGCGTTGTGTGATGTTGTGTGCATGTTCAGGATTTTTCGACAACCGCGTAGTTGGAAATTTTCGAGCCTAGAAAGTAAGGACTGCGTCAACTCCATCGTTTCAAGTCCATAGAACAAATTTGAACGGATCATGCTATTGTAGTAAAATGACAGGCTAGCTTGTGTTTTTGAGAAAGGCGCGCACGCGTTTGCAACTTCAGGTCGGTTGCCTACATGTCGTGTGAGGAGGCCCCAGGTATGCGACATGATCTTCATGTGGCATACGTCACGCCTTCCGCTCGTGGAGATAACTGCGCATTTTGATGTTTTGGATGAAAGGCCATAATACTGATACTGAGATTCGTCTTCAACAGCATGTAGCACGAGTGTTTTCAGTAATCAAATGTGCATGCTTGAGAGACAGCCACCATGCTGGACCCTGGAGCGTCGGCTTTCCTTAGCGGGTCAGCAATCGTGTGCTCTTTTGCACTGGACGCCAGGTGCCATCAATGTCGAGGCACATCGCTCCATAGCGGCATTGCCTGGTAGATCTCGAAGGGCGGTGGTGTGCCAGCTCAAGGCGTGTTGAGGTTGTTCCAAATGTGCATGTCGGCCATTGTTCACCTGTCGTAGATATATCCGCCGTGCAAAACATAGATGCCGGCGATGATGGTGCTCACGACGAGCCTTGAGTGCTTCCTGCCGTGCAGGAGTGCGACAGGCCAAAATTTGCATCTTGGACCAAAGGTTGAAGCCCCAACCATTGTCCAGGGAAAATCGTTCAACCTTCATACCAAGCTCTTTGGTGATGTGTCCAAATGCGGACTTTGCCACAGTAGATCTCTCAAAGAACTCGTCGATGATCTGGAGGATCATGTAGCTCTTGCGTGATGTAGGTTTCAGTCGAATTGGAGGTTGTGACCAACTGCGTCTCCATGGTGCGAAGGGCATGTCGATGCAAACGAGTGGACTGCAAGCCATGTGCAGGTATCTGTTCCTCGGCCTGGTAAACCTGTTCGAACTTGTTGAAGTCCTCGAAATGAAGATGGCTGCCAGGTGTCACTTCAGCTATGTGGAGGCTGAACAGGGCCTTGGTTGGGCCAAGGACAAAATGCCAGGGTGATGAGCCAAAGCGAATCCTCTTTTGACTGAAGTCAATGCCCATGTGCAAGGCCTCAATCACCGGGCGACCCATCAACATTGGCGTATTGCCAGGAACCAAAGGGCCATCAATCATCACAGGCAGGTCCACTGTCCATGAGGCTCTCGAGGAAGCATCTCCGCCAAAGTGGAACTGGTGTTGATAGAGTAGTTCATGGAGCTCAGGTGGTTCAAGTAACGGCCAAAGGGGCCATAGCCACCAAACAAGCAGTCCTTGAGGTCTTCCAGTTGAAGTGCAATCATGACCCACCACCACTGCCCTTTAGAAGGCTCTGCTCCTGGCTATGGTCGACGCACCACCTACCTGGAGGATTATCAACCTGGCAGTGCTGGCACGTCCTGAGCCGGCCCAATTGTGGGACACGGCCTATGTGGTCGATGAGACCAGACCGGCCTTCTCAAACTCAAGTCTGAGCATCGCCAAGATGCCCTACGAACAGTGGAACGGCTCCACCGCAACCTTGGCCATCCTGCACCAGATGCTCTGGCAGACTTGTTGACCGCCAGAGGCGCTCATCCTACTGTGATTGCTGCCGCCAAGGAGTGCAAGTGTGTAGCCTGCCTCAAGCACAAGAAACCCAATCAAGTGGCACCTTCTTCCATGCCACAGCCCAAGGCCTTCAACGAAGTGATTCAGGCTGATGTGTTCTATCTCAAGCCTGCTGACCGCAAGTTCGCAGTGATGAACATTGTGGATGTTGGCACCAAGTTCATGGCCGCCTTCGCTCTCTATGAAGAGACCTCCAAGTCCTATATCACTGCCCTTGAGAAGATGTGGATCCGACATTTCGGACCTCCAAAGAAGTTGATCACTGACGAAGGTCGACCTTGGCTTGGCGGTCCTATGGAGTCATGGACAAGTGCTCTCGGCATAGATCATCAAGTGGTTCCTGGAGAAACTCATGAACGCCTGTCCCTGGTTGAGCGCCGCCACGCGGTTCTTCGCCGCGCCTGTGAGGTCTACATGGATGATCGCAAGCTCAACGATGCAGCCGGCATCAAAGAAGCTCTTTGCTACGTGATTCCTCAACAGAATGCAACACCCTCCGTTGCTGGCTTCACACCCAGTCCATGGGTTCTTGGCTTCCGGCCTGAGATGTCCCACCTCTTGGACTCCAACCTCAACGCAGCACAACTGGCTGGAAACAACCACTCCTTCGAGGAGAATCTCGAGCGGCGAACCGCCGCCAAGATGGCCCTGGCATCGGCTGAAGCCGCGACGTGCACTCAGTCGCAAGTACCCAGGGCAGAATCGCGTCTTCCAGCTGGGAGAACGCGTATGGTTCTGGCGTGATGCACGACAAGGTGCACTGAACAAGATTCGTTGGCTTGGCCCTGCTCACGTTGTCCTTCGTGAAGAAGACACAGAAGCGGACATGGCTGCACAAAAGATCAAGACCTACTGGCTTGCTTACAAGACACAATTGATCCGAGCAGCCCCTCATCATGTCCGTGCCGACATTCTGGACCCACAACATGTGTTGGATGACTTGCAGTCTGCCCTCAACAAAGTGGTGAACCGCCTGTGAAAATCACGACTCGTGAAGAGTCCAAGACACGTGATTGACATTGTTTGGTCGGTTCAAGAGGGCGGGTTTTCGAGATCTCACTTCGTTCATGGCGGGACGGCAAAAGTGCCTGCTGGGGGAAGATCCAGGGCATTGATCGGTCCCAAGCTCCGATTTCGCATTGGTAGCGCTGTCACCCTCGGCAGCTGCGCTTTTCCGCTGACATGTTCGACGACCTCTACGACGAGCTCGAGCACGGCGCGGAAGAGATGGAGGATGCCGACCTCGAGGACTACCACTTCGAGGGCGCAGACCCCTTTGAGGATGATGATGAGGACGTCTTCGACTTCGGCGACGACCTCCCAGGCCTTCGCGGCCCTGTTGGACCCACCAGCCGTGCTGGTGACTTGGATGGCGCGGACTCGCAGCCGTCCTCACGAGCTTCGAGAAGGCGAAGAGGCTCCAGGGGATCCGGACATGGATCCAGTGAGAAGGAGAAGAAGTGGCGAAGTGGCCACATTCCAAGTCCCCCGACCTTCAGCGGGGACGTTGAGACCAACCCGTTTTGTTTGAGACATTACAAACGGGCCCTTCAGCGTTGGGTTACCATAACCCGAGACTTCTTGCCGGCCAACGAGCAAGCTTTGAGGGCATTAGATGCTTTGCAAGGTGATGCAGCTTTGGAACTGGAAGAGATTGACGACTCCAGATACAATCATGCAGATGGTATCACCACCCTCCTCGAAGACTTGGCTGTGAGCTTCGGCGAGAAGGAGCTGTTCCGAAAGGGAGGACTCATTCGTGAATTCGAGGGAATGGTTCGAGTCCAAGGAGAGAGCGTGCAAGCCTATGTTCGCAGGTTCAGGCTCATGGAACGCAAGTTGCAAGACGCTCGCATTCCTCAATACCCTTCGGAAACTCGTGCCGTCAAGCTCCTCGACGGACTTCGGTTGTCAGAGACTGCTACTGCCCAACTTCTCTTAGCTGCCGGCAATCGGTATGAGTTTGGTGCCTTGGTTGACGCTATCCGGGTACATTACCCGGCTGGCCTGACCCTGACCGGCATGACTCGTCACCCCGCTCCGCTCCACACCAACTCTGGACGACATCGAGGACGAGGCGGTGGTCACTCACATGCCGGAAAAGGCAAGGGCAGATCAGGCGGCACCTTGAGATGGAAGACATGGCGAAGGCGCCTTTGAGGACCAGTTCATCGACGGCGACTTCACCAACCTCATCAACGAGAATGATACGGTTGAGAACGACATCAACCCGGAGGACGACCCCTTCGATTACCAGTATGATGAGGAAGATGGTGAAGCCGACTGGGAGGCCCCTGATGATGGTGCTGAACCAGTTGGCGAAGCGCCCAATGAGATCGATGAGAACCAGGTGTTCACTGCCACCTCAAAGAAGCTAGCTCCGACCATGCAGGCTCGTGGCTACTATACCACTGCAAAAGGAAAGGGCAAGGGCTCATCCAGCAGCGGTGGAAAGGGCAAAGACAAGGGCGAGGGCAAGAAGCCTTCATTCACCCCGAGTCCAAAAGGTGGCAAAGGCAAGTCCGGCAAGAGTTTTTCCAAGGGCAAAGGCAAGAACTCAGCTTTGCACAAGCAGAGGTTACAGTCTAGTTTGTGCCTTGGATGCGGCGCTTCTGACCACTGGCTCAAAGAGTGTCCTCATGTCACTACACATCAGGCCCATCTTTGTTCTGCACCCATGACCCTGGACGGCAATGGTGCCGTGCAGGAGGACCCTCCGACGGTGTGGATGACCAGCTGGTCAACGAATGGCCATCGAGATGTTGGGACCCAGACTGAGGCACCACATCGCGGACTTCTTCAGGTGGGTTTCGCTGTTTCCCCTGTTGACTCAGGTTTCGCGGCACCGACCTCAGAGGCTATGACTTCAAGTTTTCACTCTCTGGCGACTGGTTCAGAGAGCATGAACGTGATGGCAAGGGACACCTCGCCATGTGGATCCTTGCAGCCTCCATCCGATCTTGGTGACCTCAATCCTGACGACTGGTGGGAGGAGCTTGATGATCGGGCCCTGTGGTCCGAGATGGCGGAAGACTGCCGCGCTGAACTGCGCCGGCTGGAGCTGAGCGCTGTTTCTTCTGAGGCACCTCCGCAGCTTAGTTTGACCGAGATGCAACAATATCGGGGAGAGGACCCAAGGACCTCAAAAGCCACTGTTTCTAGGGTTTTGGAGACGGCTCAACCTCTAGGTGATGCAGGCAGACAATATCGGGGAGAGGACCCAAAGACCTCAAGAACTAGGAGTAGGAACAAGGTTGAGTCGAAACAATATCGGGGAGAGGACCCCAGGACCTCAAGAACGGCGGAGGAGCCGCAAGGACTCCAAGTAGGGGCGGCGGAGACGCAAGGACTCCGAGTAGGATCATGGACACATCTCATTCCCCGAGGCCAAGGTGCTTTGGGGCCGAATACTTAGCCCATGAGGCTCCCCGGACCGTAGCTAGCCGTGGATACGCTCACGACGACACTGCCGTGGTTCCCGGCCCCATCACCCGCCGGATGGAGCGCGAGAAGAGAGAGAAACATCGATCCAAAAGTGTGGATCCTCGCATGGAGGCGACCTGGATGGTGACTTTTTCCAACCAGGTCGAGCACATGTCAGACGACGGTGGTCGCCACTATGAGACTGTGGACCCCGACGGCAACTGCGCTGGCGGTCGCGGCGAGACTGAGGACCACGGTGGCACGATCGAGCATGCGCTTGAAGCCGAAGCTATCGCCAGAGGACCTTCTGAGGTGGCATCTCTGGCCATGGTGTACACCAATGAGCCGTGTCTTGTCATTGTAGACACGGGATGCCAGCGACAGGTGGCGGGGAAAAGATGGCACCAACATCATGCTCGACACGTTGAGTTGCCTCGTATTGCATTTCAAGAGAAAGCAAGTTTCAGGTTTGGCCCACACGCAGCTTCGCATTCATCTACACGATATGCATACCCATGTGGAGTCGGTGGTTGTTTCGTGGTCATGTTTTTCTCATGCGTTGAAGATGATGCCCCAGCACTCATGTCACGAGAGACACTCACCCAGCTGAATGCCATTGCCGACATCAACTCCGGCAAGATTCACTATAGGGCCTCACAGCTTTACATGAGCAGTTGCGGTCATTTGGCCGTACGAGTTGATGAATGGCCACAAGATTTACCAGAATGGCCATGCGACATGAATGTGAACCCCAAGAACCTTCCCGATGTATGGACCTCCTCAGCCATGCCAGTGAAGGCTCAAAAGCTTCCACCGGCACGTCATCCTGCTGTTCGACCACCAGGCCATGCAGAGCAGCGGCAAGACTCCGCCCAAGTGGTTGAGGCGATGGCGTACGCTGCTGGTGAACTTCCTCCGGTTCATCCACAACGTGTTCAAGGCAGCCATGACCTATGCAGCGACCAGCATGCATCCCAACCTGAGGGATCAAGTTCTTCGCCATTTCCTGCTTCCTGGGACGGCGACCACAATGATGTCGACAACAGCTGCACAGACAGTCCAAGGCCAGTTGGGACAGAACCAGTACCCGAACAAGCCAGAGACCTGTCCTCATCCTTTGGGCCTACGAGCTTATGGAGCAGGCGGGCACAGTGTGAGGATTTGCGACCTGTGTGGCCATCGAGCCGTGTGGGACAAGGAGAAGGGAAGTCTTCAGAGCATCGTTCCCAAGGCCTCACCAACAGCCAAGACACCACTTGGATTGAGCAAACCGCTCGCCAAGGGCAAGGCCAAGGCAAAAGGCTCCGATCCTCGAACCGGGCCAACTCCTTACGCAGTCGATTCGGACATCTACAGTCCACCTTGGTCTGGTTGGGAACGCTCTTCGCCTTCGTTTCAGGCCTCTTCCTCAACACCGTGGCAGACTGGGATCCAAACTGGCATGACTCCATCCCAGGAGTGGACTCAACAACAGGTCATCGCCTCCCAAGTCATGAAGCAGATGAGCAAGCAGATGCAGGAGGATATGCAACGCGAGATGCAGAAAGAGCTTCAAAAGGCGCTCTACCTGGCCAAGAGTTCAATGATGACTCCTCCTCCCAATTTGGAGACGGCTTCAGTTTCAGCACAGAGCTGGGACCCGGTGAACCCCGTCGAAGAGGAGAATCCGAACGCATGGGATCACCAGCAGAGCGACTGGCAGTACGACTGGCAGGAACAGATCGAGCAGAACCACGAGGATGCCGACGAACAGGACGAGAACATGTCCATCCAATTCGACGGATGAACCTTTTGCAAGGTTCAGCTGATGTACCCCTGACCTATGAGGACAAGCAGTTCAGCTTCATGAAGCCGGGTCGTCAGAAACGCATGCTCGGCACTGTGAAGGCTCTTCAGAGACTTTGGGCAGTCGAGCACGCCATATATCATGAACGTCTTTCCTCCGCTTTGAAGATGAGGAAGTACAAGGTCGATCTGATTGAAGTATTTGGAGGCCGAGCAGCGATCACCGAATGCGCTCTACAAGCCGGTCTTCGAGCTATGCAGCCCATCGACCAAATGTATGACATCAAGCTCAACTCCAAGCAGGACTATAAGTGGTTGCGTGAGACGCTGGATCATTGGAAGCCAATTTTGACCATCTTCGAGCCGGAGTGCCGACTATGGAGCAATCTCACGAACCTCAACTACTGGTGGAGACCCCAAGAGCTGGAGCAACTCAGGTCGCAAGCAATGATCACCGTGCAGGAGGTGGCCAAATGTATCTCCGACATCATGGAATCAGAACCACCTCGCTATTTCCTTTTGGAGAACCCGCACGGTGGCAAACTTTGGGAGCAACCAGCCATTGTGGATCTCATCGAGCGCTATGGCTTGTACTACGACCACGGCCACATGTGTGCTTATGGTCTTCGCGGAAGAAACCATGAGCTGATCAAGAAAGCCACTGGTTGGTTGTCCAATGACCCTCATTTGCTTCAAGCTTGCTGTCGAAAATGTCCAGGAAATCATCAACACGAACCCTGTCTCGGTGGCAACGCACAAAAAGCAGCCGTCTACACCAAGGCATTGGCTCGATCTATCATCCGGAACTTCACCGAACTTCTGCACTCTTTGGGAGATGAGCGTTTCATTCACGCCTATACTTCCTGGCCTGCAGAGGAAACCTTTGATGCAGATGAAACTGAACCATACCCCGACCTCAACAAGGACGTCGACCTCTGGAGACCTATGCTACTTGAAGCCGCTCAACGGCTAGAAGGCAAAGTGGCTCAGAGTGCAGAAATTCGCAGTTCAGCCTACAAGGAGCAGATCAAGAACCTCACACCATGGCACCTCGAGTATGTCCAGATCTACAGGCTGCCCAAGACTCGACGTATGCCTACTCGGAAGATCCTGGAAACTCCAAACATTACACATAGAGGTGCAGTTCTTCTGTTCCAAGACGGGTCCATCGAGGTTGAGTCACAAGATCTCAGCAAGATCAAGAACCCACAGTCGAGATTCGATCGGACCGTGAGAGTGGCAATCTTCCTCTACGGCAAGCCCATGATCATCGAGACCACTGCTCAGAGGAAAATGGTTCGCTTTCAAAAAGATCAGCCTCCTGCAGTTGAAGCTGCAGAAACTCTGGAACATTGGCAGGCTGGCGCCAAGGACATGACCTTCCCTGGGATCACTGTTGATCAGGTGCCACTCTGGATGCAAAACGTCATTCGACGTCTTCATACCAACCTTGGACATCCAGCCACAGGCACTCTAGTTCGACAGTTGGCACAAGCGCAAGCTACCCCTCAAGCTCTGATTGCCGCTCGAGCCCTGAAATGCAAAGTGTGTGAACGCATGCAGAGCAATCGTGAAGCAAGACCAACCAAGCTGCCTGGTACAGCTAAGACCTTCAACCAGCGTTTGATTGTCGATCTCATCTATGTCCATGACATCATGGGAACAGCTTTTGTTTTTCTTAGCCAGGTCGACGACGCCACAACGTTTCATGTGATGTCCTTTCTGGAGAACAGGGAGGCAAGCACGATTTTGTCAGCACTGGAATCCGGTTGGTTTCGTTTTTTTGGAGCCCCACAACACCTCCTTGCTGACGCGGAAGGCGGCATTCGAAGCAACCTGTTGGAAGAACACATGTCCTACCACGGCACCACCGTCAGATACATTGCGCCTGACGCTCACTATCAGCTAGGTCGAGGTGAACGTCATGGTGCCATAGCACGAAATATCCTGTTGAAGCTGATCCATCAGTTTGGTTTCTTTGGACCTGAGCATGTGACCCTTGCTGCAAACATGGCCACTGAAGCCAAGAACTGCCTGATCAGACGGGGAGGAGCCAGTCCGGCTCAATGGGTGTTCGGTTTGAACCCACGTCTTCCGAGCTCAGTCATCTCCGAGTCTGAGAACCCCGAGAGCATGGAGATGTCCTTGAGCCAGAAATTCCAACAAGTTGAAGCAGTTCGCTATGAGGCCATGCGCCAGTTCCTGAACATGGAGAGCAGCGAGAACCTCAAGCGAGCAATGTTGAGAAAGTCTCGACCCTGGCGCGGCCCCTTCACGCCAGGTGAGAAAGTGGCCTACTGGAGGCTGAGAAATCCCGTCGACATGGAGGGCGGCATGCCAGGCTACAGACAAGGCATCATCCTGGCAGCCGATCCTGGGCCCACAGGATCAATTTGGGTTCGAAACGATCGTGGACGCATTGTTCAAGTTGCAAGAGAACAACTGAGGCACCTCCACGGCGAAGAAGCTTGGATACCAGGCAACGAAGATTTTGCTTTGCTGCGAAATGCGGAAGCAGACCTTTCGACTCAGCATGGAGCAGGACAACATGACCTTCGAGATGCACCACGAGCTCTACTACCTGACGCGCCTGCTGCTGCTGAAGCTCCGTTGCCTTTGTTGAACCAAGATGAATCGGCAGAGACACCACCGACAGCACCACTACTGGCTCTTCCTCCAAGTATGGCCATTGCACCGCCAGAGGAGCCATCACTGCAAGACACTGGTGTTACCTCTCTGGATGCCACAGGGAATCCTTTGGAGCCCAACACTCCGCTCATGCCTGCAAGTGAGACAACACCTGAAGACATGGATACAAGTTTCATGGAGCGAGCTCAGAGAAGAAGCACCGATGGCAATGAGTCCGAGGCCAAGAGGCTCAAAACCTTGTCTTCTTCTTCCTCTTCGTTTCCCCCAACACCATCTTTGTCTCGCAGGACGTCTCTGAGTATGTCACCTTTTCCTGAGGCTGAAGCTCTGGCTCGCCAGATCTCAGCTCGCACACAAGTTTCAGCTGTCATGGCGCCAGTCCCTGAAGAGAGCTGGGAAGAGGAACCTGTGGCAGCAGCCGTTCGTGATGAACCAGCAGCTCCTGCCGCATCACCAGCTGAGACTACAACGAATTTGGACGAGATCACCCACGAGATGTTGGTGGTCAATGCACGCACCTTTTGTCGGAACTGCGGCAGCATCGAGAAAGAGATTCATGCCGGCAGTATTCGATGCCGTCAATGCCTGAACGAGATCTTCACCGACAAGATTGACCAGGTCTATGGAAACCTAGGTGAGCACTATTTCTTTGACCCTCGGGTCAAGGATTGGAGACCTTCGACTTTGGCAGATCAAGAGGATTTACATCTTCCTGATCAAGGAGAACTACAAGAGATTTGGTCCACGGGAATTTGGCACAACGACGAGATCCTTCGTCTACGAGACGACCAACCTGAGCTTCCAAGCTGCACTGGATCTACATCTAAAAGCATCTCCATCTGGAGCACATCTGAGCAACGGTGGAGTTGGCACACCTTGTTCAACGACACCATCGACAGCAACGACCAGATAGAGAAGCCCAAGAAGAAGGTAGTCATCTACCACGCCTCACAACTTGGCAGGCGCCGGTTGAGTCCACGAGCTATGAGGCAACATCGAGCACTCTACGGCCCCTTCAAGACTCATGAGATTTGGCTTCTACGTCATGGTCGCTCGGATGCTTTCCGTGCCGGCTGGGATGGAGCTGCTAAGGAGTTTCAAACCCTATGCCAAGGCAGTCAAAGCTTCTCCGTGGCATGTCAATTCCAGGAATGGGAAGATGCAGTTGCAGAAGGCAAGATTCAGCCCAGTGAGAATGTGTACCAGGCGCTGATCACCAACCAAAACCATCAGACACTGCCTGACACCAGTGATGAGGAGGACTCAGGCCTTCGCAGAACACAACGACAAGCTTTGAAGAGAGAACTTCCTTGGCGATCCATTGCCAAGGCCGACATTCCCCAGTTCATCGAAGCCATGCAGAAGGAATGGTTGGAATGGTGCAAATGGAGCTCCTGCAAGTTGTTCAAGGGTGACCGCAAGAAGATTAGCCGAGACAGAATTTTGCCCAGTCGTGTTTGCTTCAAATGGAAGCCCATGGATGGAGGTTCATGGTACAAGGCCAAAGCAAGAATTGTGGTGCAAGGTTTTCGTGACCCTCACCTACCTTTGTTGTCGCGTGACGCCCCTGTCCTTTCTCGAGCAGGTCTTTTCTGTTTGTTGCAGTGGTCAGCTTCACATCATGCCCCACTGTACAACGGCGACTGCAAGTCAGCCTTTCTGCAAGGCAGCCCTGACACAGAGAGGCCATGCAGTATCTTCATGAAGGCGCCTCGCGACGACATTTCGCGACAGGCCATTGAGGAGTGGAACCAGGACACTGAGGTCTTGTATGAGTTGTCAGCTCCAGTATATGGTCAAGCAAACGCTCCTCGGCAGTGGTTCGTTCATGTGCTGACCACACTGAGCAAGCTGTCTTGGGAACAACGCTCTTTGGACCCCTGTTTGTTTTTGCGACGAGACACTCCTGATGGTCCAGTGACTTCACTGTTGGGAATCCATGTAGATGACATCATCACTTGCACCATTAGCTCAGACTCCTCGGTCCTCGACGATGTGAAGAAAGCTTTCACTTGGGGAAGCGAGTGGGAGTGCGATGATTTTGTTTTCATCGGTAGGAGGATCACTCGGCACAAAGACACTGACGGTTGCATCACCCTGTCACAGTCACACTATGCCTCGGAGGTCATTTTGACCAAAGACAAACATGACCCTGCCGACAAGATGTCCAACGACAAAGAAGCCATGTCAGAGTTTCGATCGGCAATCGGTTCATTGCAGTGGCTTGCAGGGACAACTCGTCCTGATGTGGCAGCTGACACGTCGCTTCTCCAGAAGAGTCACGATGAGCTCACTTACGGCGACCTTCAGGAGGCCATCGCCGTTTTGCGCTATGTGAAGGCCACGGCCGACGCCCTCATCAAGGTGCGCCCCTTAAAGTTTGAAGACATGATTTTGGTGGCTTATGGAGATTCGGCTTTCGGAAATGCACCTGGTGGAAAAAGCCAAGGAGGACTGATCATCACGGCCACGGAATCTTCAGCTTTGGAAGGGAGTGGCAAGGCATCCCTTCTTTACTGGCGATCTTTCCGCCATCAAAGGGTGCTTCGTTCCACCCTTGCTGCAGAAGCAGCTAGTCTGGACAGGTGCGAAGATGAAGCTACCTTCATAGGTTGCATGATGGGCGAGATGATCGAGATCGGCTACAAGGCTGCCTTTTCGGGGAAGTCCCCAATCCCGATCCATCCAGTCACAGACGCTCGATCCTTGTTTGACTCAGTCCATCGACTGACCTCAAGCTTTCAGGAAAAGCGAGTTGCCATCGACATCGCGGCGCTCCGTGAAAGTTGCAAGATGCTTCGTTGGCTCCCGACGGAAGAGATGGTCGCCGACGGCCTGACCAAGAGAAGCAAGGTTCTGAGGGATCGTCTTAGGATGTGGATGTCCGACCCGATCGTAAACCTCAAAGAGGCACACGACGCCACGGACGACCTTCAGACATGTGAACCTCTCCGACCCAACAAGTCAAAAGAAAATATGACCCGTGTGAAAATCACGACTCGTGAAGAGTCCAAGACACGTGATTGACATTGTTTGGTCGGTTCAAGAGGGCGGGTTTTCGAGATCTCACTTCGTTCATGGCGGGACGGCAAAAGTGCCTGCTGGGGGAAGATCCAGGGCATTGATCGGTCCCAAGCTCCGATTTCGCACCGCCAACAACTGGAGGACGTGGAAGAAGACGAACAACACACTGATCCAGACGGCCCTCTTCAAGAAGATGATGACGATGAACCTCCCAGGCACCGCCTTTCGATTGGAACCACCGCGCACGACGACAGAGGCAACACCTCCAAGCATCGAGATGAATGAGGGTGAGTATGAACCAACATCACCTGCACACTCGAGCTTTGCACCGACCTCACCACGGGCAGCGCCCTCACCAGCAGCAGCCACCCGCACAAGATCAAGTTGATCAGCAGTGAAGGGGGTATCCTTTGGCAATTGATGTAGGCACATCTTGGAGCGACGAGGGATCACATGATGGCGGATCAGACAACCCGCTTTGATTTCCCAGAAGTCGCGATCTCTCTTGTCCAGCTGGAAGTAGCCATTCTCGTAGGTCCAGCCTCTCGGAAGGCAGTTAGCCTCAAGGCTAGAGACTTGAAAGGCATGGTTCAGCAAGGCATGATCTGGGGCCTTCTGGCTGACATAGAGGGCAGGATCATCCGAAGCAGCTGATCGAAATGAGGGATGGACTGATGATTTCTATGAAGAGCTGCGCAAGGACCTGCAGTAGGCTGTGCGGACTGCTCAGGCTTGCACCCACGTGCAGGTCCTGCAAATATGACCAGCATGCCAAGCAACCTCATCCAGCAACACTGAGTAGCTAGACAGTGCCCAGCCTGCCACCCGAGTGGCGGTCCTGGATGGATACAAAAGAGTACAGGTCTGTACAGAAACTAGGACATAGGATAACGGGAGCTGCCGATACTTGGGCTGGCGCTTCTGCTGCTGCCGCTGTTGCTGGTGTGTCTTGTTCTGCTTTGTGCTGTTCTGTTGTGCCTTGTTCTACCGGTGGTGTCGATGCCGATGCTGGTGTTGTCGTGTCATACGGCGGTGGTGAACCCGTGCGCTGTCTTCGCAGGGGCCTAAAGCTCAGTTTTTCTTGTTTGTTGAACCGGTCTCGACGTTGACGGAAGGTCTCGGCATCCACGGTCTCGTACAGCGCTGCTGTGGCAGGGTCCAAAACAGGTCTTGGCACTGGAGCCGGTGGTGTTGGTGACGGTGCTGCATGTGGCGTAGCCGTTCTCGATGGTACGGTTGGTTCCTCACTGGGTTCAACCACAGTGGGTGCTCGTGAACGAGACCTGGTCGTGGCTGGTGAACCTGGGACAGCGATGGAAACTGGGGCCGGTGCCAGTGGCAGCATGTTTGGTTCATGTACGACAACAATGGCAAGAGCACTCAACAGACCGATGATGTCTTTGCCAAGGCACCACTTCAAGGAGCACGTCAACTTGGCAAGGAGACCAAGCTCCGACATGCCAAAAGCTTCAAGAAAGACAAGAACGAAAACAACCTCTCAGAGCGCAACATGACTCCAGATGAGCGCGCAGCATTCAAAGCCGCAAAGGTTAAAGAACTCCAGTCATTCTTCGACAACCATGTGTGGCATTTTGAGACCACGCGGGAAGCTGAGCCCAGCCGGACACTCACGAGCCGGATGCTTTTGAAATGGTCGAAGCAGTCCCCGGGCTAAAGCCAGACTCATTGTGCGTGGGTTCATGGACCCTGATGCTTGGGAAGGCACTGTCCCGACTTCATCTCCCACGACCACCAGGTTGTCAAGGTCAATGTTGTTGAGTTTGGCCTCCACCATGCAGTGGCCGATCTGGACCTCGGACATTGCCACGGCTTTTCTACAAGGAAAGCCACAGACACACAAATGGTTCCTCAAGAGTGTTTACAGTTGCTTGGGGCCACAGCTGACACTCGTATGCTGCTCCTCAAACCTTGCTACGGTCAAATCGATGCACCAAGATCTTGGTACATGGCTGCAGTTGACAAGTTGCGTGCTATGGGCCTGCGACAACACCCTCAGGACCCCTGCTGCTTTCTAATGTATGAAGGTGATCTCAACCCTGAGTATGACGCCACTGCTGAGCATTCCAACCTGCTCGGATCACATGGTCTTTGTGGTATGGTCATCATGCATGTTGATGACGTGCTTGGGTGTGGCTCTCCAAACTCCCAGTGCTACAATGACACCATCACCAAGCTGAAGGGCACCTTCAACTTCCGTGAATGGAAGACTGGCGACGATGGAAAGCCCCTGACCTACTGCGGTTGTGACATCAAGGTTCAGGACAATGGCTTCCTTCTCAACCAGACCAGCTACATGGGAAAGGCGAAACCGATCACCTATGACAAGAAGCGCAGCCTGACTGACACGCTCAATCAGCGCGAGCTGACGCAACTGAGAGGACTTCTTGGTTCATTGCAATGGCCTGGTGTCCAAAGCAGTCCGCATCTACAGAGCAGCGCTTCCATTTTGAGTGGCCATGTCACCAAGGCCACGTTGCAGACAGTAGCCGACACCAACCGCTTGCTGCGTTTCGCTAAGGAGAACGCTGATGTGGGCCTCCACTACAGCCACCTGGGCGAAGTTTCAGAGCTTTGCTTGGTATGTTTCTTTGATGCTGCATTCGCCGCCCGCAGTGATGGAGCCTCGCAAGCTGGCTATGTGACCTTGTTGGTCAACAAGTCCCTGCTGCAGGCTGATGGTCCCGAAGGGGCATATCATGTGTTGGACTGGCGCAGCATGAAGACGCCAAGAGTTGCTCTCTTCGTTGGGCGCAGAAGCGCAAAGTGGTGGCCAGGCATGTGATGCCCTGGAGCATGCGAGCATCTACTGGAGCTTGCTGTTTGATCCTCGTCAGCGGCTCAAAGAGCTTTTGGACGCTCCCTCCTTGTTGTCGCCCACCATGATCACGGACGCCTCGTTTGCCGTTCTACCTTTTTCGCAGTTGGAACTTTGAGATGACATTGATTGGATTTGGCATGCGTCACACGTTCACCAGCACCGGGCGCTTCAGCATACTCTTGGCATCAATCGCCTGGTTCTTTCCTATTTCGCACCTGCCGCTCTTTCCTCCAGCGGTTCCTGTGCTTCCAGTTTCTTGCGCTTCGTACAGTGAGATATGCGACATGCCAACAGCTGTTGCGCTCACAATGGCCTCCACTTGATCTTCTTGGCCTTGAAGCGAGTCCCCTTCACGCTTGCTGGTTCTTGATCTCTTGTTCCACCCCCCTTGCTCATTGTAACCTAGTTTTCTGTCGGCGTCGCCCAGCAGCCCCTTTCTTCCTATGGTCGCAGCGTCACTGGAAGCCTTTTACAGTTCATGACCTTCACCAGCCTTTCGACCCATCCGCTATTTGAGACTTACATGCCTGAGGACTCTCCCACTTGCTATTCACGGCGTTCATTTGTTTTTTGTTTCACCCTAATGCCGGTTCGTTTTTCAATTTCACCGTCAGTTTGCTGGATCAGCCTAGCGTGTTTCCTTTCCGACATCGGAGGTGCCACACGGGCACTCGGTCAGGAAGGCGCGTAAAAGTTTTTTTCCGTTCCATTTCACTTAATTAATTCGATCAGACCTTCTTCGTGCCTTGGCTTTGCACAAGATGCACTGGGCAGTGCTGGGCAGTGCGCAAATGTTTTCGAGAAGGCGTGCGCGGGCCTTTCGACATGCAACCTCGCATACATTTTTGCAAACAGGCTTTTCTCTACACGACACAAGCTTGCATTTGTCGAAACTTTGTTGTACATCCGGTTATTTTTTGGCACGCCTTTTTCCGCGGCAAGTCCTGGCGACTTTTCTATAAACGGAGGGCGATTTATTTTAGTTTCTAATTTCTTAAGGGATTTTTGTTTTTCGTGGCTTTTGGCTTCTGGCTTCTGTGGCTTCTGGCTTTTGTGGCTTTTGGCTTTCGCGGCTTCTGTGGCTTTTGGCTTTCGTGGCTTTCGTGGCTTCTGTGGCTTTTGGCTTTCGTGGCTTTCGTGGCTTCTGGCTTTTGTTTTGGCTTTCGTGGCTTCTGTGGCTTTTGTGGCTTTTGGCTTTGGTGACTTTCGTGGTTTCTATGGCTTTTGTCGATATATCTGTCTACCTATCATTATTCATTACCTATCCATTTATTTGTCTTTATCTATCTGTCTATATCTATCTATCTGTTTGTCTGTCTATCGATCTATCTATCTATCTCTCGATCTATCTATCTATGTTTCTTTCTTTCTTCCTTTCTTCCTCTTTCGCAGCTGTTCTCCTTTATGTTTTTGCTTTTCCTTTTGTTCGCTTTGCAGAGAAGAAACCAAACAAGGAAGCAGGCAAGCAAGCAAGCACGAGCTGCTCACCTTTGGATCTGGTGTGCTGCTGGGGGGCGCTGCGCCCCCCCAACCCCCCCCGCGCCACGAAATCTGCACGTCATCTCCACCACCCGCGCCTGCCACGAAATCTTTCTCTTTGCTTTTCTGCTAACTGCACCAAACTGTTGTGATAGGCAGAATTTTCTCTCACACTTACACTATTCCAATTTTAATCTGTCTACCTATCCATTTGTCTGTCTATATCGATCTATCTCTCTATCTCTCGATCTATCTATCTATCTATCTATCTTTCTTTCTTTTCTATCTATCTATCTATCAATCCATTTACCTGTCTATTTTTCTATCTGTTTATCTGCACTTCAACATCGACAAAGTCCTGCACCTGCCACTAAATCGAAATCTGCACTTCAAGGCCCGCAAAGCACTGCACCTGCCACGAAATCTGCCCTTCAAGGTCTACAAAGTCCTGCTCCTGCCACGAAATGTGCACCCCAAGTCCCACAAAGTCCTGCACCTGCCACCAAATCTGCACTTCAACATCCACAAAGTCCTGCACCTGCCACGAAATCCGCACTTCAACACCCACAAAGTCCTGCACCTGCCAGGAAATGTGCATTTCGAGGTCTACAAAGTACTGCACCTGCCACGAAACACGAAAAACAAAAACAATAGTTAAAAAAACGAAAATATCATAAATTAAATCCACGCCCTTTATAAACAGGGGTGTGTTGAACAATTTTGTGTCCACTGTGTGTGCTGAAACAAAGGTGGACAACATAGAAAGCAACGTGGCATCAAACATGGGAAAAACTGGAAGGAGGCTTTGGTGGGGAGTGTCAGGGTTCAGAACATTTAAACCTGAGAGGTAAGGGGCCTAGGCCGGTACCTAACCCCCCAACTGCCTCCACCACAGTTGTGCCAGGTTCGTTGGAATCTCAAATCAAAGAAAATGGTTCATATGTTGTCGGATCCACTTCATGAGTTCTTTTTTTTGGAAAGGCCACGCCGCCAAGCGGCGGCTTTCACTGCCTACATCAAACTTGATTTGGTTGCTGGGTTTCATTCCACATTCCATGTCATGAGTCCTTTGCACTCTCAGTCGATGTTGTGGAAAAGGGTAGAGAAGTGGTGGAGGGTTGCTAAACCAGGTGCGTAGTGCGCCGTCAAAAACAGTCAGAAAGTCTGCAGATTTGGTGGCTTGCACACTCCTGACAACATAAGTGCTCATGAGAACGCCTAGTTGTGTTTCATGTGCAGAATTCTTTGTTTTGAGAGTATTTCTGCGACACTAACGGTTGCATTTCACGTGCTGGAATGTCGTGGATGCCCGCAATGTTTCACAGTCAAACGATGCATCATCCTTCAACTCCATGGCTATTGATAGCCCTTTGCACCTTGCGATTCCGGACGCCTAAACCTAGCTCAGTACGTCAAAGTCCAAGTGCCTTTGTCGCAGACACCAGGGTAGTTCTTTTAGGTAGGTTTGACGACTTGACACTTCTTAATGGCGGTCCGAAAGGGAAACTCAAGGGCTTGAGTCGAGTATACCGAGGCTGTTTCATGCGCCGCTGGGCGCCAGCTGACGCGCGCCACTGGGAACCGGGGTGGCAAAGTGGTTATGTCGCCAGATCTTCACGTTGGCAAAGGAAAGGAGGCGAACCGGCTGCACCTGCAGATGCTGCGGCCACGAGCACGGCAACGAGCGCAGAGAGCCTGTGGTACTTTGGTTTCGGCGCGAACATCAACCCGTGGAAACTGCGTGAGCGACGGAAGATCATACCCATCGACCAGGTCTGTGGAAGACTTCCAGGTTGGCGACTGACCTTCAATCACAAGGGTGGCATGGGTAATATCGAGCGCTTGGACTCACCAGCGCTGACGAATCGTGGCCCTGATGAAGTTCATGGAATGCTGCTGCATTTAAGTGCCCGGGATTTTGAAAAGCTGTCTGCGATGGAGTACGAATATGGCACCACTGATGTGCTGGTCTCCGCCTATGATGGTCGCGAGATTGCTGCAAAGGCTTTTGTGAGTTCTCCTGAGTGGAAGCTCGCCGGAAGTCTTCCACCCCCTGAGAGGTATTTGAAACTAATTCGGGATGGCTGCTCGGAGATGGGCATTGATAGTGCATATCAAAACTGGCTGAGATCCCTGCAAAGCCAGAAAGGTCAAAGAGGTGCAGAGTATTGGACAGTTGCTCAACCAAGCAAAAAGCAAAGAACTCCAAGCGTAGGTCGAGACGAGATGTCTGCAGGGCCATTGTGCCTTGGCGCCCTGCAGGCCTTTGCAGTTCCATGTGATCTGGTGGACATTGGGGCAAACCTGGGAAAATGCTCGGAGCAAGATCTGGCGGCGCAACTGGTGCGAGCTGCAGCTGCCAAAGTGAATCACGTGATCCTCACCGGCTGCGACTTGCCTTGGTCTCCGTGACAGTTTGTTGGATGTTATCGTTCTTCTTTATGGTTGTGACTCTAGGGCAGGTAGGTGCTCGAGGAGAAAGGCGTCATCCAGGCACCAAACACCATACACCACTTTGGGTCCCAAGGCAGCGTGAAGGGCTCGCGGGATGCGCGGCGCATTTGCGAGCAGTGGACTGGGGGTGAAGCTTGGGAGAAGATCATGAAGTGTGTGGGAGCGGCTGCGCGCCATGAGCATCTTGGACGCCATGAGCCTGGTGTCTCTGTGTTTGAATGGACCTCCAACCAACCCTCCAACCAATGGGTTTGGGTCTATTTAATCTATTTCTCTTCTTCCCGGGGGTCGAAATGGGAGGTCTCAAGAAAACACTGGCGGAGTCGGTTGTTGTCATTTTCGTCCGTTCCTTTTTTTCCGGAGTCGTGTCGATCCGAGGATCGAGGGCACGAGCTTGGATCGCTTGCCTCAGCTGAATTTCACGGCGGGTGTTCACCCCCACGACGCGAAGAGCTGCGATTCCAACACCATGGCGGTGCTGAGAGAATTGGCAGCTGCACCTGGATGCGTATCCATTGGGGAGTGCGGCCTCTTGAATTTCTGGCGGTTCAGTGGGAGAGATGCCGAATTGATCTTTCTTGGAGATCCCCCTGCTGCATCCCAAATGATCCCAAAAGCTAAACTCCACTCCCTTACATGGAGTTTCTCTTGTTTTGCTCCTCGCGACGACCAGATGTCGTAAGGTTTAGACTACGACCGCATGTTTTCTCCGCGAGAGGTTCAGTTGGAGTGGTGCCGGAAACAGGTGGACTTGGCAGTGGAGCTGGGCATGCCTTTGTTCCTCCATGAGAGGGACAGGGATTCCAACAAGGGCAGGCCCTTGGGATCCTCAGTGGATCTCCGGCGCATTCTGTCAGAAAGCAAGGTGGGCAGTGGGCCTGAAAGTCCATTTTTTTGACCACCACGGAGGGGTTCAGGGGTTGTCTAGTGAGATTTAGGCTAAGCAGGTTGTGTTGAGGTTGAACATGTTCCCTCAGGTTGACCCAAAGAAGGTCTGCATACACTGCTTCACTGGCAATGGAGAAGACTTGCGGCAATATGTGTCCGCAGGCACTTTGGGCACCACTGTTCGTCGATCAGGAGTTATGACTATGACCTCAGCCAAATTTCACTTCATTGATGTGGAGTTATGATAGAGGAGATGCTTTATATTTTTTTCTTGCGCAATTTTGGAAAGCCCAAGAATTGCGACTAGGCTATTTATACATTTTATTCCATTAGTTGCACTAGAGATGAATTAAGCGGTTTAGACAACTTAAGCATATACCAAAGAAGTGTGCGTGTATGTGTGTATATATATATATATATGTGTGTGTGTGTATGTGTACACGTGCATGTACATGAGTCAGGGCTGCATGGCCACGCCACAACTGATTCTGAAATATTTGCCATTGGAAGGCTACTTCATTGGACTGACCGGCTTTGCTGGTATGAAGAAACGTGGGGCACACATTCGTCAGTTGCTGGAGCAGGGGGCGTTGCCACTACAACAGCTGATGATCGAGTATCATGTCGAAATGGCTCCGATATTGCAGGTCATGCAAACCAATCATCAATCGATTCTCAAAACACTTCGTATTTGTGGTCAAAGTCAAACCGGTTTTCTTGCAGCACCCACCACAAGAGTAGACAATCCTTCGTGCACCTGGTAGCCAGAGTTCGTTTCTCCAGCTCAGGACAGATTGTCCATTCATGCTACCCGACAAGGAGTACTTACCAGATAAACTGGGAATTGCTGGGCGTGACTTGGCTGATTTCAAAGCTTCTGGAAAACGATGGTCGCGATTGACATGGCCTGAAGTAAGCTGCCCAATGCCGATCCCTGCAAGCAGGGCCAAACATTTTGCATTCTCATCCATGAAGCTGCTTTCTGCATAGGTATACACCAAATTGACACCCATCTGAAGCTGAGGCAAGAATGAGCCCTGCAGCATGCCAGCCGTTTGCCGTGCCATTGCCGAGTGTCTCAAGGCCAGGACGTCCGTTTTTGGCCTTTCTAGATGGATAGCAAGGGGTTGTAAGATTTTGGGTAGGACCGTCGGTGGTTCTGGTTGATCTTGGAGGTTTGCGGCCGTGTTCTCAGTCTTGACGCAGGTGGCTCCTGAACACGTGGCGCAAGCTACCACCTCCAATGCCGTTGAATTCTTTGCCCTGACTTAGACGAAAAGGGTGCGCAGCTCCGAGACTTGGTTTTGATGCAAACCATTTGGGATGCAGAGGTCACAAATTCAATGTGCATCCTTTTTGTTCGCCAGAGACCAGACAGTTGAGGCACCCCTGCATACATTGGGATGTATTTGGCTCAATCGTGAGAATGCCACGAGCATGGATTTCTCCCCAGTGCCGTTGCTGGATGTCCTACCGCACCATCGGGTTCTTGACATCACAGGTTCTTCCTGCAAGGACTTGGCACTAGCTTTGCACGAAAGGCTCTTGACCAAAGAGGATGGTGCCAGGTCCTCGAGTGGAAAGGTCTGGGCGGCCCAGCCCTGGCAGGTGCCACAAGGTCTTCTCTTCGCCAATGCCGCTCGGCCGGAAGATCTGGAGCCGCTCATGGCCACGGTGCCAGAGAAGCTCCGAGGCCCAGTCGTGTTCACCGTGTCGCCACCGCAGAGCTTCCCGCAGATCTACATGGCTTCCAGTCGTGTTCTCCCCTGTGTGGTGCAGTTCGATCGGGTTTTGTGCAGAGTGAGTTCCAGCCATGACTCGGAGAAGCTTCAGGCTTGGCATATGCACCCCCTGCAGCTGAAGATCTTGCGCCGGGGCCTGCGGTTTTTGGCGCCCGGTGGCCGGCTTTTGTACATGACCAGCTCCGAGAATGCCATGGAGAATGAGGCGGCGGCCTGGCTGGAGGAAGGAGTTGGTATCCATTTCCCCCACTCTTAGGTGGGGAGGTTGCCGCGTCATTCCTTTTGTGTTCTCCTTCTTCTTTTTCTTCACCACCTTTTGTTTTGGGGGGTCTCGAAGTCTCTCATGTAGCATGGTAGTCCTATTCCAAGGTCGTCGCGGCGGCCTTGACCTCACAGCCGAATATCCGGCTTGTGCAAGTAGCATGGCCTCTGCATGCAGGCTGGTCCTCCCTGGATGCGATGCAGGCTTGGCCAGTCCTCAATCCGAACAAGTTGGGTTTGGCATTTAACTGTTGGGAAGAAGTTCCTCGGCAGATGCGAGGGGGCAAAATCTTGCAGACCATGTTTCCACCGGGCCAGACACAGGCAGAAGTGACTTCGCAGTTGAGCCGCTGCTTGCGCGCCAAGCGCCTCGATGAAGCTCTTTTCGTCGCTCTCTTTGACAAGGTCGCGGATGAAGCGTTTGCGTCCGATTCGGAAGGCCCGGACAGCGCAACGCTTGATGGCTTCAAGCGTGGGTCAAACGTTGTAGTCAGAGCCACCGGTGACCCTGCGATTGTGGTGGGTCCCGGCCAGAAAGCTTTCAAAGGTTTGATCAAAATCCGATACCCAGACCGGACCACTTACCATGTGGAGTTGGGGGACATAGAAGATGCAAGCCACCGGCTCAGTCAACTTCTTCGACTGAAGCTGGGAATCTCCGGTCTTCTCCTCCTGGCCTTTCGGCGTGTCCTCCAGCGGATCATCCTCCAACGTCCACGACTTCTCTTGCTCAGCCTCCTCGTCTCCCTGCTGGGCTGGCGCCTTCACCTGCGCCGTAGACAGACACCGGGACCGATGGTGACCTCCAGGGTCAGCGCTTCAGCGTCCAGGTTAGTGAAGCGCTGTGCGAAGATCCCGGAGGCGGTGCTCAGCTTCGCCGAGTTTTATGGCTTGGAGCTGCCCCACGACGATCTGCCAGCTTGCTCCGGAGTGGGCCAAGTGGAGTTTCCATACCGAAGTTTGGGCTACAGGACTGCTGACAAGCAGAACCTATATTTGGTATCTCCCAGTGTTTTCGATGTACGCGTGCCTGAGCAGTTGCGCCACAGCATGTGCGGAGCTCCTTTTTTGCAGCGCTGCATCAGCAGTGAGGAAGTGAAGCGCTGGGGTTGCTCACTGAGGCCAACGGCTGCTGCAGCAGAGTTCTTGAGTCAGTGCTGCTTGCGACAAAGATTGGTGATTGAACCCAGGCAGTTGCACAGCTTGCTGGAGAATGGTCAGATAAAGTTGAATTTGCATCACTCTGAGCTGCTGGACGGCGGAGTGATTCTGGTACAGGAGAATGACGAAGGGTTGCTGCGTGGTATTCCTGGAGTTTTTCAAGCTGGTTTCGTTCACCTCAGTTGAATGGACACCTCGAGAATCCATCATTCACAGGGCCTGAGAAGTTGAAGGTGCCGTGATGATTCTGCCCCACATGATGGCCAGCATGCCCTGGAGCTGGAGTTGGGTTCCATGTGCACTCTTGTCACCGCAGCCGTTGCAAGACTCTTCATATCGGCCGGAGCTCAAGGAGCTGAAAGGGCTTGGCGAAAAGTCCCGCCGATCTGCCGATGCCCGGCGGGTCAAGCGCCGTTTTTGGGTGGCCCCCAGAAATAGCTCCAGGTGATGAGAGGACTGCTCACGCACGTCTGGCAAAATCAAGAGCGCCTTACTTCTAACTTAGGTGATGAGCCACTTGCAGTGCCACCGTTGAGCCCTCGAAAAGTCAGCTGCGCCATGTCTCACCCCTTCATGATGAAAGGGCCTCAGTGTGGAGGAGTCTTTTTTCCGGGGCAACTTCTTGAAACAAGAGCCTTTGGCCCAAGTGACAGAGATGGCAAGAGAATGAAGTGAAGAGGAGTGTCACCAGGCCTTGGTCTGAACTAAACTAGCACGCAGATGTCTGCAAATACCTTAAGGATTGCATTTCTCATCTTCAACCTTGGATTCTTGGAAAGGGAACACAGGCTCGGTGTACGTTCTCCCAGGTAGCCATGCCGATTTGGCGGTATGCGTGGCCACTAGCAAGAGGCCATGGCCCTTTCCGATGCTCAAAGTGATTTGTTCTGCGGTTTCGGCTTGCGGCCAAAACATGTTCGTTAGAAAGGTTCAGGCCATCATGGAGCCAAATGGCCATGTGGCAGGTGGGGTGACTACGCTTGGCCGAACTTTCCAGAGCACTGGGCCTTCCCTGGCTGGCATCAGGTTTAATTCCACTGGTGGATGCTCAGTAGCAGTAGCAGTGATCTGTGCTTTAAGCTTTCAAGATCTGGAGGTTTGAGGTTGTTTCTCTTGATAAATGCATCCGCAGCATGGATGCATCAAGGTGAGGTGCTCACAGCCACAGCGGTTTCGGATGTGGCCCGCTTGGGCGGGGCCATTGCCGCTCGCATCCGGCAGGCTTGGCCGGGATTCTTGTATCAAAAAGGCATTGGGGCCAGAATTGTCCCGCCCCCTAACTTTGTACATACGCGCAATTCCCAAGTGGATCAGTTCATCAGTAGCTGCAGGTTGATAGATAGATAGATAGATAGATAGGTAGATAGACCTTCCAGTCTCAGCCAGGATGGGGAAACATCGGTTCGCTACCTGGCAGGGTCTGAGATGGCTGCGCGTAGTTTAGTGCCATTTGGTAGGTCTGGTAGGTGTTTGATTGAGGCCTGAGGCCTCACATTGTGTAGGGCAGATGTGGATAGCGTCCCCATAATGCACCGAAAAGGATCAGCAGAAGGAAAGGCAGACTGAACTCTCAGTGGCTGAGTTCAATCGTCCATATCAAGACAGACACACCCATATCAGGATTGGAGAGATCTACGGTTTCGGGTCGGAGGCCGCCGGTCGGCCTCAGCCGCCCATCCCCAACATGTCCATCATCATGGCCGCATTGGCGCCATCCTGAGGCTGCATTGGCGCCAAAGCCGCCTTTCAGTTCGTGAAGGCGCTGGTCAATGCGATGGGCTATTTGAGCCATGACCCCGATGCCCCGCCCGAGCGATTTTTGGGCTTCCAAGTGAGAGAAGGTAAAGGCCCCTTAGCAGAAATCAGCGGGTGTTTCGGGTGCAAGTTCGAACTGCAGGGCTTCCATTTTTGCATGTGGAAGCTTTCAGGATATTAGAGGGCGTGCTTCTGTTTGAAGATTCCATTCTGCCTCAAGTGTGAGTGAGCTAGTCAACCTTGTGTGCCTCCCGGGCCTCTATGAACCCAAGGCCATCGGATTCAAATTCAACGCGCAGCATAGATTTCATGTTCTACCCACCTTGTTACTATGACCAGATGGCTCAGCCTTCAAGAACATGTGGAATCTAATGCCTCCCCAACCTCTCAGGCGAGGCCTCGGAGCGTGGCCGCGAGCTCCGCTTGCGGGTGCTGCCCCTCCACGTGGCCCCCAGCGAGCTCAAGGCCTCGCCGAACACCGCCGCCGCTGGTCCAGACGTCGCGGCCACGGACCTCCTCGTGGGGAACGGCACGGTGCCGGCGAAGGCGGCGGCCGCCATGGCGGGCGCGCTGCGCCCGCAGGGCGGAGGTCATGGAAAGTATCCGCTGGTGCGGGCCATGGGGTCGACGGCAGTGCACCGGGCGATGGTGTCTGGGATGTTGGCGCAGAGGCTTGGTCAGGCATGAGCGGAGGAGAGTTCTTTTTGGATTTTTCTGGCCCAAGAGTCTTACAGAACTTTTTCAGTACCAGTTGGATGTGCTGGGCTTTTCTGATTCGGTGTTGACATCTTTGCCCCAGATCGCATTTCAGGAAGTTTCTGGACAATGATGATCGTGGTGTGACCTTTTGCATCGTACCCTACTGGTCTGTGGAACTCTCCTCGGAGCAGAACAATAAGCAGCTGATTCTGAGGCTGATCCACCTTCCCAAGGCCAAGTGACCGTTCTATGACTGCCGCAAAGGTCGGTAGCCGTTCTGGAGAGAAAGACGGCGGGGAAAACGCTCGTGTCCCAGGAGGAGTTTACACGTGTGCGGCCAGTTTCGTCGACGTCCAGACGTCGGAAGAGTTCGTGGAGACGCAACGATCCCACCGAGTCCGTGTCGGACCTGTTTTCGCCAGGGAATTTTCGGTGGAACACCGTTTGGCTCAAGGGATGTCCTCTGCTACCATCCTTCGGCCCCCATGAAGCTGCTCGTGGGTGCCCCAGAGTTTTGGCGTCCACAACTTCGGGTAAGCTGCTCGTGGATATTTTGGTGTTTCAGGGGAACAGGAAGAGCAAGAAGCAGAAGCTCAGTCTAAAGCACCTGGGCGAGGATTCTTGTGTGCCTGGGTGTACAGGAGGAAGCCGTGAACTGAGTGATCTGTTATCTTAGGTACAATATCCAGAAGCGCATCCGTGAACACAAACGACGAGTCAAGAAGGAAGCCAAAAAGCTTGGATTGAAAAAGCGGATCAGAAAAGATCCTGGCAACTTGGCGAATCGGGTCGCCTCATGCTGCACCCCTTGCATTCAGTATTGACCGAATGCACTGAACCCTTTTGGATATGCGCTGATCAATTCGGCTTGAATTGCATCCCAAGAAACTTGTCAGGTATCCCCAACAGCCTGCCATGGAAGGCCAGAGGGATGGCCTGAGCGCAAGTGTCCATCCGAGAAGCCTTGGGCCTCTCAGATAGCGGCCTTAGCTATCCCCCACTCCATAGTGAAGCCAAGTTACTTCTGAGTGTTGACAAGCTTGGACTTTTCTCTTTTCTGACCATGATTGAACACTGAAAGAAGGCACATTGGCAGGACGAAGCTCAAGCACATGCATACATCCATCAACTGCGGCACCCGTGAATGGCAGGGTGAGCTTTTGGCAGAGATCGAAGTGAAGAAGGCGAAGAAGGAAGAAGAACTTGCCAAGAAGAAGCAGGAGGCCAGCCTTGACCGATACTTCTTTGGCAGCCGAAACCCGCACTTTTATCTAAGACATGGACAGCTGGAGAACTCTGTTTCAGAGCGAGGTCAAGGAGAAAAACAAGCTTGACCGGCAACAGCAGCGAAAGGATGCAGAGGAGACGGGGATTTGGTGGCTGGGATGGTGCTTGCCAGTGGCATTGTCTGACATTGCTGGAAGTAAGCCTGGCAATGTGATAGTCTTCAACTTGGTTCCTGAATTACTATGCGCTGAGTATGTATGCACCAATGTCTTCCTGGTGAAAGGGCCCTTGTTACAAATATACGGCGCATTGTTACTTCAAGGACAGTTGGGTGAGACCTTCCCTCGGCCCAGTCCCAGTCCCCAGCGGAGATGCCGCGCAGGAGATGCAGCGGAAGAAGGAGTCCGAGCGGCGGAAGAAGCGCGCGGAAGACGTGCTAATGGCTCAGCTGGAGGCGCTGCAAAGGATGCTGCAGAGACCCGGACTGGGAGCAGACACGAGAGAGGGAGGTGTGGGTCTCTGCTGGTGCCGAGCGGGGCCGAGCTGGGCCGTCGGCGGGACTTCGGAGGGTCTCCGGTCGAGTCTGGGTAGAACGGACCGGTCACCATGCGGTTTGGGGGACAAAGCTGAGGAAAGCGGACATCCTGCTGATAACTTTAGATGCCAGAGATCCACTTCACTGCAGATGTGCGGAGTTGGAAGCCTGGGTCAAACAGACGCTTGGCCAAAATCACAGTTTTCTGTGCGAGCAATTGGCGCACTTCCTAAAAACGAGTATGCTGTCTGTTGCATGGCGTGCATTACTCGTGCGTGATCAGAGTGATGGCAGTCTAGCACAGTTGGCATCAGAATCGTATCCTTTTCAGCTTTTTCCAGCCTCAGGAATCAAAAGCGCCTGATCTTTGTCCTGACAAAGGTTGACTTAATTGTACCTCAACAAGCTGCGGACTGGCAACATGCACTTGGCCAGGTCGGTCCAGCAGCTTGTGTCCAGGTCTCCTGCCTGATGTGGACATCAGCACCGTAAAACACGGAGATTTTTTTTTAAATAACGTGTCCAGTTTATGTAGGGCTGGGATGTTCGACTTAGGCAAAGCATACCCCGAAAAAGAACCCGAAGCATACCCTCTGAAAACACGACTATAGTCTTCACACTGCGCGAAGCATACCCCGAAGCATACCTTCGAAGCATACCCCCTACTCCAACCTCCCCCGGAACGTCAACAAAAATACAAACCAACTTGTTCCAATGTTCCGGTTCTATCACGCGGGCAGGGGTAGGACGGAATCGGGCCCTCCGCGGGCCTACTGTTTTTGCGGCCAAACTGCCGAAGATTTCCTTGACCCTTGGTTCCTAGGTCGAAGCGGGTGGTGAAGGAGTTAAGGAGTTGCTTCACATGCTGGGTGCTCGCAAGTCCAGTGAGGGCGAGGGCCCAACTGTCGGCGTTCTAGGCTACGAAGGCACTGGCAAGACGCTTGGACAAGACTAGATGCTGGGACGCTACTGGGCTTGGAGTTCTCACAGTGGTGAACCAAAACGCAAGACCTCCAGACTCATAGTCCAGGTAGCCTAGCAGATCTTGCAAGTCAGAAGAATATCTCTCACCGTCTCCCACCCCTTTGCCCAATTTCCGCACCGTGGCACCCAGGAAGTCGCTGCTGAAGGCCCTGCGCCGCGAAGCCGCCGGGGCGACGTCGCCACAGCTCGTGGAGTCGGTGGGACGCCTGAGACCTGCAGAGGACCCTGAGGGCGAGGAGGCGCTGAATGCAACGCTGCACCTGGCCATGCGGGGGCTGCTGTCGAAACGTGAAGCAGGCGGCAGAAGGAGGTAGATTCTGGGTAGATCTGAGGAGTTGTGGGGGTTTGTGGGGTGGAGAGCATGATTGGGCTTCGTGGAATGTTCGGAGTTCGTGTCCTTCAGATGTTCCGATGACTTGGCCTGACGTAGTCGAACAAGCAGCTCTGTAGAAGAAGCAGCATCTTCACAAAACAAGACGAAGAAAAATGTTTTTGGTGCTCAAGGCCTCCTGAAGGTCATATGTCACCAGTTTCCACCGATTGATCCTCAGCTTTGCCTCACCCTTTCACGTCATTGGACCATTTGGCCTGGTGATGTTGCCAGGCCCAGAGCCCTTGGAGGTGGTGCGGCACCTGGTCGCCCGCTGTGGGCCACAGGCGCTCATGCGCCGCTATCGGCTGCCGGCCTTCGACGGCCCTGAAGGCTTAGTGCAGGTGGGATCGCCGTGTGGCCGACTGCAGTGAACATGGACTCAACATCCTCCTTGAAGTTTTCACTACAAAATGAGACACCCCGGGATGTCATAACAGGGGGCATTTTGTAGAGACGTTGGTTTTCAAATTTTCTACAAAATCAAACCCTGGTTTGGCAAAGATCCTTGAAACGGCACCAAGAATCTCACCTTCTGAGGTTGGGTTGTGATTCTGTAGAAGAGGCCAAGCATGTTGGAAGCATGCCCTAAATGCACAAGCTCTTGCTTGGGTTTTGAATCTGTAGAGAGAGAGAGAGAGAGAGAGAGAGGGAGAGAGAGAGAGAGTGCACTGCGGCTCTTGTGTGTTTTGATTTTGTAAGGAGGTTCCATGATGCTCCTGAATGGTGCTCAGTCAGAATGCAGCAGAAAAAAAACACATGCATTTTCAGCATCAGAACTCAGAAATCGAACAGTTTGGAAGATTTGGGATTTGACACATGATATTTTCTTGCTTCCAGGTTCTGACAACAAAAGGACACGGGAAGACAACTTGAATAAAAGTGTCAAGCCACAATATGCTAAAATGTTGTTGTTATATATCTCTTGGCTGATTAGAAATCAGAACATGAACATGCCTACAGAATCTGAACATGCCAAACTATCTCCCTACAGAATCAGAACATGCCACCACAAATCATTACAAAATCCTTTTCACTACAAAATCATCTGGCCAAAATGTGGCTCCTGAAAGTCAATTTTTAGAGCTCGTGATGCTCGGGTTGTGATTTTGTCACACTTTTTTGCATCAATCAATCCTTGATTTTGTAAAGTCAGATGATTGTCTGAGGGCTGTGGAGGTTGCAATTTGTAGACTTCACAGGGGGGACCCTATGGTTGGGTTTCCGATTTGTAACTACAACATCAGACACCCCAGCCTTCTCCCGAACTCACAGGGGATGACTCAACCGTTTTTCCTTTTTTTGCGAGGGGCAGGCCCCTAGTAGCTCGGAAGTGGATGGATTCGGGTGAACGATGAAGCTCTTGCGGGCCATGCGGGGAGATATGTCAAGCTCGGAAGCTTTTTGAGGACGGTTTTCATCGGTGTTGGCCCTTTCAGGAGCTAAGGCTGACTTGGATCGAAGATTGAACCTTCATGGATGGCGAATCCTGTGCGGGTGGCTTCCCTTGAGATGTACAAATCAACCCTAACGGTTGAGAAACGAGGGAATGATTGAACTTAACTCTTGGGCTTGGTGTCACCTTCGAAGGCTTGGGCCAAGGCGTTCAATGTGAAGACCAAGAAGGGAAAAGTTCCAGGCACGACTGGGCTTCCCGCAGTGCTCCTCATTGTCACATGGGCCACAGGTGGTGTCTCCAAGCCGAGCTTGTCCAAGAACTTATTGCTCCAAGAAGCGGATGGTTCATCGTCACGATGCCACCACCTTGAAGCGTTTTCACGGGCTGCACGTCTTTCCATCAGATTGCTGCATTCTGCTGTTGAACATGCTCTCATTCCCATAGCTTCATTCTCATGACTCATGACATGCCGGCTAACATGTGGAACGTTAGCCTCGCCCCCAGTTTCTTGTTTCTTCAAACATTGTCTCGCAGGTGTAGAGGCAGCGGCTCAGCTCTTCTTGCAGCAGTTGGCCACCAGCCCCTGCTGTAGTTGTTTGCCTCCGGGTCAGTTGGAGGGCGGTGGCCTCTGGGAAGGACATGAGCGGAAGGATTTGGAACCTGTGACTTGGTGAACGGCGCAGACGAACTCAATCTTCATCGTAGCGATCGTTTTTTGAATATCAACACTTGCGGAAAACTGTGGGATCATCTATTGAATCTATTGAATATATTGGATTTGAGTGGAGGATCCTTCTTGCTTTGATGTTTTGCGGGGTTTGCATCTTCCAGTTTGGTGGAAAGGTGAAACAGTGGGGGGATTGGGATTATATAACTCAATAAATCAAACAAAGCCTAAACCCGACTATATAAAGCCGCCCAAACTCAGAAAAGAACCCGATGGCGTCAAGACCAATCAGAACGGTCGAGCACAAAAAAAAAGCATGCTGAACAATTCGACAAGCTGAAAGAAACCTACTCTTGTGCATCATATTTTGCTACCTTTTTTTTTTCCCTCCGGCCTTTAACAAAAGACACAGTTTTTGGTCCTATATACCATCTGTCCAGTGCCCTCACCGGGCAGTTGGGACATCTCACCTCGCCCTCGTCGGGCGGTTTCAGGTGATGAAGGCACAGCTGGATCTGCTGCGCGGGCGTGAGGCTTCGGGAGCTCGAGGCCTCACGTGGCCCTCCCATGGCCTGGGGCCAAGCATCGCGCTGCAGGAGTTGGTTTAGATGGAGCGATGGTGGATCCCTTGGGATGTGCCAGAAGAAGTAGCTTTGTTGAGTAGTAGGCCAGGTATGGTGGGAAAAAACGGGCGAGATGTGTGTATGGATGTATATGTATGTATATATATATATATGTATTTGTTTATTTTCTTTTGGTCAAACAATCGTGTATGTTTGTGCCTCATCGAAATCTCAACGATCGCAGATTCTGTTGCTGCAGGAGCTCATGGACCATGTGGAGGATGAATCCGACGATGGAATGGATGATGGTGAGCGTCGTGTTTGTTTCCTATTGGTGTTTGTTTCCTCTTGCCCGATTGTGCTGTGAAACCACACTTCCAAGATGTGGTGCTGGAGAAGATGAAGTACAGCAAGGAAGAAAGAAAGACAGAAAGATAGAGAGAGAGAGAGAGTCAGCTATTTAGGCCTTTATTGTCACCTCACCATTTTGCCTGCAGGTTTCGAAGAGGGTGAAGAGGAAGAATGGATGGAAGGGGAAGGCGAAGAAGAAGAGGATTTGGAGGATGACGCCATGGAAGATTAATTTGTCAAACAGTGGCAATCTGGACCCAGCAAACTCTGCGAAAGCAGACATGCATGGAAGTCTAGCAACTTCAATCAGAATCCAAGTGATCAATGTTCGTAACGACATAGAGCAACTATCTCAGAGCAGGTCACCGTATCATGTGGATTCTGAGTGAAGATCGGTGGGTGGACCAACCACCTTGGAACTTGGGTCAACAGTGTAAGGCCTTAAGGACCCTCGTTTTTGACAAGGGATCAAGTGCAAAAAGACTTCGTGCTCCTAGTAGCTTCTTGCTCCTAGTAGTAAGGCCAGGAGCCCCTAGTAGCGATGCCCTTGCTCCTAGTAGAATTAGGTTCTTTTTTGGTTCCCGGGATGTGGTCCACCAATCTCTGCAAATGTCTCTGTGGCAGCAAGCCTGCGGTTTGCATGGGCGCCTGGTGCAAATGCCCAGGTGCTGTCCAACCTGCAGCGTGCCACTGGCCGAAAAACAGAGTCACATCGGGCAGAGGATGGTTAGATAGTGATTCTTCATTGTGTCCAGTTTCATGAGAACACGTACCAGGCACCATCTATCTATCGCAACCAGGCCCTGCCCCAAAATAGGTGCAAAGTGAATCCCATTCAAGCATTTGATTCTATGTATATAATTACTTGGGGACCAGCTTGCTTTATGCCAAGTGTCAATCAACTTGACCGTCGCTGGATGTTTATGCATGTGCATGAATTATGCTGGCTCTCATGCATAATGCGCGGGTACAGTATGTAATGAGAACAGCCGCGCATGGGGATGGAAGAAGGGTTTTAGCAGCTTAGCAAGGCAATGTCGCACGGGTCATGTCTACTTACCACTTGTTTAATTTGAATATGCAGCGTGCCATGGTCAGAAAAGCCTCAAGGGCTACTTGGATTCACATTTGCAGCTTGGCAGCGAAGATGTGCCTCTTGGACCCTGAAGAGTGGCTCAGGGTCCACAAGGTCCAGGAGATTGATCAGTGGCCCACCTGTCCTGGGAGTTGAGCTGGGACCAGGTGAACCAGTTTTTGGGCCAGCATGTTCCAGGACCTTCTTGAACGAAGCTCTTTGAACTGAGCTCCAACCTAATACCAATGGCCTCCAACATAATAGCAAAGGCCTCCAACCTAGAAGCGATGCAACTTTTAGCTACTAGTAGTAATGCCCTTGCTCTGATAGCCGTGGCCTCCGACCTCAGGTATGTTGGCCTTCGTGAGCCTGATCCCCATGACGTTCGTGGGCCGCTCAGGCCAGCAGGCTGTAGTTGCGTAGCTGCGCGTAGGTGCGCACTGCGGCTCGCTGACTTCGTAGGCCACCCCAATGTATGTTCTCCTCAGACTTTGTGGGGGTGAAGTGATTCTTCCAATAGACTACTGGTTTGTGTCATTGACTTTCTTTTGAAATGCCTCCATCATAGACATCAAGCATGCTAGCATTGCCAATGAAGCATCAGAGTTCCGAACCTTTCCTGAGATTCCCACATTGAGCAACATTATTCTTGGCCACTGCGCCGCGCCCATGTTGAGTATTCGAACTTTGCTTCATCAGACCTACGTGATACCTCTTGCCATCCATCAGACCGTCCGCCACCAGCCAGAGCATGTCCTCAGGATCCTCGCGCAGCAGGTCCATTAGCAGACTTGCGGGTGAAGGTGACGAACCGGTCGTTGTTTTGTGTCGGAGACAGAAGAGTATGAGTAGCGTTTGGTTGCAAAAGATACCAGCTTGGTTTTCGTAAAGAAGACCAGCCCAACCACAGGGTGCCACCAACTCTGACTGTTGGCTTTGGCCATGGCACTTGCGTAAACCTCAACCTCCCATTGGCGAAATGCCAGGTAAGAAAGAGCTTGTTTTCCTGGATGAGAAGGACCAGCCGCATTCCGAACTTCTCGTTTTGGCAAACCTTGGGAGAAGGTGCTTCCCAGAACCTGGTTGAAACATGTCACAGTCGAATCAGCAACTGCAACGGATCACTGGCCTTGGACGTCTATCCCAAGTCATAGATACAGTCCTGCGCCTTGCGTTTTCCAAGAAGTAGGCCGGGGAGTTCTTTGCCCGCGCGGGCAACACAATCGCAGTGCTGCAGGACTACCTGCGGCTCTTCCGCTTAGAGCTGGAGGAACATGCTAAGAGGGCGTTGTTCCGCAGGACGAGGTGGGTGCCTGGCACATAGCAGCCTAATTAGTAGTGTGCCATCATGGGGGCTGCAGAAACTTGTGATGCAGCTCTCCCAGTTGCTTCTCCAGGGTTTAACGATTTGCCAGGCGCTTCTTGCCTTTTGAAGACTGTGTGAAGTGGGTCCGTGCCATGGGCTATTGGGACAGCCAGCAAGAGTGGGAAGAGCCCCTGAGCTGTAGTGGGTTGTTAGTGTGTTGAAGTGTGAAAGTTGGTTTTTGAGACCCGAAGACGCTTTCCCCTTCTCATCTCAAATAGTTTTTCAAGTCTGTGTCCAATTGGAACAGCAGTTCCATACTGTCACGGTTAACTCCAGGGAACAGCCCATCTGGCCAGAGGACTTCTAAGTACACTCTCCATTGCTTGCACTGTTGATTGGAGTTTTCAGCAGTTTTGGCGAACAAGAGTCTACCCTGGCAAGGGAATAAACACCACAGGCAAACCTTCTAAAACCATTGCCGTGAACATTGCTCCTACAGAAATGTGAAGATTTGCTCATGACAGCTAAACATGACAAGAGGCTTGGGTACCACCAAATCAAGGCTTCAGATTCCTTCAGATGGGAAGGAGACAGGTAATGTCGACATAACAACGGGACACAAACCAAGGGCTGATTCGTCCGTGGATCCAAAACAAGACTCCGTGTTTGATGAGCGTTTTCTGAAGAGAGATGGGGCAAGCTGGACCTAGATGTGGGCAGTCGCTTCAGGCGTGCGGCTTCCGTGCACCCTGTTTTCTCCAAGGTGGATTGCGCTGGGCGAGAAGCGGAACCCATACATTCCAACCCGCCCGGATGAATACTATGGACCTTTGGAGTGCATTTGTTGGGGTGCCTTGATGAATGGGGAAATGGCTTGGCTATGGCTAAGACTTAGGGGACGCGCAGCAGATTAAAATGAAGATGAAATGTATGTGCTCTGGTTCGGAGGATGATTGGGTGACACTGAGGAAAGCTCGGGCAGTGGAAAGGCTGGAGCTACTTCTTGGGATCGAAAGAAGGCGTGGATGAATGTGAAGATTGCCCGACAACCCAGCAGGGAGCCCCTTCTTTGGGATTGACTCATTGAAAACTCAGAATCCGGAGGGCCACTAGGAATGGCTATGCCTGTTGTTAAAGTTCAATATTCAAGCTACTTGAGTATGGCTCTAAACCTCTGAGCCTCTAGCCTCTAACCCTTCCAACTCTTGAAAGGCAAGAAGAACAAGTGAGAACAAGAAGGAAGAGCTGCAATGTGTGCAACTTGAGGAGGCCACCCGTAGATGGACCTTCCAGCTTTTAAAGAGGAATTTGATGGTGCATCTATGTCATTCCATTGCGGCCCCTTTTGACCTCTCAGGATATCCTAACCTATATGAGAAATGTGTGATCTTTACTGGCATCCCCTTGATATTTGGTCTCAAGAGTCTTAAGAGGCTTCAGCAATCCATTTCCTGAATGTCCAGCGCACCGCTAGCATGAAATGGTTGAATTCTGAGGGTTCAGATATGTTCAGATCCTCGAACCCTATGTGCAGGGTAGATAGGTTCGATGCAGGCTTCATACTCAAATGAGATATGGACCTGCAGGGTTGGGAGGGGGTTCTCAGTAGCCCAGTAGCTCAGCGGAGTGATGTTCCGTACCTGCGCGGAGCATTGGGGAACATGCACGAGCGATGTGTGTTTGACTTTTTCAGTTGATCGACGCGGTTGGGGTCCAGCAGATCGGCTTGGGAGACTTGGAAATGTACTGTTGGAAAATGAAGTGAAGCACAACCCCAGGAGCCCTTGCAGAAAAGGGAATGGGAATGCATAGGCATAGGAGCGCTCTCAAACCATTTTAGTTCCTTGTGCTAGAGCACAAGTCAGCCAGATGGCGGATCAAGTCACCTCGAAATAGTAAGTAGCAGTCAACGTCCAGCTTGAAGCGAGGCGGAAAGACTGTTTAGCATGCAGAGTAACATGAATCATTCCAAGTTGAAACGCCGACACGTGAGAAAAGCAGGCACACAAACTTGAGACTTAACACACATAGACACAGAGACAGACACAGAGACAGACAGAGACAGACACAGACCTCTAATCACACCCTAGAGGCAGAATTTAAGTGTTCACATGCTACATTGAACCCGCTGATAACCCAGCTGCTGGGTCCTGCAGTTGGAAAAGCTCCCAGCCCTGGTGAGAGCAGGTGGCTCAGGTATGCTGAGGTGGGTTTTCATGGTTTCCACGTTTGTCAGATGTCCCGCAGACTTTCGTTTGGGGAGATTTTTCGTGCAGACAGGGAGGTCATCCTGTAAAGCTTGACTTTTGGACTTTGGAACTGGTGGGTTTTCTGAGAAGGGGTTGTCTTTGGACCAAAGATCCTAGGGCACTAGGCCTTTTTTTTGGGGGGGTTGTGCGTTGGGAATCACAGGTTTTCTCTGCATTTGTTTAAGCTTTTGTGTGCCCTTCACGAGTCAGAACCAAAAACTTCCGGAAAATCAATTCAACTTCTATCAGATAGGACTACATACTTTAGTCTAAGACCTCAGAAATAGCATTCCACGCAATGTCGTTTTGTCCCACCTGCTCAAGCTCCAATATATATTGTGAAAGGGCCAATGAGCAAAAACCACGCAGAAGCTGAGAATCTAAGCACCTCTAGCATCCCATGCAAAGCTTTGCGTTACACATTACTTCAGAGCCTAGCTTGAAGCTCCAGAAAGAGCTTTGGAGCAAATCCTACAAACACAGCAACAAGTAAATAGAAGCTGCTTAGTTCAGAAGGATCCGCTGCAACAAGACGTGCAAAGACGCGCAAGACAGACTCACATGCTTTACACCATGCATGGAGCTTTAGCGTCAGAAGGTGCTTTCTGACCACAGAAGGAGGGCTGGGAAAACCGCTCGGAGCGGCTCGGAGCGACGCCAGAGTGACACTCCGACCGCCGTCGATGGGTGTGGCGTGGCTTCTTTTTTTCTGCAGGAAGCGACCGTGGGAGTGGCGATGATGGCTCAAGGCACGTTTCCTGTTTGGGTGCCGGTGTTTGGGTGGAGGTCCTGGAACAACTGAACACATTGCGTGCACGCGTGGTTTATATCCTCGAACTGAAATGACTTATTTCAATTTGAGTATCTTGGGGCTTGGGCTCTGAGCTTCGGAAGGCCACCACTGAGCTTGAAGATGGCTATGGATGATGCAGGTTCCAACCAATGAGCTTGCCTTAGAACATTTGATTTGATTTGAGGAGCCTCTTTCTGTGCGCCGTGCCCCATCCGGGAAGTGGAGAGCAGGTGGAACGGGTCGTGTTTTTTCATCGGACATCACGGGACATCCTGGGACATCCTGGGACAGCAGGACTTGCCGTGTTGAGACAAAGCTCAGTCGCTCAGTTGGATATCGAAGTAACTCCTTTTGTCTGAGATTGGGAGCTCCTTTGCCTGTACATTTCTGGCTCAGGTCATATGAAATTGTCATGTATCACTCAAGTTTGGCTACAGAGTTGTAGATGAGAAGTTGAGAAGGAAAAACAAAGGACCTTCAGATTTGCACCTAGCCCTGAGCCTTCCACAGAAAGAAATCGCCGATGATTGACCCCTAGCCCTACTGCCATGGGCTGACAAGGGAATGCCCCAAGTGTGCCTTGGTGACCCAAAAGGCTTGGCTGGTAGTGTTCTGACTTGCGGGGAGTCTTTCTCAACATGGGCCTCGAGGCTCTGAATTTGCTGGACACAGATATATGAGGATGGGTCAAAACCTGGAGCCCTACATGGAGTCTCCGATTTTGATCCAAAGCCATATCAATGCGACAGGGCGCTATTTTCAATCTCGTTCGTTGGAGGTCATGGTGGTCATCCTGTGAAGGAAAAGGTCGTAGAACAAATTCGATACCTGTTCCCTCTCCTCTGCAGCTTACCAATGGCACCATTTGTGACACAAGTATCACTCGGTTTTCCTTCTTTTTTCGCCCAGGGCCGGGGCCGAAGAGGAGACCAACGTGAGAGTTGCTGCGCGGATCCGACCGCTGCTGCCCCGAGATACCGCTCAGCTGGGGTCGCTCAGAGGGCGCGGAGAGGGTGGCAAACCGCGTGCGCAGCCCGTTTGGGAGAGATGGCCATGGGAGAACGTATGGGAGAAAGCCCTCCCATTCTGTTTTTTGGAAGCAAGGACGTGTTTCTCACTACATTGCTGGGCAAACATTTGTCCAATGTGCGGGGGCTTTTGTATTGGCTTGCCAGGAACTGCTGCTCCTGTGTCACGGTCCACCCCAATGTGAACCAGGTGGTGGTCGGCACCAGACGAGCTTTCACGTGCGGGAGCTCATGTGTGGGGACTTCGGCGGGTTCCGCGGATCCAGATTTTGCAGATGAGGTTGTTTGAGCATGTTTTTGCTGATAGGTTGGAGGCCATCGCTAATGGGTTGTTTGAACATGTTTGGGTTGGAAGAGTTGTAGCTGTTCACCCGTCCTTGCTGCAGGTTCGACTTGGTGTACGAGACAGACGCTAGCCAGCTGAAAGTCTATGATGGCTGTGTGTCCCAGTTGCTGGAGGGCTGCATGTGCCTTGGATCAAATGGATTGCACGCCTCGAGGGCTGTGGCCCCCGAGAGCCAAGACCCTTAGGCTCGAGCCGTTTTCCCGACCCAAGCCGCTGAGGCAAGGCTACAATGCGACGGTCCTTGCTTATGGGCAGACAGGAGTGGAGGGTTATGTTTGCTCGAGTGATTTTGTCATGCATGGGAATGATTGCTGGAATCTGTTTTTCTAACAAGTTCCGTTTTTTTCACCATGGGAATGCTTGAGTTTGTCCCTTAAGCCGAACTCCTCTCGTCTTTGTGGCCACCTTCTGTCGATCATCTTCCACGAACTCCAGGCAGCGGAAAGACTCACACCATGGGCACTGGACCGGCTGTGGGAGAAGGAACCGATGAGGAGGGCATTGTGCCAAAGGCGGCGTCAGATTATGACGGGGTTGGGCAGGTGTGTTGGGCAGGTGTGTTGTGGTGGTTGAAGCCACGTATATTGTTGCTCTTCACATCCAATGCCCCCACAACTTGTTGAGAGATGGATCACAGCGTTAGGAAACAGTTTGCTAGGCAGGCAAGCAGGCAGGCAGTACGGACTATGCCAACCAAAAATGCATTTCTTCGTCATCGCCAGGTGATCCGGAATAGTTTCCAACACATCGAGATGCACAAGGAACACATTGACTTCAAGGTGCAGTCTTGTTTTGCAGGGTTCAGTTTCAAGGTCCGAGCTTGGGGCAGGTTTCTTGCTGCTACCTGGAGATCTACAATGAGGATATCCGTGACCTTCTGCAACCAGGAGGACCAGCTCGTTGCAAGGAAATTCGCTCAAAAAAGCCGCCCCAGACGCACCTCACACCTCACCGTTTGGATAGCTCACGAAACAGGCTAAGCGGCTAGGCCCCCCTTGTTACGCTGGTCCTGCATGGCGCTGCCGCCAGGAAGCAAGGGCCTCATTGCGATCCGAGAAGCTCCAGCCGGGGGATCAAGGTGAGGCTGCTGGTGACCTCCACGGAAACACAACAGAAATATGTTGCCTGGATGTTTCTGGCCACTGGCGAACCATTAGGGCCAGGGTATTTGCGATTAGAACCTCAACCACATCAGCTACCCCAGTCTCATGTCTTCCATTTTCATTCTTTTTCCTCATGCCGGACCAGAAAGCCCACCCAGCACCGCTCCAATCACCGCATCGTGAACGCACATTTCCAGATCACATTCTTTAGTTTGGTGGTGTGGACATCGGAAACGGCCCCCTACACATGGACACCTTCCGCACTTCCGAAGGCTTCATTCCACACGGACCAACCATGACCGCTGTGCAACCGCCGAAGAAAGCACCACCGCGCCGCCTGCGAGGTCTCGGGCATCCACGCGGAGGTGTGCCGCTCCGCGGAGGAGATGTTCCGGTGCCTGAGCGATGGCTCGGTGCAGCGGACCACGGGCGCCACCTTGATGAACGAGCAGAGTTCCAGGTGCGGAACGCGTTCCGGTGCAGTTTGGAAGTGAAATGAGATGAAAAACGAGTGAAGATTGAGTGACACCAAGTGGTTGAAGACGGTCGGTGGTTGATGTTGAGGTCAGATCGACATCTTAGACTTGGTTTTGATGGAAGGACGGCTAAGCTTGGGCCTTCTTGGACTAGGTAATCACCCGGCAGTAGATGCGGTTGTTCTAGCCAGGTTGGGTTCACCAGCTATTGCTTGACGTATCCATTGTATGTTAATTATGTATGAGAAGGTTTTGGGAAGCAAGTTGCATTCTCCAACTAGCCATGTGCACATGTTCACCCACCGTTGGGTCGTTGGGTGGTGGGACTGAATTGAGATCTTTGGCAGATGCCACCGACAGTTGCCAGGTCGCATTCCATCTTTACGCTCATCCTGGAACAGCGGAACCGCCTGAAGTGCGATCTCGGAGACGGATGCATTGAGGACTACTATGTGACTGCCAAGTTTCATCTCGTCGACTTGGCTGGCTCGGAGCGTGCCAAGCGTCTTTTGCCTCAATCTGGCACTGGGTGACTGGCTCCTGGTGTAGGTTGGGGATATATAAGTAAACATGATGACAATTATGAAGCTAAGTGGGAAACTCCACCAAGCCCGTCTACTGAGTCTACTTTTCGGTGACCCTAGTAAATTAGGCCCTAGTACAATCTCACAACTTTCGTTTGGGTAAACAGCTGGTTGGAAACACACAGATGGATGGACCAGAGCCAAGGGATGACAAGTTGTCCTCCATTCCGACACCGATGGCCGGTGCGATGGATTCGTTCCCACCGGGTGCTCCGAGGTACTGGCGCAGTGGGCAGTCGCTTCAAGGAGAGTGTGTCAATCAACTCCGGGTTGTTGGCCCTGGGAAACGTCATTTCCGCCCTGGGGGATCCTGCCAAGCGAGGCCTCCGGGTGGCCGGAAGGGAGGTTGGGGTGGTTGAGTGAGGGTGGTTGGAGGTCTGAAGGGGTCGAATTCGATCGCACCGAAAACGAACAGGTGTTTGGTTGACCCCCTGCTCTGGCCCGGAACCATGGAGTCTGAACAAACATGGTGTGTTGCTGAGACAGCTGCGATGAAGCGCACACAACGTCCTTGTTTGTTTTCCCTTTCTGGCTTGGCCGGTTGGTGACGCGTCGCACGTCTTCTGCAGGCAGCCATGTGCCATACCGGGAGTCCAAGTTGACCAGGCTCCTGCAAGATAGTTTGGGAGGAAACTCTCGCACTGCAACTGGGCTCGGCTTGGCTTGGGCTGGTCCGGAGGTTGGGCTCCGAGGGTCGATTTCTTCACCGGCTCCGCATGCAGCGGCAGCCAAGGTGATGATCGCCTGCGTCAGCTGTGCAGATATTGACTTTGAGGAAACCCTCAACACCCTGAAGTATGCCCATCGAGCCCGGAACATCAAGAACAAGCCAGCCGCCTGTGTGCACTTGGTTCAGTTCTAGTCTATACACGAAGCTAGTTGGTTGCCTGAAAGTCCCAGGCCCAGCACAACATGGAGTGGCCCCGAAATAAGATGTTCAGCCGGTGTGGTTGTGCTCATGTTATGGCCAACCATGTCGTGATGGTTGCCATCTCACTCCAGTTGTGGAGCTGAGGTCATCAATCACGACCCCAAGCAGGCACAACTGGCGGCCATGCAGGACGAGATCGAGGCCCTGCGGGAGCAGCTCCAGCGGGCCAACGGCACCAACGGCTGCGCCCCGGCGGCGGCCATTGGACAAGAGGAGACCTCCTGCAATAGAAGTGTTCATTATTGGATGCCTTCATTTTGGATGCCTTCATACTGACATCCTTTGTTCCCACTGAATGCGCCTCATTCTTACGATGAAATAGGTACTATATATATATATATATATATGTTGCGTTGAGCTTGGGGATTCTTTTCGCCGCCTCAGCTCCCTGCGGTGCTAGGAGATCATCGAGCTTGCGGCGAAATTGGAGGCGCCTTGGGCTTCACCGACAAGTGGAGACCAATTGAGGTTCTTCAGCAAGACGTGGAGGTCTCAGTGCAGTTGGAATAAGCATAGATAGATAGATAGATAGATATATATATATATATATATCTAGTCTTTTGTGGATATGAATCTTGAGGCCCTCTGATCACCCCATGGAAAGTGAGACAGTATCTATTGTTCATGTCTGATTTCTGGTCGGGAATCGATCTCTTACTCTGGCTTAAGTAGCCAGTTCTCCATAGCCAATGGCAAGTAGCCAAGCTGAGCTCTTCATGCGTTCACCGAAAAACCGAAGCCCACCAGGCGGCAGAACAGCGTGCTGCGGAGCTGGCTGAGCGCGCAGAGGCGCAGGACTGCTCGAAGAGCGGGCCGTGTGGTTCTGTGGGTCAAAGAGGCCAAAGAAGCAGGACACCCGAACAAAACATTTTTTGGGTATTGCAGAGCCTTTTGGTAAAAACAAACATTTTCCTCCACTTTCCCTCATGGGCATGCCAATGGCAGACAGGCCAGTGAGTTTCAGGGAGCTTCGATGCTGAATCTATCCCAGCTAGGTATACTATGGTATACTGATAGCCCGGAAGCTTTGCTCATCCCATGCTCATCCGGTGGTGGGGCTTTGTGGGGATTCGCACCATGAGACGGGCCCTTGCTATCGCGAGCGAGCGAAAGCTATAGCGAGTCGCTGGCGTTCTTTTCGCTCGCCGTCGGAACGAGGAGAGTGAAGGAGGAGCTTTCCATCGATCGCTGGCGGATTTGCATCTCGGTGGATGGAATGGCGTCATCGGTCCACCGGGCAAGACCAGGGGCGGTGAAAGGCACCGGCCATTGGTTCGCCTCACAGCGGGGGTATCGGCCCTAGGAAGCAATGACAGATTGCAGTTGGCAGTGGGCTGTATGGATTGTATGGCTACATCACCAGGCACAAGAAGCTACTAGTAGCTCCTGGCATCCATGCTAGGACCCGGGCATCGCTACTAGTAACAAGGACGCTACTAGGAGCAATTGGTTTGCTGCACCGGATGTTCAGAGGATTTATTCCAAAGACGTCGACGCTTTGCCGAAGCTGTTTCATCAGGGGCCCCCTTCGCAGTTCGCCGCTGCGAGGTACACAGCAGTGTGCAATCAACTGCCGGCCATTTGGCAGGCTTGGCGTTGGGGAAGATGCTGAGGGGTAGATTGTTGCGACTGCGCGCGCACAAAGACACCATTCAACATGCTGCCAAGCTTGGACGGCCGGGTGCACGAACACTTCCTGGAGCAAACCGTGGAACAACCACAACCAGTGGATCCCCAACACAACCTCGGATCTCTCTCTAGAACAACCCAGTTCTGGATGCGCCCAGGAAACACCAGTGGATCTCAACATTTGTTATGGGCATGGATGAGTGCGCCGCTGCGACACCACCCGGCAAAAGAAATCGGATCAGCCCATGTCGTCAAAATGCAAAAAGTTCCTCTCAGAGCAGTCACTTCAGAGGCTACAGGAACTGAAGGTGAAACTGGCACAAAACTCTTTGCATAATGTGGAGCAACTGAACTCGAAGAAGAAGAAGAAGCAGAACTGGAACACGCATGATTGCCCTTTGCATTCTGAGAAGGCTGTTTGCCAACAAGCCTTCGGCGACCAACAACCAAAGCAAGCACCAGCGGCCAACTTGGTGGATCTCATCTGAGCAATCCACTTTGGACCCCTTTTGGTCCCCTTTCGATGTCATCCACCAGCTGAAGACTCGGATGCTGCTCGCTCCGACGCTCCGACCGCCAGGGCGAGACGGGGCGGCCCGCGCTGGGCGCCCTGTGTGAGGCCCTCTCCCAGGCGCAGCGGCTCCTGCTCAGTGGCCTGGCTCCTGCGGTGCCGGTGCGGGTGGTGCAGCAGTCCTGTAGCTGCTTTTGCGGTTGTGACCCCATAGGCCATAGGCTTTGGTTCTTTGGTTAGGTCACGGAGTCACGGTTAGGTTGTGACCCAGATGTTCATGGTGCAAACTCTTGAGACTGCCCGACCTTCTTCCAAGAAAGCTTCTAATTTTAAAGATTGCCCCACAGCAGATCGTGGATATTAGTTTGCTCGCCCCCTCCAATTGAAGAGTGGTCGACCTAAATCACCATGATTTTTGCTGCCGAGGTGAAGCAGACTCCGCTGAGCAATGTGATGTGAGTCAGCTGCCGCTGCCGCCATACCACCTGGTACAGGAGAGAATCTCTAGGAAGATGTGCGAAGTTCAAATATTGCAGGCTTTCCTCCTGGATAGAGCTGCACACATCCATAATATCATCCAATCTTGCTCCAAGACCTTGACACATTTGAGCACGCGGATCGATCAGTTGAACTTCCACAGGCCACGAAACGGGTGTCTTGCGACCAGGACCGTGCGCCGGAGCTTACGGCTGCTGCTGAGCTGGGTAACGGCCTGCCCTTGTTGTCCAGCACGGCTCCAGTCTTGGGAGAGCCCAACAAGCTTCAGCACCTGGGCAGCCTGGGCTGGTGGGTTTTGGGGTTGGATGGGTGAAGAAGTAGTCAGGCTCGCAGGTTTCACGGCATCCATTTGGATCAGGATGTATCGGCCCTTTTTGGGCAATGCCCGCTGAAGCAACACACAACAGAGCTCCACACTGTTCGCGGGTGCCATTGGATGTGATTCTCGTTGGGGCAACCAGTTGTGTGTTTTCAATTTGTGTGGGCTCAAGCAGGGAAGGCACATGCTAGACGAGAGAGGGAGAGAGGGAGAGAGCGAGAGAGAGAGAGAGAGAGCGAGCGAGTGAGTGAGTGAGCGAGGAAGGGAGGGAGCGAGACAGGGAGGCAGGGAGCGTAGGGGGGGGGAGAGCATTAGGAACAAGAAGCTACTAGGGGCTACTAGGAGCAAGTATGCTACTGGGGGCTCCTGGCCTTACTACTAGGAGCAATGTTCTACTAGGAGCAAAGGGCATCGCTTTAGAAGCAAGGTTACGTTGTTTGGAACATCATCCCTGTTTTCGGGGCTTCTTTGAGGTCCCTCACCGAGATGCGGAAGGACTCCACCATCCTGATCCGAAAGTACCTGGAGCAGATCAGCCAACTGGAGACTGACCTGGGACAGTTTAAGCGGCAAAACAAGGAGCTCCATAATCAGCTGAAAGAGGCCAGGGATGATCTCCAGAAGGACGAGGAGATTTTTGAGGAGAAGATGAAGGAAATGAAGGACTCTCTGACTGACTATGTTTTGCTACGGCCGCTAGGGGTGTGGGGGGGTGGGCTGGCGATGTGAAGATACTGCCTGAGCAAGTGGTATTTGCTTTTCATTCGTTTGCTCAGTCAGAGTGACCTGGGATTACTTGGCTTGCGGAGGGGGGCAGACTCGCCGTGGTGCCAGACCCGGCTCAGGAGTTGAAGGAGAGGAACGCCGTTTTGGAGGAGATGATGAAGGAGAAACTGACCAGCTCATCACCCCAAAAGGAGACCCTAAAGGAGGGCCCCAGCGTCTTCGCCATACAGCTCAGTGACTGGGCGGGAGCAAGTGGAAAGGAGGAGAGGCGTTTAGAATGACATGAAAATGGAAATTCTCAGCCCTCGGCCCTCAGCCCTTAATCAATGAAGTTTCGCCCACAGGTTCCAGATGGTGAAACACATGCCGCATGCTCACCCACTGGGATGCTGGAGGAGTTGGTTTCAAGTTGGTGTGCGAGGTTTTGAGTCCAGGCTGTCCTTCTGGGGCCAAGTGGTGCCATTGTGCTGGTGCTGCATACTAGTATCAAAGGTTTGGAGAGTTCGACGGGACTTTTCGCGGGACTAGGCGATGAACTGGATGCTCAAGAGGAGATGGCTCGCGGGGAGCCTGAAGAAGAAGAAGCCAAGCCACAAGACTTGGAGGACCTCGAAAATCGATTGCACTTGGGAGTGAAGAGTGCCAACAAATCGTGGACAGCTTGAGGAAGGAAGAAGGGTTTCAAAAGGCCCATCCTACCCTTTGTTTATCTGTGTCCGTTGCAAGCATTGCGGACCTTTGCTCAGCTGAACACTCTCCTTTTCCGAAAAGAGCCCCCTACAGCGTGTCGAATTTCAAAACAAAACGCACCATCAGCTCAGTTGTGAGGCTGTGAGGCCACTGTACGACCACAGGATTCTTGGCTTAGGTCAGATTGCACTTATTTTAGGGGTGCCTTACTAGCAACAAGGGCATCGCTACTACTAGTAGCTTGTTACTGTTACTGCTAGTAAGGCACCTTGCTACTAGCAGGGGGTTCCAGGTCCGGTTGTGCCCAGCTGGTTGAGCTTTCCAAGCCGCATTCTCGTAGGACACTCGTGCATCACAACAAAACCTCAGCGAGCAACTGCAGTCCTTGGAGCAACATGTCTTGCTGAAGGCGGGCGGTGGCCAGTGGGAATGGCACTTCAGCGCCTTGTTTGTTGGGAGACATGGATGCCATAAACTCCTTTTCGCAGAGAAGAGATATGTAAGTAGATGTGGGAGATTAGTTCTCTCCAGTTTTGGAAGGGCAAAGGTGTTACTTTGGGGGGAAGGAGGCTTGTTTCAGTGGGTGTGTAGTCTATATAGTCTTATACTTATACTGACTATAACATATTCCATCCACTTTCACTTGGATGGCGAAAGCATCTTCAAGCTTCCACCAGTCACAAGGCCCAACCAGGTGGTTGTGCTGTTTCAGGAGGAGCTCATCACCGAGCTCACAAGGAGCGAGCAAGAGTGGGGCCTGGCACGAAAGCAATACCAGGCCAGCGATGTCCGAGTGGATTGCTGGTGGGCCTTCCGTTTGCCCTGTGGGCTTGGCGGTAGTTTTGGGTAAAAACAGGACTTGGTCCATGAACCGCAGGGCTTTCAGATCTTTTGGATGCTTGTATTTTTAGTCAAGAAGTGTGCTTACCTCAGTGCGCGACACCTTTCAAAGATCATTCTGCTCGACCGCTTGCACAAGACCAGCGGCAGTCAAAGGGGTTCAAGATTAAAACGAGGCCCGGATGGAGCAGCTGCAGCTCGAGCTCGAGGATACTCAACGCCAATTGGACTTGGTCAAGGCCGGGCGTGCTTTTGTTTAGGCACGTCCCAAATCCAACCATGGTCCACTCTTCATTTTTGCGGACGATGGTGTCCTCATCCCAATGAAACAGAGCATGACCAAGAAACACTGGCCCACATGTACATACTTAATATATTTACTGACTTTTCTACCAATGCATTCACAAAATTTGTACAAAACTTCGCGATCCCCATGCCCATCCCCTCTTCTGGATTTTCGAAACTATTGATATAAACTATTTTAGCACTTTGTCGGAGATCGACGCGACATCGATGCACCCGTCTTCCCCCCAGGGTTGGCCAATCCAGGTGAGGCTGCAGGAGTCAGAAAAGCTGGAAGAACAAGCGAGGCCAGCGGTGGGACGGGCGGTGGTGATGGCACTACGAGGGTTCAGATGAAGGACTAAGACTAAGCATCAAGCATTTGAAGGACTAAGGACGACAGTTCTTTGGTAGGATGGTAGGGCGTTAGGGTGGGGTGGGGGTTGATTGGAGGGACCAACCTCCGGAAGTGTTGGGGAAACTGGGACGTCTGAACTGGAGAGACCAAGCTTTAAACGGTTCACCGGTTCACCAGGCTTCCTCGGCGACTTGCGGGAATCCCAGGCAGGTGAACGAAGAGGAGAAGCGACGGCTGGAGAGGCAAGTGTCGGAGCAGGTGGAGGCTCTGAAGCGAAAGCAGCAAGAGTACGCCCGCTTGAAGGCGGGATGGGGGCGTGGGATCGTGGCAAGTGGGGGAGGTGTTAGGAGTAGGACTCGCTCGCTCCGCGTGGCTGCAAGGGAGCAATAAACATGTTTAAGCAGGGGTCTATTCGATTCTCCTGGTTTCCTGCAGGTCTCCCTAGTTCTTTGAGGAACGATTCTCCGTGTGATGCATGGCAATTGCAGTTCGCGCTTTTCGGAGCCGTCCCTGGAGACGTGTGCCAGGAACTGCGACACAATGAGCGAAAGAGGGTGAAGGATTTGGAGGTGGAAGTGACACAGATGCGTAGCTTGGCACTGCTCGGGTCCTTGGGCATGGGAGGCTCTAACAGAGGGGTCAGATGGAACTAGAAAGCCACAAACCATCCCCCAGACCCTTGTGGAAGCTGAGCTGAGCAGCACAGCAAACCCCCGTAATAGACGGGGAGCCATGGCCCGTGAAGGACACCGGGCGGGACCCGAGTCACCGGACTCAGAGCCACGCTGAACCGTGACTCCCAAGGACAAAGCCAAGCAGAGTTGGACCGCAGGCTCCAGGCCAGGAGGGGGTGAGTCCGAGTTTTGGGGGTGAGGAGGGCCGTTGGTTTGTGATGGATCGAACATGTTGGCAAGTTTCTGCTTCAATAAAGATTGTCAGTTCTAGTTCTAGTTTTCTTTGTCCAGTTGGTCCGCCGGTGCAGCTTTTCAATGCGTCGGAGGCTGAGCGCAGAAGAGAGGCGCAGCAGATCCAGGATCTCCGTCGGCGCTTGACTCGCGAAGGGCAGAAGGCGTGAAGGGTTGGGATCCTCAAGAAGAGGTGACGACGTTCTTCTATCGTTTTCTTGGCCACGAGAATCCGTAAAGCTTTGACCCCAGGGAGATCAAATCGGGTGAGAAGATCGTGCAAGGGAATCGACGACCATTAGCCCTTCGAAGCCAGTTCGGCTCCGCAGGATTGGATGGCTAGGTAGGGATGCTTCGGCCGTACACCGGCTCGGCCAGGTGAAAGACTTGGAGGCCTGGCGAGCTCGGCAAACGATGGCGCAGACCGCCCACTCTGTGGGAGAGGGAGCCCGAGCAAGCACCCGCACCCTCTGCACAGAAAGCATTTGACATGAAATGTCGGACAGCACCTTGAACACATAGCTTCAACCTTCCATCTGTTTCTTCTTGTTTTTTTTCCAGAAGTCCCTCAGGCTGATTCCCTGTCTGCCTCGTGTCCTGCGGTGCCAGGCGAAGGTGGTTCAGAAACCCAGCGCCCGAGTCCCCTCCGTCGGTGCCCGGAAGACCTCCGAGCGCGAGCCCCGGGAGCCCCGGGAGCCCCGCGAGCGCCGCGGCTACACCAGCTCTGAGTGTGGCGAGCGAGGCGGAAAGCAGGGCATTTCGGGGGGACTTTTGTCTTGTGTGCTCAAGTAGCTTCAGATCGGATGTGGATGAAGTGGCAGCAACGCGGCAACGCAGGGAGGTGTTTGCAGTGAGGCGGTGGGCATTGAACCACTTTGTGCTTTCCCCTTTCGTAGAGTCGTAAAAATCTATTTTGGAGCCATCACCTGCTCACGACCTTCTATTCACAGGCACTGCGGGCTCCTCTCGCTGGCAACATTTGGAGCAGCAGCTGGATGAACACATCAAAATCTTGGAGGCAGGAACACCCAGAACCTCTATGGATGCTCGCCTAAATGCACAAAAACTACTGTAACAGTAACAATTACAATTATATACATATCATGACTTCCCTTGCAAACGTGCAAATGTTGGACACCCTGGGACATGGCTGACACTCTCTGTGTGGGGGTTGCTTGTGACTTTGCAGCTCCTTCTGCTTTGAGGCCACGCAAGGCTTGGAAGAGGATTTGCGGAAACAGGAAGCACTCCAAAAGAAGAGAGAGCAGTACAAGAACTACAGAAGGACCCTAGCTCAGCATCGTGGATCGCACAAGCTTCTCCACTTTCTGTTTTTTGATCCCGGGGTAGTTTCTTGTATGAATCCCCATCGGCAACTGGTAAGGTGAGCTTGACGTCTACTCTGAATCCACCGTGTTTGCATACGAAATCCGTGCGACATGTGCGACCCAAGTGCTACAGAAGACCATGCTGAAACTGAATCTGCAAGACTGTTCCTACGCCGTGAGGAAGATTGCTGCAAAGGACCAGGCAGAGCAGCAGGCGAGTCAGTTCAGTGGAACCTATCGCATGCTGCTCTGCCCCAAAGGGTTCGTCGAAGTTTGTAGATGTGACAACTGACGGCTTCTATATAATTTATATAATCAGCTGCCGATAAGATACACAGGTCGTTCTGCTTTTTTCCAAGATACACGTTGTTGTGTGTTGTTGTGTGTTCCAACCTCTGTCCGCCTGCTTGGTCTAAAAACGCAGTTATGGAGGAAGCTGCCGAACGGCTGAAATTGCTGGAGTCAGAGGCCTTGTGGCTTGAGTGTTGGCCCCAGAGTGCGGTCCAACAAGTTTCCATCTGGAACTGAAGATCCTAAAAAGGCCTAGGGCCAATTTGTTGATCCTCTACTGTTTTGGCTGGTGTGCCACTACAGATCTTGGCTTCCCCAATTCCAGGACTCGGTCTGGTTTGGGGACTCTTTTTCTGCAAATCCCGAGGCAAGAAAACGACCAGGCCGCCGCTTCAGACTGCCCCACACGAAGTCAGCAGCGGTGCGTGGCAATCAAGGAGTGGGTTTGCTGCAGTTTCGATGTGCAGCTTAGAGGGAGCGCTGAGCACAAGACTGTCAGACATTGACACCACATTGCTTGAACATGGGAAGCAAGCAGAAGCAAGATCCGTTTTGGGTCCGCCGGGTCCGGGTCGGATTTCCCTCAGGAGGAGCAGACGGAGCTCCAGCGCAACGTGCAACGGAAGCGGTCGGAAGGACTCAGTGGCCAGGCTGACGTCTCAATGGTTTTGCGACGTCCGTTGGTTGGGAATGGTCTCAGATCAAGGATTAGTGTGAGCCAATTGACCTCATAGGCAACCGCTTGGAAAATGGTCCTCACGAGCTACCTAAGTAAAGCCTATCGATGTGGGTTGGGACACCTGCCCTTTCCCAGAAGGATCATCCTCCACCCCTGAGACACATCACCGGCCTAACTTGGAGGTGAGAGCAGGTCTCTTGAGACAGGTGCTTTTGCCTTCCATCACCTGGTGTCGCCTGCCGCTCTGCAGAAGACCTCTCAAGGAGGGACATTGGCGGCGCCAAAAAGACATCTTTTGGCTGTAGTAGACTTAGTAGACCTCGGTGTTGCTGTTTTTGGTCGTTCCTTGTTGCTGTTGTTAGTCTAGTCTCGTCTCGTCTCGTCTCGTCTCGTCTCGTCTCGTCTCGTCTCGT